>CM076574.1:1276234720-1276372532 GCA_034641835.2 Pinus albicaulis | reverse complement strand
GGAGGCTTTTGGAGGCCTTCTCGGTGTCCAAATTAGGCATGTAATAGCTCGTTGGAAAGCTCTTGAAGTCTACTTTCCAACCCAAGTGGAATTTTGAAATTTTGAGTTCATTTACCCTATCAAAAATCAAATCTCCCAACACTACTCCCAGCAGGTGCATCAATCCTCTTGAGGCAACGGTATTTTTGACATTTCTCCAAAACCATGATACCTGTGTAAAAAGTGAAATATTTTTTTCTTCCTTGGCATGTTGTGGACAAAAACGATTCTCAGTTTTCCAAAATTCATCTTTGATTGCTCTGAAACATCTTTTGAGTGAAACTGATCCCGATGTGTGAAACAAGGGATTTTGTCGAAATGAAGCGAAATGAAGCAAAATGAAGGGGATAAGGGGCTTCTAAATTCTTGGGGAAATTTTTGGAAGTACGGAGGGATGTTAGGAAGTAGGGGAAAGTGGAATCACAGAGATTGAGTGAGGGGAAGGGGTCCAAAAGGGCAAAACACAGGCCTAGCCTAGAAAATTGCCAAGTTGTGGCAAGAAACTAGGGTTTGTGCAAAAATGAGTAATTTGGGGGATCTCAGTGATGGGAAGTGTTTAATAAGGTACATTAATGATAGGGGAAGGTGTATGAACATCAGGATACAATTTTTTCTAATGATTTGACCATCCAAGAGAAATTACCTCCAAAACCCTAAGAGAGGGAAATGGACCTTACCTAGGCACAACTGAAGCATGAACAAGCTGTAAAATGACCCAATGGAACTTGACATGATGATGAAAACCCTCTGAATGATGGTACACTCAGCTGAATGGTGACATGGACCGACATTTGGACAACTTTGACAGGAGTAAAAGCAACCCCTAGACCTAATGCCTAGTGACCAAATTTTGCTTGAAGACTCATTGAAATGACAAAATTTGACCTTGACACTTTAAGATCACTTTGTAAGAGCATGTTTGATCATTGGAGGAAGGCTGCAAATGCTGACACTAACAGAATTTATTCTGATCTATCCTGATCCAGTTCCAAAAGGAGGTTATGGAAATGGTCGACCAGGAGGTCCTCCATTTCCTCATGAAGAAACCTCATATTTCCCATTGGGTATTTTAAGGAATAGATTCAATTTTGTCAATGATGCTGGATCATGGCTTTGTGGAAGAAACAAGTGTTTCTTTCTCCTTATTTAAACCACTCGACCCTATATTTTATCTTCCAACGAATTTCTTCTTGATTAATTTTTTCCTCAATTTGAGTTAGGGTTCTACCTTCTTCGAGAGTGAGAGGGTTAGTTCTTCCTTCAACGATTATCCTCTTCTATATTCCTTTGATCCATTCCTAGAGATGGAGTTGCTCATTCATAATATTTCCAAACTCTTTTCTATTCCAATTTTTTATCGTCTTTTTCAACTGTTTCAATATAAGTAGGAAAGTGTGCATTCGGTTCCTTCTGTGGAATGTGGTAGATTTCCACCAGTTTTCTAATTTACTCAGGAAGAACTGGTCTCGAAGCCAGAATGCCTCATATCGAAAGGGTCAGTTTCTATGAGGTAGCTTAAGATCCATTTCTAAGTAGACTGGTCAATTATTCGATCCTAAGCATGGAAGGATTGAGTCCTCAAGAAATATATCTCTGCTAATGATACCTTCTAAAACGAGGAACCAATCCAAGCTTGAAGTGATATTGTGTGACCTTCCTCTTCTATTGTTACATGTATATATGCCATTTATGGTTGGGATGTTGACTAGCATTAGATCTGAGATAAGGTCTTTTAAGTCTTCCATATCTCGATCCTGGCGTTTAATCCCTTCTTTTATTCCTCCAAGGATGTGACGAGGTTGAAATCGCCCTCAAGAGTCCATAAATCATCAAGTAAGAATTATCGGAATTTTCTTAGATTATGGAGGGAGGAGGATTTTTATCTTGGAATGTGAGGCCCATAGATGGATGAAAGCATCACTGAGTCACGAGTTCCAATATGCCTGAAGCGGCCAGATATAATGTGTTGCATGCTTATCTAGTTATCAAATAGAATTTTGGCAGGGTTCTAGAGGATTGCAAGACCGCCTACACTTTCTTTAACATCTTCTACCATAACTTCATACCCTAGACCAGAGTTTTTAATGATTGCCTTCAGTTTCTCCTCTTACACCTTTTTTTCCTGAAGGCAAAGGAAATTGGGCTTATATTTCCTTGATATTTCCTTCAAATAGCGTTGTTTACCTCGACTATTGAGGCCTTGTACATTCCAAGAAATCATTATCATTGAGAAGGCTTATTTAAATGGTGAAAAACCACCGACAGTAATATCACCCTACCCGAGTTCACCAACAGTTTTCCCACCATCTCTATGGATTCTTGTAGGCTGGGGCCTTGTTGTTGTCCAGCGGGCCATGGAGGTCAAGTGGGAGATGCAGAAGGTGATGGGGACGTGGATGTGTTGTACAAAGGTGAATTAGCGCATGAATGGGTCCCTTTGTCCAACTCAAGTGGAACTTCCACCCTCCATGGTCTCCTTGGACCTATAGATGTGTAAAGTCACGACACTTTTGGAAGATCTCGGGGAACAAGTTGAGGACTGCAATGAGGTGATAACTTTTATGAATGACTTGCATCAAAATCAGTGGGACATCCTTAACCGCTTGGCTTCTCTTAGAAGTCAAAGACTCATAAATGATTGACTTGATGAGGTTGATGGTGGACATGCTCATCTAGAATTTCATGCTCATGGGGATCCTAGACCTCCAAGTGCACCTAGTGTCGGGCATGCACCAACATTTCCTCATGATCCTTGATGGTAGTGGGTTGTATGTCATTTTGTTTCTGGTAACTATGTAAATTTTGGCAATTTTCTCCTATTTTTTGTATTGCTCTCCTCGCCAACAAATCAGTAGGAGTAAGACCATGAGAGCAGTAATATTTTTCTCTATTAACTACTTTGTAATTTCCAAAATAAACACCTATTAATATAATTATTTAAATAATTTTTAATATTATTATTTTATTTAATTAACAACATTAAAATGATGTTGAAACTCTTATCTTATCTAATTATTTACGAGTAAAAATAAAATATTAAAAAATTCTATTAATCTTATTTTTTAAAGAAACAATAAACCATATAAATGTTAATAATTTTTTTCTTTTAAATACAATAAACCATATAACTAATCATCCGAGAAAGTTTATAAATACACATATAATATAATAATTTACAAAGGTCCATGGACGCTACTGACAGATCAAGCCGGAAGAAAATAGATGAGAGCGGTGGGTTGAACGAGAAAAAGAAAAAAGACAGCTGAAACAGAGAAGACATCGAACTTCTCCATTAATCGCGAGGAACAAGTTTGATGGGCAGTCCATTAACTGGGGCAGGCATAGGGTTCACAATCACCTTCTCACCAGGATTCACTAAATTCCACTTGAAATTCTTGACAATATTATGGAGAAAAACAAGAATTTCCATTCGAGCAAACTCATTACCAGGGCACATTCGCGGCCCACCTCCAAATGGGATAAACACGTAGGGAGGAGGCCCTGCTCCCTCGAATCTTGATGGATCGAATTTCTCTGGGCTGCTCAAATACTCAGAATTCTTGTGGGTCGAGTTGACCGTCCAATACATCTGCACATGACACCCAATAATAGTTATGTTTTAATCTAAGTAAAAATCTGAAACAAGGATTTAAGGCAGTGGCTCACCTTCCATCCTTTAGGGATTGTGAATCCCTCATATATCAAGTCTTTGATGGCCTTACGAAAACCTCCTTGAACAGCAGGGAACAGTCTAAGCGTTTCCTGAACAACTCTCCACGAATACTTCATTCTTTGGAGGTCCTCCCACTCTAGAAGTTGCCCCGCCTCTTTTGAACCCGCTACATCCAGTTGCTCTGAAAATATCAAACGAAACTTTTGAGTTCAAGAAAATTGCAACCTCTAATTTGCATTCCAAATGATATAACGTCTCAAAAAAAGGTGAGAGGGACTGAATTTTGCATCAAGAGAAGATAACTGTTGCCGAGCCTGCTGCGTAGGGTAATTTGGGTATTATCGGAAAAACCCTTCTATTTTTTCAACAGAACTAGGGTTAGTTGAAAAATATTTCAACAAATCTCTGCTAAAGGTCTGCTTCCTGAAAACAGAATAGATGCTACGATATATCGTTCTCGAATTCTAATAATACAGGAGAATTGATTGATTGGGCGTACCTCTTAGCACTTCTTCATAGCAGTGAGGGTTCTCTGCCAAAAATTTAAGCAGCACCGTCAAAGTAGAACTGCTGGTGTCATGACCTGCATATAGTAGCAGGAGAATATTGTCCTTAATCTCGTCGTGGGTGAGAGACTTACCCTGCTCGTCAACATTAGTGAGCAGGAAAGACAACAGATCTTGCTCTGCAGAAGCCTTTCCCTCCTGCAACGCAATCTTCCTGTCATCAATAATGCCCTCAAGTTGATCACGAATGGCATTAGCTGCATGTTTGGCTTTGTTATATCGGGTGCCGGGTACATCTATGGGAATCTGCAATATTCCTTTCCCAAAAACCTCAAAATGATGCCAAAGCCTGGTTTGTTCTTCCTGATTGTCTATGGTGGCAAACAAATCACAAGCCAGAGAGAAAGTGTAACGTTTCAATAGAGAAAAAGCCATCACCTCGTCTTTACCGATCCAGTGGTCGGCTAGGTGACGTTTCGTCATGGAATCCACTCGCCCTACAAATTTCTGAAGGGCTTCCGGCCTCAGGAACGTCATCAGTATTCTCCTCAACCTCTTCGCATCGTCTCCAACCGTTGTAATTAAAGAACTTCCGAAGAGATTTCCTACAGAAGTGGGCCATGAGCTAACTACCAGTTTATTCTCATTGGAGAACAAGAAGCGGTTGCCTTCGGGGCTGCAGAGTACCACAGTTGGGTGGCCAACAAGGGAAGTGGTGAACACGTTTCCATATTTCTGTGTCCGAATGTGAAAGAATTCACGAGGATTGCCGTTCCTCTGGGATCGTAGAAATTGTAATGTCTCGCCGATCAAAGGCCATCCAAAGGTGCCTGGTGGGATTCCTCGCCACGTCCTACTTCTGTAGGCGCTGATGTGATAAAAGAATACGGCCACTCCGATAACAGATGCGAGAAATACAGTGAAGATCAGCGGTGGCTTCTCGAGTTCCTCGGCCCTGTGCAGCACCGACACAATTTCCTTCCAAACCATGGTATATATAATTTGAAGGGTTTAAAATCATGCACACGAAAACGGATGAGCTCACACATGAACAATGGCTCACCGTTTGGTTTGAACTTTGAACGATATCACTCAGGTAAGCAGGAGAACCGAACCACAGTGTTAGTTGTGAACGATATCTATATATATAGACAGAGACGAGGGTGTTCGGGGCTGGCCAGTGTGAACGCACGTAATCGTTTGATTGAAATTGCATGTTTATAAGCTGTAGCCGTAGTCTAATTAGTTTGTGTTTTTCAAACTTTAATATTTTGGACTAGAAGTTTTATTAGAGGTTAATTTCTATAATAAAAATATAATTTAAACGATTCCTTCAATTTTTTTTACTCTAATTTAAACCACTTTTAACTGTCAAAACAATTCCTCAGTCTCCATAAATAACTCCTTTTCAATGATTTTGATATTCCATCTGATCAACAGATTTAAGAGTTAGCCCAGCTTATCTCGATTGCACATTGTTTGGGCTTGTTCACTTGGTCAATAAGATAAAATTGTGTTTTCATAATAAGATGTATCTAGTACTTAGGGTTTATGTGCGGGATGTACATGACTTTAATATCTTATGGTAAGATAAAATTGTGTTTTGATAATAAGATGTATCTAGTACTTAGGGTTTATGTGTCAGATTAAATTGATTGCTATTTAAAGACAATGGTTCCAATGCTTAAATTAAGATAAAATTACCTTTTGGTTTTTGGTGTAAGATTTAAAATTATTTTTAACTAAAAATTTGGTTTTCCAAAATGTAAGTAAATAAATTAAAATATAATTTAGAATAAATATGATTTAGAATTACTTTTATTGATTAAATATTTTGATTTTCAAAAGCTAAATAAATAAATTATTACTAAAAACATAAAAAATTAAACATTTACTTCTTATAAATTAATATTATTTTTCATAAATAAAAATAATAATTTTATTTTACTTTATATTAAATAACCATTAATTATAACTAGTTGTATTCTTAATTAAGAAAGTATATAACTAAAATATTATTATAAAATAAATATGTAAATGAAAATGCCAAAATTTTATAAATAAATATTTTTATAGAACATTAAATAATATATTTTATATAAATTGAAAAATAGGTATAAATTAGTTTACAAGGATGTTACTTTTCAAGTGGTGAAGAAGGATGTCTTAAGTTGTATTGATAGGTGTAAAATTTATTTCATTAATTTATTTTTGTTAGATCATTATTATTGTGCTTCAAAGATATTTTTAAATAAATAGATATATTTAATATTTCAAAAAAACAATTTTTTTAATGGGAAAAAATCCAGCCATGTTAAGGATTGGTGTGGCCAAGACTAAGTGCAATCTATAGGTGATTTTGAAGACTTATATATCCTTACGTGATTTTGAAAACGTATGTTTTCCTAGGGATATGATTTCTCAAAAATGTTGAGTGTGGTGTCATCTCAAGCCTCACACATTTTAACAAACAAAAAATTATATAAATTTAATAATTTAAGTTTATTTTTCTAATAGCTTTTGACTAAATAAATAAATAAATAGATAAATAATTATGTTTGAATAAAATAAAATATAAAATATGCACATTAGATTACTTATCAAGAATGTAGAATTTTTTTGTGTTTTTGAGAATGTGATATACAATTTTTGGTAAAACTATCACTTTTATCTATTTGTTTAAATATGTTTTGAGATATATAAAATAGTTGAAAAAAAGACTACTAGAAAATTATCAATTTTATTTATTTTTTTAAAATATGTATTTAAATATATAAATATATTTAGCATGCTAAAACACATCTAAAGCACTTAAATTATTAAAACTACACAAATGAAACTTAGAATTTAAAAAAGGTGAAATAAAATTTTAAAAAATAATAGTAATAAAATAAATTGATAGTTTTGTTGGAATTTGGAAATGAAATAACTATAACACACAAATAACTTATAGAATCTTAAATTTTGATTTGAGATTCAAGAGAACACTCACAATAAAATTTCCATAACTCTGAAATCAAATATCCCTGACTAGACATAACTTAGTATTTGTATATATGAGATACCAATAAAAAGATTTTACCGAACATATAAGATAACAAATAAAATCAAAATGAAACTGATAATCTACCATCCTTCGAGATTTACCATAATAAAAAAAAATTTGTTTATTACCTACCTTTACAATACCAGAAATAACATGACTAGCACCATGACTTACTATGCAACACCATGTTACTATGTGATACATATGCAAATATATATATATATATATATATATATATATATATTATGACTCACATTGCAACTATGTAATAAAATTCTGGACATTATTAAAGCATATAGTTAATTTTCGCAATCAAGGCAATTGATTATATACATAACCCAGAACTCATTTAACATAAGCAATTTACACCATAGACTATACAGTCAACCTTGTGAAGGGTTCGTAATCTTACAATGATCTGGTTTTACTACTTCTGAGCGATATCTATACTTAGACATAAATACGATATCTGATTTATTTTGTGGATATATATTATTATTTTGATTTTGGGTTGTGTACGCTCCACTTGGTGTTGTATCTGCATCTCCGTAGGCGATTTGTCAACTCTCATTACTCCCAGCAGTACTGGGCTATTCTACTCTATTACAGCTGTTACGAACTTGCCTCGGATTCCACATTTCTTTCGAGGGAAAACTCCGGCATTCTCTGTTAGATGGCCTGTAAGCTAAATGGGCTAGGTTTTCTTGGAGTTTCGGCGTTCTTCAAACTTTACTGCTCCATTGCAAACTCCGCCATGTATCCTTATAATAAGTCTGAGCTTCTTGTCATATTTTACTCATAGATTTCCTGTAGTATTTTATATTCATATATATGACCTACCAACCTTTTAATGTTTGTTTATGTTCTGTGATTAGATGGTGGGGTATATTTCTGAACAAAAATCCATTTTTGGAGAGGATTTGTTGAAATGTCTTCTTAGAATATTTCTGTGCAGAGACATTCACTGGCTGATATGGAATTTTTAAGTCATCTTGGTTGAAGAGAATACTATATGCTGATGATGTTACCCAAAACAAACTCTATGTTGCTTTATTGAATACTTTATTATATGTTTATCTTTCATGAACTTTTGGGATCCTCAATCTGGATTTGTCAACTTCTGTTGGACATAACGAAATATGTGCCTCCCTTGGTTAAATCTCATTTTTGAGCATCAATGTTGTGGGGCTTTCACATTTTTTGGCAATGAGTAGCTACATAATTATTCTTTGTCCTTCTAGAGAGTCTTAATCCCAATTTGTAAAATTTTATTTTGAAAAATATATTTAGAACATTGATGTCCAATGGTACTTCCCTTATGCATGCAGAAGGGTCCCTCTCACTCCTCTGGTCTATCAAGATGAAAATTGCATTGGGTACAACAAAAGGTCTCACATTTCTTCATGGAGGGGCTGAAAGACCAGTGATTTATAAGGATTTTAAAACATGCAATATTTTGATGGATTTGGTTTGTACCTACAACTTCAAAATTATGAGATGGCTCAGTGTTACACTTTGGATTCTCTTAAGAATTTATGGAGAGATATGTACTTGGTGCAGTAATACAATGCTAAGTTGTTTGATTTTGGACTAGCAAAAGATGGACCTAAGGGTGACCACCCATGTTTCAACTCGAGTTATGGGAACATATGGTTATGCTGCTCTAGGATATGTAATGACTGGTGAGAATTTTAACCAATTTAAAACCTGTGGCAATAATATCTCAGTGAGGAAATTTTAAGATTGATACAAATCAACAAGATTTCTAGCCTCTTTAAGGGTCTTGTCTAGTAAATGGGTCAAGTAGCAAAACTGACAAGTTTGTTCTGGGAGAATTTTTTAGGTCTCGTCCTATTGGCCTAATGTTGAATGTAGACCAACCAATGTTCAAGACTCAGGAAAGTTTATATGAGGTTGAATTTTCCTTAATTTATGAAAAAAGTATCTAAACATGCATACGTCTCCTAAAAGAAACATGTGTTTGGTGATACTGATTTAAGTTGATATCAATGTTATCTTCATTGGATTCTCTCTTATTCTTGACTTACAGCTTAGCATAGACATTGCCATTTTTACATTTCCTATTACTGATGTGAATTTTAATAAAAGTTAGCATAGACATTTCAGATATTTACAAAGATAAACAAGACTAATTGAGTCAATGATTAAGGTTGGAAGTCAAGATAGTTTGCAAACTACATTTTTGTTCAATGTCTGGATTGATGCATGGACCAACAATAATCCTATTAAAACCTTTAGATGGAGAGGTTATTATAATACACAATTTGGCTTTCTTCAGTTCATACTATCTAGGTTTTTAGCTTTACTCGTTCACACTCTACTGTTTCAGACATCTTCCAGGCTTCAAAATCACTCATGTCCTACAATCTAAAGCTAAAGTGAATAATCCCCTGATGGAGAACTTTGGATAAATTGGAATATTTGATCTTCTGCATATAGGATGCTCTTTGCAGAGACTTGGATCGGTGGGAAGGAGGGTGTCTTATGTGATTGTAAAAAGTGACTGGATAGAGATACTATTGCAAGGGTCTCATGGGTGGAGGTAAGAGCTCTCCTCGCGATCTCATGAATCTTCATACTAAGGTGGCGATGCTCTCTGGTTGTAACTAATTTCTTCTATGTGTGAACTCTACAAAGTAGGGAGGTGATCATCCTATTGTGTGGGTTGATGGGAGTTATTCTAAAGCTCTTCCATTTGATTTTGTTGTGGGTGGAAAATATGACAAGTCGAATTGTGCCCTAACTGGATGAATTTACAACATCAAAGCTTCTTTATTCAACATACCAGAAAATCTATTGTTTCAAGTGATACTTGTTGAAGTCATATAAGGAAGCCTATGTTGCATTCATATTAGATAAAACCTTTGTACAGTGAAAAAATTTGTAGTGATATCTTTTGCTAATATTTGAAGTGTTTTCTTCCACTTCTAACATCCAAATATACAATGCATATAACCTATAATATTATAAAATAACTTCATACATTGCAGTGCTCTCTCTAAAAAAGGTTATGAGAAATCCTTAAGCTCAAAAAGATTTCCTTCAGTGAAAACTATCAAGTCTCTGTATCTGAAATAATTTGAACTGGAATAGTTTTCCTTCCCATAAAACATATCGGTCCCCATTTTTTTACCATATTCTTCATCTCATGGATCTATTTGCATAGCAGTAGAGAGTTCTAATAATTCTATAGAATCTAGATTTGCACGACAATATTTTTGCTAGAGTTTTCTCTTCATGGATTTTTTGTTATGGGTCTGTTTAAATTTGAATATTTTGTTGCCTTCATGATCACTAATCAAACTCACCACCACTGCTACACATGGGATCATCACCAGGAGCTACATAAACATCATTTGGCTTAGAGTCTGAGGAGTTCTCAAACTCCTCTCCAACCTCAATATCAGTGATAGTAGTAGCATGAGCAATAACACTACAATTATCAGAACTCGAACAACATGTTTCCAAACTGCACGAGAACTACTTCCCTCATGAATCACCATGTGCTATGCTTTGTCTTGGTGGTTTTCTTCCTTCAACTCCTGGTTCAAATACCATATCTTCATTGGAACCAACACCTCAAACTCCACTAGACAACGATTCACCATTTTGTACCAGTGATTCGCCATTTGTACTGGTGATTCGCCATGATTTTACAAGATAATATAATTTTATGATATATTCGCCAAAAAAGTTATATATACATATTATATTATTTATAAAATTGCCTTCCATTTTTCCTATGTATCATGGGGATTCACCCATTTATTATACATATACATTTAGGGGTGTTCTTAAAATTTTCCCTGGTTGTGGAGCATCCACATGTAGAGGAGCAGAGAGTGGATTGAGTGGAGGAACCCACTCACAAAGAGCCTTCCAAAGAAGCGAGGAACATAATGAGAGAGGCACACAAATTTGTGTAGGATGTTGAGGAGCATGTTGGAGACCCTAGCTCCTTACAAAAGCAGAGGATATCACCAGAAAAATATACCAAATATATGGCACTCATGACAAAAATGATTGATTGTGAGCCTTATTCCTTTGAGGAATCAGTTTCCCAGCATGTGTGGGTATATTCTATAGTGGAGGAGTATGGCTACATCATGAAGAATGATGCTTAGGAGGTTGTGCCTAGAACTGAGGGAAAATCTATTATTGACTCTAGGTGGGTGTATAAGGTGAAACATGTAGCTGATGGAAATCTTGAAAAGTATAAGGCCAAATTTATGGCTAAAGGATTTTCAAAGGTAGAGGGAGTTGATTATTAGGACAGATTTTCCCCTATGGAAAGATACTCTTTTATCAGGACCATACTATCATTTCCAAAATAGTTCGGGTGGAAGATCCACCAAATGGATGTTAAGACTACCTTCCTCAATGAGTGGTTGAGGAAGATATCTACATTGGTTATCCTGAGGGATTTGATACATTTGACATGGAGACACGTGTGTAAACTCAGAAAAGCCCTTTATAGTCTCAATTAGGCACCTCGTGCTTGGTACACTCACATAGATTCATGTTTTAGTGGATTGGCTTTCACTGAGAGTGAAGCAGATGCCAATATATACTAAACTTTGGTAGAGTATAGTCTTCTCATCTTATTCCTATATGTAGATGATTGATATTGACAAGAGATGAGAGGTTCATCCATTCTTGCAAGGAGGACCTTACAAAAGAATTCTAGATGAAGGATATCTTCTTAATGCACTACTTACCTAGTTTGGGGGTGTGGAAAGGAGATGGAGAGATATTTGTTGTTCGGGGGAAGTACATATCTTAAATCCTTTAGAGATTCCATATGCAATATTGCAAGCCCATAAACACTATTCTAAATACTAGCTAGAGGAAAGAGAATGCTTCTATAGGAGAGGCAATAGGTGGCACTATCTACAGATAGTTGGTGGGGTCCTTGATGTACATAGTGAATACAAAGCTCGATATTTATTTTTTAGTTAATTAGCTTAGTCAATTTATGATGGATCCTACCAAGATTCACTAGAAAGCAACAAAACATGCTCTCAGATACCTCAAAGGAATAATAGATTTTGGTTTATGGTACAAGAGGACTGATAGAGTGAAGCTCCAAGGCTTCATAGTGGAAATTGGGCAGGGATTTCATCAGACAGGAAGAGTGCATTGGGAACTATCTTCAATGTTGGGTCAACAACAATTTCTACATACAACAAGAAATATAGATATGTAGCACTCAAATCAAAAAAGGACGATTATATGAATACTATTCAAGCAACATGTGAGGCTATTTGGATGAGGAAGATCCTGATTGGTATCTTTATTCATGGGATGGATCCTACATTAATCCACCGTGAAAATAATATTTGGATCAAAGCATATAGACAACATGTATCATCACCTGAGAAATTATGTGCAGAGGAGGACCATCATGTTGCAATACATTCCCAAAAAGGATCAGGATGAAGACTTTTTGATAAAATATTTGTCAAAAGGAAAGTTCAAGCTCCACAGGAGAAGGATTTGGGTGGTAAAGAACCATTTTATTGCTAAGAGGGAGGGTTAAATTATAGCAAGAAAATGATTCATTTGACTTGTGCCTTATTAAAATGGATAGATTTGAAATTCCACATCAGCAGGATGACTTCAGTTGCAATTAGTAGCAATGACATGGCCTTGTCACTTAGTTAAATCAGTAAATTCGATTTTTTATGTTAGAAGTAGAGTTTTGCATGAGTTGATTGCTAAAATCTAGTAATATAGTGGAGCTATTGTTAGTTAAACTCAGCTATCTGAGCTCTAGTAATGAATAGAGAGAATAGGAGTTCAACTAAGTAGTAATAATTATTTTTGACTCACTCATATCTCAATTAACGAATGAATTTACTAAAAATAGCCCTAGTCATGCATGGAATTTGATTTTCCTAGTTGAGGCAGAGGAAAAGGAGCATTGCGATTATTAATTACATACTAATTGAGTGTACAAGTTTTGATTGGATCAGGTGATCAATTCCTTCTGGATTTCCACAATGAAATAAGGAATTCTCTGATCTTTTAAGAGCTAATTTCCTCAAGGATTGTGTAAGGAAATAGGAGGAAAGTTGAGGCCTATTTTGTCTAAGTGTTGGTCAAAGTAGTTCAAAGAGAAGGAGATCAATATTGGAGTGCATGTGTAGCTTCAAGGATTGAAGTAGTCACTGTAATAGATCCATATTCTCATATGATTTAATATAAAATAGAGGATGGGTTTTTCCAAATTGGGTTCCCTAGGAAAATCACTTTGTTTAATGTGATTAAATGATTTCATGTTATTGCATGTGTTTCTATTTTATGTTTTTATTCCCATAGATTGAATAGAAGGAATTTGTCTCTGTTGTTTTCAGTATGAATTCATTAGCAACTACAAATTTTGAGCTATTTCTACATAGTATTCATCAAATATCTCATTTTAAATTTAGTGTAAAATGCCACCATTTATTTAGGATTTATAGACACTTGATAATGATAAGCCTATAATATATAAGTGCAGAATGAAATGTGCATTGTAAAGTATATCAATATAACAATTGTCATTTCTAATAAATATAAACACATAGCTTATTGATGCGCACAATTATTGTTAATCCATCACAATGATAAGAGATTTGTTTTTGGACACTATAATGCACTGGGATACACACCTCACCCCTCTAATAGTTCTTGTATGCAGCATTTATTCCAATGACTCATCCAATAAAATGCATTATTTTGAAATATTTTGCTGAGTTCATTTAAGTGCACTTCATGCATTGGTGCATATAGTCATAAAACACACACCACTTTTATAACATAATTTTTCCTCCTTTTGTATTACAATAAAGAGTAAATTAAATACGGTACAGTACAACCAATAAACACGAATGCACTACCATAATAAGAATACAACCAATAAACACGAATGCACTACCATAATAAGAATTTGTTAAATACATGTTGAATTTAACTATATGAATTATAAAAGATATTGCGCGCACAATTAAATTATGAAAAAAATTCAATTAACTAATCTATGATGTTTTCTTCATGTTTAATGGAGTTACCACTTACCAATTCATTTAATCTATGTCAATGCACCATTAATAAAAGGAAATACTACATTGCATCAAATATGCCTTCATTATAACTATACATTGCTATGTGAAATAAACTAAAGCACATCAGAAAAGTATTACAATGTAGGTGTGTTTATCGTGACTATTCAATGGTGTCCTAGATGGTGTGCAACAATTATTGGCAATGTGACAAACTTGTTAATGTGTCACAATTTCAAGATACACATCTTGCTTTTATAGTGACGTTAGGATGATGATACATAACAACGTATGGTGTGTTTATATTAGGTAGATCCATCATGTAGAATAGTATGTGAAAAAATAAAATTGAAAAAAGAGTACTTTATGTAAATGAAAATTGAAGAAAAATGGAAATGTAAATAATGATCAGAAACAAATTGCCTACATTATTTCAATGTGGAGGTATGAATGCGATGGAAATCACAAAATGAATTTGAGGGTGGGGAAAGTGGGGAAGGGGAGGCAACAATAGCCGTTATGGAATCAATACTGATGAGAAAATGTTGGAAGGGATAAGCAAGGAACTTAAGTTGATATTATAAGGAAAAAATATTAGTGCTTGAAAAACATGGAATCATAGTAGAAATAAAAAAATACCAAAAACTTAAAATAAATATTATATTAATTTATTAACATATTTTGAATGGATAATATTATTAAAAGTGTTTATTAATGATAATTTTTTAAATAGAAGATTAAAAAAAATATATTCAAAAAATCAGTTACCTCAATTTTTCCATGTACATGGCAAATGTATCTAATTAATATAAACTTATGATCAATCGATGTGTACAGTTGCTATTAATGCATCACAAAAGAATTTGCACCTACCAAATTTCAAGAAAAAATGTTCAAAAGAAATACTTAGAAAAAGAACCATAACTTAGAAGATGTAAATTATAACATTACATTGTGGTATGTTAACAAGAAATAAAAATATTATATATGGTATATCTAGTCATTATCATTATACTAATTACACAGATATAAGCACAAATTAGTATAATGATAATGACTAGATATACCATATATAATATTTTTATTTCTTAGTCCATACAATATTTTTATTATCTAATTATCAACTTTTATTAGGTAGATGATAGAGATTTAAACTCCATACAATATTCTAGAATATTCTCTACATTAGTCACAAATCAAATGTTGAGATTTATCTTAAAAGTAGTTATGCTCTTTACACCCTTTTATTTAAATTGATTGGTTTATATATATATATAACAAAAGTTATGATTTTTCAGATATGTAGTCTTAATAGGTCATGAAAATAGCCCTTGGTTAAAAATATTGTCAAGTATTTTTTAAAATGTATGACCATTTCCATGAGAGGTAATCGTAACTGACTAATTTCTCATGATTTTTGAATAGTCCACTTAGCACTCATGCATCAGGTGATGCTCACAAGGGTGAAGAAGTGGGATTGAAACTAGTGAAAAGAATCACGTAGTGGCAATCATCACTTCTGGGGCTTGCACCCAGTAACCAGGACTTTCCCGGAGGTCACCCATCTCAGAACTCCTTTGGCTTAAGTGCACTTAACTGTGGAAATTTCCCCACAATCAAGCCCACTTCGCTTGCTACCCCATTTGCAAAACCTTAACAAGTATTGTGCCTCATGAACCATTCAAGTAGAGATCTCTTTACTTTTTATATTTTAATTAATTTTTTATAATTAATTAATAATAATACTTAAGAAAAATTATAATTTAATAAATTTTTATAATTTTGATTACTATTCTGAAATATGACATATATTAAAATATAAGTGTTTTTATATTTAGAAATCATTTAATTTAAATAAATTAATACAATAAAATATAATATAAAAAACATATTTATAAATACATTCTAAATTTATTTCTAATTAAGTTCAACCAACCAAAGCATTGATATAAAGTCATTATCAACACTTTGCAACTAGTGCAACTGTAAAATATATTCTTTGCCCGTTTTAGGTTATCTCACCTGCCTTTGATTGTGCAATAAATTGAACACACAAAATTATATTCTTTCCTCTCATTGTGCATTAAAATGTAATACACAAACATATACTTTTTTCTTGTTTTAGGTTATCTCACATGCCAATGTATATGGTATTTTCTATCTCTGTTACTCCAGTGAGATATATGCAAAGGATAGGTAATTGATATATTTAACAAACATAAATGTATTAGTGTATTTATATTACTGCGATAAGATAAAATGATAGGAGACCCTATTTAAAACGAAATCTTTTGGAATAAGATATCAAAAAATTCCATGTCAATTATTCCACAAAACCTTCTCGATTTACTTTTCAATTAATTAGTATACAAAAGAAATGAAACTATTAATGTAAAATTTTAAAGATTAATTAATAATTATTCTACTAAACGTATTTAATAACCTTGGGAAAAATTCTTCGAATATGCCATTACATTGGTAATAAAATTGAAGCAAAGATATTTTGTACAAAACACACAGATTTTTGGCAGTTAATTTTTAATAACATTGAATTAATTCAAACCACTTTATTTGTGCAATGTCGAAAAGCGTTGCACGCTTCCACATGTAAAATTCGATGAAATTCGATGCTAACATACTTGCAATAGTAATAGAGTTCGAACTGTAGTAATTTTAATCGTATCAGTGGAAGAACCTCATGGCTTCAATAATTGTAAATATATATTATTAAATAGTTGCCAACCAAGGATTCGTTGTCACAATATTTTATATTGTGCAGCTATCATTGGTGTCATATCAGCAATAATATATTGTTAAACAAACATCCATCCATTATATGTTAAGGTCGGTTTAGTTTTAAATTTCAATAAATATTTCAATAAATATTAAAAATTAATTCATCACTTATAAAATAGTTTTAAAACTTTAATACTAATAGTATTTTATATAAATTTATATAAATTTAATAAAAATAAATGGTTGTGATCTATCATTGGTGTCATATCAGCAATAATATATTGCTAAACGAACATCCATCCATTATATGTTAAGGTCGGTTTAGTTTTAAATTTCAATAAATATTGAAATAAATATTATAAATTCATCACTTAAAAAATATTTTTAGAACTTTAATACCAATAGTATTTTATATAATTTTAATAAATATAAATGGTTGAGATTGAATGAATTTTTTAAATTAAAAAAAAAAAAACTATTTTATAAAATTCTAAAATGTTTAAATTATATAAATTTAATAAGTCAAAATTTAATTTTTTAATTTAATTTTAATAAAATTAAATAAATATATATAAAAATTAAACTTATTTTTATATAAATTTTATATAAATTGTCAATTAGTTGTTTTATTAATTTATTTTATACATTTTTATGAAAAAACTTTTATCTTATTAACTTTTCATATTATAATAATTTTTTTGTTCAGTTGAGTCTGGAATTTTTTGCTTTCATTCATAATTTAAGCAGGTTACATCATTAGGAAACCATGTTGGCTATTGGAAGGCGTTATAAGGCAATCAAAATCAGAAGTTTTTGAGTCTATCAAATTTGGCCTCATGGGCCTTAATGTCTAAAATCCAAAAAATATTGCTTATACTAACTATAAGACTAGTTATCGACGTGGAAAACATCAAAAAACTATTCAAAAAACTGACATAACAGAAATAAAAAATTAGTCCTCAAAGGACTCAATCAGTGCAAGATCTTTTGCACCAGACCCTGGGATCTCAGAGTCATGAGGGCACCAGGGGTGTTGTTCAATTCGCCCCAACCGGGCATTCTGCTACTGGATTTGGAATTGGAGTAGCTGGAAGTCTTTCTGGATCTCCTACAAAGTAGGATCAATCTTCATATATTCAGAGGTGTGGATGATGGATTTGGCCACGAGATTCTTCATCATCCAATAAATGTGGATGGTTTGTTTATATTGAGTAACCCTTCCACAAGTATTGCATGGGTCTCGAAACAACAACTCACATTAGTCTTCTTGTGCCTGCTCCTTGGCTTCGTGGGTAAGCTTTGTCTCCCACCCTGATGGACCTATTTCGGTGTTCCCTTAACATAAGCATACATGACATTCGTGTTATGTTGAGCCTGAGATTTGCAGCCCATATTTTCCTGAATTTAGTGGGGATGAACAAGAGGAATCAACACATACATGTTACCCTTCGTGTGGGAGTCGATGCAGGTTCCACCCTTCTAGTCCTAGTGGTTTTCATAGCCTACACCGAGAGAGATGTCCACAAGCTGCCTATCGCGCAGAATGAGAATGAAAAACCACAACCATATAATTAAATAAGAACTTGGTGCTACCTTCTCTGATTTACTCTGTCGGCACGAGTTGTCGTCCTTCGAGACCATGCACACACAACCAACTATACCATCACACCCGCTCCACTTGTCGCAGGTCTGACACGGCCTCATTCCTTCATAAATCATATTATTTTCCTTAGTCGTTGTCCCAGAAGGGACTAATAGCTGGATCACACCCCGATCGGGGTTCAGTTATTAAACCAACTGTGGGGCTCTCGTCATCTCACTGATCATTCTCTAGGATGATGGTCAAAGGTTTAAAGCCTTCTAGGGGAACATTATTCCACTCTATTTATAAGGTTGACTCCATATGAGCACACCACCAATTAGCAATAAATTCAGCCATGCTGTTGATATCTCTAAAGGACATGTGATGGGATGATTTACTCGAAATCATATAGTAGAGTGGCTACTTCCTGAAAAATATTCAATGTTCACCAACATTGGCTTAGATTTTCCCAACTTTCTCTGTGATTGAGCCTTTTGATCATCCCTATAACCAAAAACGAGTCACCTTCCACTGCTACCTTCTGAATTCCAATCTTCTAGCAATGAGGAGACCTTGCTTAACCGCATTAAACTCTTCCTCATTGTTTCTCATATCCACAGTCTACTGCATACACATATTACGTGTGACCCATGTGTTCAGAAAATACCTCCATAAGCATCCTCTCCAGGACTACCCTTCGAGACCCCATCAAAATTTAATTTAATAAAGTTTGGAGGAGGTGCTAAAAATTTAGAAGAGGATCATTGTGGGTAGGGAGGGGCATAGCTTCCATGATGTTAGAGCCAACATCTATGGAGCCCAATTTAAGGCTAAAAGGATACCTAATTCATGCGGTTCCACCCTCCAATCATCAAGAAGCCATTTCTTAGATTGGATTGTTTCTTGAATGTTCTGTATGATCCCATCCCACACAAATAATTGAGAAAACTTTGGATTTTAAAAATCCTGCGATTTCGTTCCTTCCAGAGAGTCGAAAGGAGGAACCCAACACTGATCTTCCATGCTCTGTTTAGGACAAGGCTCCAAAATATCCCATCTTTCCACATATCAAGAGTTAATTTGATACTAGTGTTGTCTTTGTCCATGCAACCAAATAAATTGGCCAATTTTTGCCACAAGTGCTCGAAAAAGGCATCAATTTAATGGGTGTTCCCCATATTTAGTGGCAGAATCACACATGCAACATTTTTAGGGTCCTTGAATACCTCTCTTTTAGATTTGGTCCCACGTAAGAATCCTTCACCGACACACGAGCCACCAAAAATGAGTGACTTTTGGCCAGTATTTGCCCATCCAAACCTTTCTCCATATAGGATTACCATAATCTTGAGGTTCTGCCATGGATAATTTATAAGCTTATTTAATAGTAAACATACCCTTGGAAGTATAACCCATCTCAAAATGTCTTCGCCTGCTGCAGTTGTCGAATTTCTGGATTAGGGTTCTCAATCTAGAACCACCCATATTTCCGAGACTGGTGGGTTAGGACAATTGTGATTCTCTTTCCATTGTCTCCATCCATTGTTTAGTGGTTGCTTCGAGAATTTCTTGACCGTGGTACAGTTCAGGTTGTTAGTGTATAATAAGAGCTATGCCAGGTCAGGACGACTACAAATTTGGGCTCTCTGTTACCAATAATCCTTCCAGAATAACGCACGACTTACACCCCTTACTTCCCAAACGGTGTGAGTACGAATAAATTCTCTATTAGTCGAAGCCAGATTCCATATTGAAGATCATTTCAGGGTTAAGTGAGTTCTTAATATGCCTTCACGAGTATGGGGCATCTCATATTTTCGAGTCCAAATGGTTTTCCATATATATTGTCCCCCTTGCATATATCTCAACCAAATCTTGGCACACAGGACCTTGTCCAAAAAAAAATTCTCTCGGAGTCTGAGTCCCCCTTCCAACCTTGGTTTATTCACTTTTTCCCAGGAGACTAAAGCCCATTTTTTGGTTTCCTGAGCTCCTCTTCACAAAAGATTTTTGAAAATCTCCACCATTTTCACACATGCATCTTTGGGAGTAGCTAATCCATACACTTGATAGATCAGCATGGACTAGAGAACTACTTTAAGAAGGACCACTCTGCCAACAATATTAAGGGTTATAAAAGACGAATTTTGAAGACGGGATTGGATATGATCCAGGAGATCCTTCCAATGAAACATTCCAAGAGAATTAAAAAATAAGGGACTCCCAAATACTTAGCTAGTAACGATCCAAGACGAAACCAAAGCTTTCTAGCCAGGAAGGATTAGGTTGCAACCGAGGTGATAAAAAAGTAAATATTAGACTTTCCATAATTAATCATCATACATGAGTCTTTCATGAAGATATAAAGGATCGAATTAATGGTTCTCACTTTCTGGAGGGTAACTTAACAGAAAAGCATGATGTTGTCCACAAATTGTTTGTCGGTAAGCGACAGATCGTCTCCCTAGAGATGGATGCCTTGAAGAGAGCTTGAAAGGACTACATATTTAATATATCGATCAAGTCCTTCTGCAATAAGGATGAAAAAGAAAGGGGATAAAGGATTTGATTGTCTCAAACCTCTGGAGGGGTTAAAAGTGTAGGACGGGAACCCATTGAGAAGAATAAAAAAGACGGGGGTAGAGATGAGGGAGGAATTCCATTCAATCCAACGAGAATCAAATCCAAAGGCTTGAAAAACACAAAGGAGATAGCACGACTTAATGCGGTCATAGGCTTTCGAAAAATCCAACTTAATGGGAATTAATTTAGCCTTGAGGTGCTTAAGGGAATGAATGAATTCTTGAGAGGTGATAAACCCATCCAATATCTGATGACCTTAAACAAAATCGGTCTATTCCGTAAAGATAAGAACTGGAAGAAGGGGTTTGAGCCTTCTAACCTTAATCATGGAAATAATTTTCCAATTGAAATTACATAAAACAATCGGCTGGAAACCTTGCGGTTCCTCCGACTAGGCTTAGGAATTAAATCAAGAAACATCGAATTAAGGCCATGATTTACCTGATGGGTTCATCAAGATTCTTCCGCAACCTTAGGGATGTCATGGCCTATAAAATGCGAGGTTGCTTGAAAAAATTCAACAGTGAAATCATCCGGTCCTAGTGCTTTATGTTGTTCCATTCCTTTAACCATTTCCTCAACTTCCTCCAAGGAGATAGCTCACATGAGAGTCATATTCTAGTATCTACTCACAAGATAAGGGATATGCCCAGTGATGCGCTGAATTTCTTCTGATATGTCTTGATCTAGTTCCGAAAGGAGGGTATGGAAATGGTCGACCAGGAGGTCCTCCATTTCCTCATGAAGGAACCTCATATTTCCCATTGGGTATTTTAAGGAATAGATTTGATTTTTTCGATGATGGTGGATCATGGCTTTGTGGAAGAAACAAGTGTTTCTTTCTCCTTATTTAAGCCACTGGACCCTATATTTTTTCTTTCAGTGAATTTATTCTTCATTAATTTTTTCCTCAATTTGAGTTAGGGTTCTACCTTCTTCGAGAGTGAGAGAGTCAGTTCTTCCTTCGACAATTATCCTCTTCTGTATTCCTTTCATGCATTCCTAGAGATGGAGCTGCTCATTCATAATATTTCCAAACTCTGTTCTATTCCAATTTTTGATCTTCTTTTTCAACTCTTTCAATATAAGTAGGAAAGTGTGCATTCGGTTCCTTCCATGGAATGTGGTAGATTTTCACCAGTTTTCCAATTTACTCAAGAAGAACTGGTCTCGAAGCCAGAATGCCTCATACCAGAAGGGTCGATTTCTATGAGCTAGCTTAAGATCCATTTCTAAGAGGACTGGTCAATTATCCAATCCTACACATGGAAGGATTGAGTCCTAAAGAATTATATCTCTCCTAATGATACCTTCTAAAACGAGGAACCAATCCAAGCTTGAAGTGATATTGTGTGACCCTCCTCTTCTATTGTTACATGTATATATGCCATTTATGGTTAGGATGTCGACTAGCTTTAAATCTGAGATAAGGTCTTTGAAGTCTTCCATATCTCGATCCTGGTGTTTGATCCCTCCTTTTATTCATCCAAGGATGTGACGAGGTTGAAATCGCCCTCAAGAATCCATAAATCATCGAGGAAAACTTCTCGAAATGTTCTTAGATTCTAGAGGGAGGAAATTTTTTATCTTGGAATGTGAGGCCCATAGATGGATGAAAGCATCACCGATTCACGAGTTCCAATATTCCTGAAGCGGCCTGATATAATGTGCAGCATGATTATCTAGTTATCAAATAGAATTTTGGCAGGGTTCTAGAGGATTGAAATACCGCCTGCACTTTCTCTAACATCTTCTACCATCACTTCCTACCCCAGACGAGATTTTTTAATGATTGTCTTCAGTTTCTCCTCTGACACCTTTTTTTCCTAAAGGCAAAGGATATTGGGCTTATATTTCCTTAATATTTCCTTCAAATAGCATTGTTTACGTCGACTATTGAGGCCTTGTACATTCAAAGAAGTCATTATCATTGAGAAGGCTTATTTAAATGGTGAAAAACCACTGACAGCAATATCACCCTACCCGAGTTCACCAACAATTTTCCCACCATCTCTATGGATTCTTGTAGGTTATTTTTGCCTCATTTTTTCCCTCCTTTACCTTGTACCCCCTAGATCCTGGTCATTTCTTGCTTGAGAGCTAGGGATGTCAAGCGGATCTCGCTGATTTTGAGCCTTTTTGGCTTGATACTATTGAAATGTCTTCCGATAGAGTTTCTTTTAGTCTTCTAGGATGAGCCTTTCATATAAGTTATTCCATTCATGCAAAAATATCTTCAGGACTTGCGCCTACATGCTCAAGTCATCCTTGGTCCCACCAATCTCCATGGTGTCCTGATCGAGGGGTATTTCGGATCCTTCTTGGTTCATCAGTTCTTCTTGCTCCTTCCTCTTCACCATTCACTTTGCTTTCATAAAAACCCTCTTCTTCACTTCCTTTCCTTTCGCCACATCCCTTGGAATTCCCCCCTCCTCTCATATGATTCAAAATCTATTGGAATTTCTTAGTTTTTTCCGATTTTGTGTGGCTTGATTTAATTTTGGGGTTTTTGGGGGCCTCTTCTTGTAAGAAGCTTCTTGAAACCCTTCATCCTCCTCTTGCATTGGTGCTTCCTCTTTTGGTTCTATCTTCTCCATTTTTTCTGCCTGGTTCAAGGGGCAAGCCTTATATAGGTAACTATATTCATGACACCACCTACATCATAATGGGATATGTTCGTAGTCTAGTGGTCTTTGACATACTTCATCCTAGTATTCAAGCTCAATTGACTCTAGCAATGGTTTTGTGAATATCATATAGACAAAGATTCACACATAGGACGTGTATCTTCCTCATCAAATAGAATCTGCCACTTTAACAAATCTTCCTATGGAGTTGCCGATACCTTCAAGAATTTCAAGATCCTAGAAGTCCATTGGCAGAGCAAAAGGGTGTACCCAAATTGAGGCTCCCATGAATTGTTCTTGATCTGGGTTGTAGCAGTCTTCCCAAAATCACATAAAAAGCTGGACATTGTAATAGAAATATGGTCTATTCACAAAAATTCATTCTTTATCCCCCAGTTTCACGGAGATAATAGTAAAAAAACCCCGAGCCCCCAGTTTAAGATCAATGTGGCCCTTTGGTTTCCATTTCATCTAGATCCATTTGAGTAAATCTCTTTCCAGGGGCCAAGTGCTTATAAAGTTGTAGATCAAGGTATGATATTTCTATAATTCTCAAGTTTATTAGGAGGAATTACAAATTTGGGTTTCTTTGTTATGCATGGGAGGCATTGTCCTTTGAGGAGGTTCTACCATTGAGCCCCCAAGACCGGTTCTCTACTAGGGACGGTTGTGTGAGAGCCAGAAGGATTTTCACTTCCCTTACCCTTGAATTTTCCGACGACAACATTTTTGTAGGAGTGGATCTCTCACCCTCCATCAGATGAGTTCATCCTCAGTCTTAATCTCGTGCAGGCTCTGTGAAGTCGTCAAGTAGCGACATATTGACAAGCTGGTGTGTCTTCAGAAAATTTACTAGAAACCTTAGAAACCCTAGCGGATCTCTTCTCTTTTGACATAGTTAAAACTTATATTATATTAAATTGAAATTATATATATATAATTAAAAAATATGCTTCATAATATTTTTAACTATGAATATTCACTCCATTTTATTATGAATATTCTTAATTTGTAAAGAGGTTTTGTGAAAATGTCATGGTTTATCGATATCACATTTAAAAAAAAAAAACTCCTTTCATATAACACTTGCTCATGTGACATTTTTCTAAATTAATTAATTTAATTAAAAATAAAAAAATGGACACACCAATGACGGTAGAGAATGTAGTATTAATAGCATGGCAGGGATTGGATCTGACCTTCCCACATGATAATTGGAAGACACATGTGCAATGCTAGGGACACGTGTCAATGGGATCTCATAAGGTTTGATATGTGTGTCGTTTGGATTTTAAACAGGTTATCAGGTTGGTTCCGTCAGTTTTGGTTTCAAGTTATGGGTGTTTACATATCTGTTGAGAATGACGTCAAGTATGAAAAGGCTGCCAACTTGTGCATGCTCTTCATTTTGGTGATATCCATCTAGGATTACAATTCACTAGTGTGGTCTATCTCAAAACTCCATTAGGGAACCAACTCGTAGCGTGTGGGATCTTGGAGCAAGGGTCTATTGGAATTTGTCTTGTTTTTGGTTAGTCTTGGTGTTGGAGGATGATTTTTTGTGTTTGCTCGTTGTTCACTGATGAAAAGGGGTTTTGGTCTCTTATCGCACCTTTTTGGTAAGTCATTTTTCCTTGATCTTGAGATCACAGAGAATTTTTAATGTAAGAAGCTTGGGGGTGGGGTGGTTTTGCTTCAAATTTTTCCTCCCCCCCTCAGACATTGTGGAAATATTCAAGGGTTTTCTAGTTGATAATGATTATTATTTTTTCTTTTAACAGTGGTTGATTTGGGGTGGGGGGCTAGAGTTTGAATTTCTTGGTTGTTTTTTCTCGTTTCATGGGTCTTTGTCCCTTGGCTACTTGGGGAAATGTAGATAAGAGGTGTTTATGGTATTTTGGTAGTCAAGTGTATATGGCCCTAGATGTTGAATGCATGGTTCCTAGAGGCACTCTTGTTGCTATACTTGGAAATTAGGGAATAATGTTGGTCTACCACGCTTTAGTAAGAACTAGACCTAGGTCTTGGTGGTCTATGGAATTTGACATGATACTTCGGAAATGAGGGCGAGCTCAATGAGGGCTGGGGCCTAGTTGCTGTCCAGCGGGCCATGGAGGTCAAGTGGGAGACGCAGAAGGTGATGGGGATGTGGATTTGTTGTAAAAAGTTGAATTAGCGCATGACTGGGTCCCTTGTCCTACTCAAATGGAACTTCCACCCTCCATGGTCTCCTTCGACCTATAGATGTGTAAAGTCATGACACTTTTCGAAGATCAAGGGAAAGAATATGAGGACTACAATGAGGTGATAACGTTTATGAATGACTTGCATCAAAATCAGTGGGACATCCTTAACCGCTTGGCTTCTCTTAGGAGTCAAAGACACACAAATGATTGACTTGATGAGGTTGATGGTGGACATGCTCATTTGGAATTTCATGTTCATGGGGATCCTAGACTTCCAAGTGCACCTAGTGTCGGGCATGCACCAACATTTCCTCATGATCCTTGATGGTAGTGGGTTGTATCTTCATTCTCTGAATGTTCTAGACTCTATAGTCATTTTTTTTCTGGTAACTATGTAAATTTTGGCAATTTGCTCTTATTTTTTGTATTTCTCTCCTCGCCAACAATAGAAATATCTAATAAAATATCTTGAAAAATTAGGTCGTTTAAAAAAAAACGGCTCGAAAAACGGATTCTGGATGAAGTTATGCCTTTTGAAAAAACTGAGTTGTAGATGCCAAATAGTTACGGGAACGAGATGAAGTGTGGTTTTTTAAAAAAAATTCCGCCCCTTTGAATAAATTTTTTTTACAAAAGAAGTTTGAGAAGGAGACTTGAACCCAAGACCTCTATTTTCATAAACTAACCCCTCACCAAGTGAGATCACGTTATTGTATGAAAGCTAGAAGGGGTTTTTTTCTTTTTTTTTTTCTACTCTTCGGTGTGTGTGCCTTTTCTTGCACAAAAAAACACAAAAAATCGAGTGAAAAAATGAAATTCAAAGCCTTATGACAGAATGTTAGATTTTCGGTTAGCCTTACCACCAACTATCACTTTTTTCACTATTTCTGATTTCCCGAGATTGCACAAAGACGCGGGGAAAGAGCATACGTAGCAAAAATAATCCCTTTTTCCTATTTCTGATTTGCCGAGATCGCACGGAGCGCATAGAAAAGAGCATACACAGAGAAGAGGGTATAGATCTAGCAAATAAATAAAACTTTAATACCGAAAATAAACAAAAAAAAACTGAAATAAGCAGAACTATTAACAAATATAATTGCAAAATAGATGCTTTATACCTCCATATCTAAACAGACATAACTTGGGTAGCCAGAAACCTTTTTTCATGAAAAGAAAGGCGTTTCTCATTGTAAAAAACACTCCGGGCACAACTGAGCAGTTCTGTAAGCCCAAAAATGTTCAAAAATAGTAGATATACAAAACGACATTTGCATGAAGTCAAAGCGGCTTCATATTTTGATCAACAATGGACACAGCCCTCAAAATGGCTTTGATACCATGTAGGAATTTACAGGGTAAGTTTCGTAGATCAAGAACCAAATTTCATTGCTCACAAACAAATCACAAATCAGTACACCAATATAATCACGTGGTTAATATCCTCAAAGAGGGAAATAGTCCATGCCATGAGCCAACGCGACCACTTCAGGGAATTTATTAATATAAAAAGAAAAGTTATATATGTTTCTCTCATAAATGGTTAGTGGAAAAATGACCCTCCATGCTCTTTAAATAGAGATCATGGACCAATCAAGTGTTAAGCCACGGATCAAGTGCCATTAATACGAAGGTGAGAGATAACGATCGGATCACTACAAATCCTGACCGTCGGATTATAAGTTACAAATGTACATGGTAAAGAAACGCACTTTACCTAACTCTACACTAGACTAAGTTATTCTTAACTATTTCCTATGTGTCAGAATATCCTAACAATTGTTTCACACATGTTATCTAATAATTTTAATTATATTATTAATGAAAACTAAAAAAATAAACTCATATTGGATCGATAGTATTTTTCCATTCACCCGATTCATCCTTTTGCAATTTTTCCATCAAGCTTTTACGCTCTTCTGGTCCTAGATCAGAAACAATCTTATCTAGCTTCATCATTTTGTGGCTCATCATGATACATAGTAAACAATACATATTAGTTAAACTTATAGATAGTTTAAAAATAATATTTTTTGTAAAACATTTACAAAGAACTTGCCTTTTTCACTTTTCTTGATGTGTTATCAATATTTTTGTTACTTGATCTCTTGTCAGTAATTTCTTTATCAATCTCAAACTTGTACCATATCATTCATTAATATATTTATAAATAAATTGTCAAATTTTCAAGTAAAGAAAATCTCAAGAAATTGGTGCGCCATTCATGGTGTACGCACTAATGTCGGTGCATGGCTGTCTTTCATGGCTTCTTCTATAGAAATTCCCAAGAAAAATCCTCCATACCCTTCTGAAAAATTCTTTGAAAGGACAAGAAATATCATCTCCATGCTATCTTTCATTCTTGGTTATTTTACAGATGAACATGTTGATGTTGCAGTACTAATTTTCTTATCTACTTTCAGACCTCGTCAGCCTCCTACTACCATTTTTAATTTTTTCAAATACTTTACTAACAATATCCATGAACAGTTTGTAAAAATTCATTCTGAAGGTGTTTTCAAGCATTCATCATTCCTATTCCACATGTTCTTATACTTTCAGTCTGAAAAAATTAATATAAACCTTTAGAAGCTTGATGTGGAAGGAAACCCACAATCAGTCTTCTTTTGGACTTCCTTGATAAGGAAAGACTCCAATGAGTTCACTTATACAGATTGTACTGATTTTTCCATTCATCCTATGGTCAATTTTCTGAACAGGAGCATGCAGCCTAGAATTAGTGAAGATATTAAGAAGATTCCTAGAGTTTCCTTAGCATAATAGGACAAGTGATTCATACTTGTACCAAAATCATACTGAAATAAGAGTATCTGGATCAAGTCTTGTTCCATATAAACTGCCCGAATACCTCCCTATGAGGTTATTTTCCTTTGAATACATAAGGCAAATTCTAAATTCAGATGCGATTAATTTATTAGCAACAAAGAATAAGACACATTTAAAATTGAAAAATCAGGTTGGCCCTTTTATCTGTAACAATAGAGATGCAGGTCCTGAGGCTGAAAAACATTTCTAGGAGTTCAAATTCAGTAAAATTTTTATGTGGTATTATGATCGCCTTGGAGTTATAAGTAAAATTAGAGTTAAGTGCAAACTCACTCCATATGTACATGAAAAGAAACCAGAGATAGAGAAATTCTCCAATCAATCCTAATGGTTGAAGAACACCTTGATAGAGGCAGAGAAGCAAAGTGATACTGGTCAAAATTTGCAAACTCTAGCCCAAGAAGACATGAATGTAAATAGAAACAGAGAGGAATGATCCTATACTACAGAGACTACAATAGAAACTAAATTTAAATTGAGATACAATAAAAATCCAAAGTTAAATACTGCTAATAAAGAAGTGGAAACAATAGAGGTGATTCATATGGAAATAGTAGCAAAGGACAATGGACCTCCAACAATAATTGAAGAAGAACAAAAACCAACTACTTCAAATACTCAGCTTATGCATAAGCAACATAGTACTGAAGTTTAATGATCTAAAACACCAGCAGAAAAGGATATGGATATCAAAGAAAGATACAAAGAAATCAAAGCCAGAAATGAAGATATTAAAACTGAAATATATTCTCAATATTTGAAAGAAACTCCTTGCATATAGAATAGGCTACTTTTAGCCTTTTACTATGTAGAATAAAAAGATGTAGATGACAATTCTTCAACCCACAACTCAAACTCCCAAGTCATCCTCTGATTACAAAAAGACATATTTTGAAGTCTTGGCCCAAGATATTCATCCTCTGGACCAAATTGAATTTCATAAGCATACAGGGGAGATGATTTATTCTACAATGACCACCAAGGCCATAAATGTGTAGAAGATACAAAATTCTCTTGCAAATATCAGATATTAGCTCAAATTGGAAAAACCATCTTCACAGGAAAAAGACACTAGAATTAAATCCTAGGAAGGACTAGTAATTGAAGTAGGATTTGATCCTAGTAATGTAAAATTTTCAGATGAACTGATCAAAAAGAAAAAAAGTAGACATTGTTGAATTAAAGAAGCAACTAAAGCTAACCCCTACAGAACATTCTCATGCCAAGGAATAAATACAAGATAAAAATAAAAAAATATGAGATGATGAATCTCATTTTATAGTTGATTGCTCCGATAAAGGAAATGGAGAATCAAATGGAAAATATGGTCCAAAGGAAAAAGAATAAAGAAGAATACATTACAGTCATAAGGATTCTTGTAGTTACTACTACTATACCTTCCACACTAGATGAATCACAGGCTCATACAATCCCCATGGCTACATCATTACCTGTCACTTCATCAACAACTTCAGCCACAGAGTCTTCAACAACAACAGCGCAACATTCATATGAAGCAAGAAAGTTGGTAAAATCTATGCAAGACATGTTTATTCAGACTAATGAGATTAACGGACTTTAAGAACAGCTTGAAAGTGTTGAACATGAAAAGAAACTTGCCAAGATAATGCATAAGAATGAAGAACAAAGAGAAAATAGATTAAATGAGTAGTTGAAGATGTTAGAGAAAGATCTAACATTGAAAGAACCCATGGCTCTAATCGGAGAACAACTATGGGCCAATATCATTGAAGATGTCCATGATATTTGGTCATCTATACAAGTTATATATGAGCAGAAATATTTAGTCAAATCAACAAAAGAGGCCATTCAAAAGATAAAATAAGAGCTTGGTAAGAAACCTGAAGAAGCTCTTGAAATCATCAAATTTATAAATTCTAAGAATAGGCGAGAGTTAATAGAAGAAATTGATATTAATGATAGAACATAAACCATCCTAGAAGTTAGGAAGGCAACTTCTAAGAAGAATTTGATGATACATCTAGAGGAGAAATTCCAAAACATGGAGGTTTCCATTACCAGGTTTATGATGAAGTTTGATGTCCTATGGTAGAAAGGCCTTCCAAATCCATTAGTTATTCATGACAAACTAATGAAGCAGGATGACTATGACAAGAAAATAAGAGAAGTTGCGAAGGATCAGGTTAATATGCCTACCTCACGTGGTATTCCAACAGGGAAGTTAATTTACAAGAATTTGGAGAATTTATTTTACCTACAGCATGAGGTGAAACACATTTTTATAAACAAGCCCACATTATCAAAGTATAATGAAGCTGATGAGATTTTCAGAAGGATGATGAAGACAAAAATACCAGAGACAAAACATTTGGAAAAATTTACTGATTTATTGTGAAATTAGATTGCAGTAAGTACAAAATAGTAAAAAATAAAACATAGCTTGTTTTTTTTACATTTACAATTACAATTTTGCAGAGAAAGAGTATCAATGAAAGAGTATCAGGTTAAAGAGTATGAATTCAAGGTCAAAGTTTAAAACTCAAAACAAGAATTAAAAATCAGAGATAAATCTGTCAGCGTAAATGTCTAGCTGCAGCGTTCATTGAACAACAAAGAGATAAATCGGTAATAAAATGAAGACATCAAATAATACTTTCAATAAAAATAGGGACAACTAGCATTAGTTAGAAAGTTGTCACTATCTTCTTGCATGAAGATATCTTTGTTCCATGAATAATTCCTAAGTTAGTTTTAGGATATTTTATTAAGAGTTTATGTATACATACTTCTCATTTAGAAGTATTGAGTGTGGATGAATTGTTGAACATTTATATCGTTGTAATATTCGGAACCTAAGGGTAATTGTACCAATTTCAAGTCAGTGGACTGGATTAAAGCAATAAAGAATCATATCACAGGATTCATGCCACTACAATGAAGTATTTTAACTTGTTTCTTTGTCAATTTCTTATGTTTTTCATCAATACTTGAATGTTGTTCTAAATCTAAATGATAAATCAAGAATTGTTATTTCAGAATATGTTAAAAGCACTTTGTTTTGAACTGCTTATCATATACATGTTTTCCACTGATATGTAGACTAAGGAACTCTTTATTTCTCCCTAGTTTAGATTAACCCCTTCCTTTTCACTCATTATCTGGGTTAAAGAACCCTTAATTGATATTTTACCCCAATTGAAACCATATTCACCATCAGCTTTGAAGATCTGACATAACTCAGTTATCTTGCCCTATAAAAATTTCCCTTTAGAACTTGATCCTGATCTGACTGCTTGACACATTGACTTGATTATCCCAATGGAATACAAGATTACATCTATCCATCTAAGTAAGTGATTTCACCACAAAATCAAATCAAAATTCAAAGCCAATTTTCCCTACATAACTAGCCTAAAATCAATTAAAATCAACAAAGATAAATCATATAGAGAGAGCCCTCTCTGAACATTAGGAAGGCTAGATCATAAGGCTTTAAATTAGGTTTGTGGTTACCTCTAATATTCTTTAAACTAAAAATAAAAAATCTAACGACTCTTCATAATTATTACAGTGTTAGCATACTAGCAACCATACTGGGGAACTAACCAATCCTCAGTTTTAAAAATATATCTTAAAGGAAATATTTTTACTTACCTTTTCATGTTAAGATTGTTTTGAAGAAGTTGTCAATATTTTTTCATAAAAAAATGTAATTTTGGCTTCTAGAAGAGTTTATTATACTGGGTCTAATCCACATCAAGAACCTGCTGTCATAGTAGATAATCCCGATAGAATCGTAAAGAAAAGAAAAAAATAGAAAGCTTAGGTAATAAAAATTCATTGATCAAAGCACATTCTCTTCCAAATAAATTGTCAAGTTTACAAGACATTGAATTTGATCTAGCTTTTGAAAAAAATTTGTTTAGAACTAAATTAGAACGTGACATACATAATAGTGTAAAAGATCTTGATTTCATTTTGTTCATTGAAAGTAAGAAGGAAAATAATTCACTAGATTCAAAATAAAAAGTCCTAGAATTATATGATAAACTTGATGTTATAATTGCAATTTTGATTAAGGATATTGATGAATATTAATTACAACATTTACTTAAATTGACTTATTTATCATCCTATACCCCTAATCCTTCTACCAGTCATTCAAATACCACACTTCAATCCATAGATTCATTTTTTCCTAAGCAACCATTTCAACCTAGAGTTTTATTTCTATCCCAAAATAGTTCAAGTTCATCCCCTAGCATTTCTGTTGCATTTTCCAATACTTCATTCTCATTTCCAAGATCTCGTTCTGGCATCCCTACTACATCTTCCAATATCCCAATCTCATCTAAAACTGCTTTAACTACATCTGCAAGTACTTCGAGTTCTTCACCAAGTACTTCAAACCTACCTTTTGGCCAAGCTATAATCCAAGCCAAGGCTACCAGATATGCCCCATTGGTCCAACAAGCCCTCTAAATGCCATGCTCCAATATTATCAAAGAAAAATCCCTCAATTTGATGGAACCATGGACTACAATGCACAACATGTTAATAAAATGAAAGACTACTTTGAATTGCATGAATTAGATGATGTTGATGTTCAGATGAGACTTTTTGCTCAAAATTTAGCTGGTGATGTTAAGAAGTGGTTTAAAGGTTTTCTTGCTAGTAGTATAGCTGATTTAGTTGTTTTCCATAGGATGTTTCTTAATAGATGGGAGAAGAAGAAGAATCCATTACAAATTTTGTCTGAATTTGAAAATATAAAAAGAGCACCAAATGAAACAATTCAAGACTATTGTACAAGATATAACTGTATTTACAATGCAATCCCTGCTAATCTTAAACCTCCTCCAGACTCTGCCCTTATCAAATTCCCTGACGGATTTGATACAGATATGGCTTACCAACTAAGAGAGAGAAACCCAGAAACTTTGGAGCAGATGCAAAGTAATGTTGTAAGTGTAGAAGCGACCTCATATTGGAAGATAGATAACTTAGCAAAAACATGAGAAATAATGATGGATAGGTTAGAAAATATGGAAAGGAAGCCACAATGGGATAACCAACAACAAGGACCTCAAATTAGAAATCTCAATTTCAGGAAAAACACCAACACTGGTAAATCTAGAGAATCAGCACCTGACCAAACAATAAGACCACCTTTCCCTGAGAAATATGTTGAAATTTCTCACCAAAACGAAGATGATGAAGACACTCAGATAAATCTAATGGGCATTAATGATGATAACAACAATTTTCTTACACAATAACAACAGGAGTTATATGAATTACAACAACTACAATTAGATTCTAGTGATTCTTTTGATTAGAAGCAAGGTTATGAGTTTGCAATTAATGAAGCGCATAAGCAATACAACCTTAAGAGAAAGAAAAATGTATAGCCTTATACTAAGAAAACTACCCAAACTCAAACAAAGAAATTAGTAGAGACTCCTACCACTTTAGTTCTACAAATCCTCCCTAGAGAATCCCAACAAAATTCAAATTCAAATAAAAAAACTTCAAGTCAGGAGACTGGATTAAAGAGATACATCATCATATTACAAGATTCTTGTGCTGGGCCACTACAGTGAAGTATTTTCACTTGTTTCTTTGTCAATTTATTATGTTTTTCATCAATATTTGAATGTTGTTCTAAATCTAAATGATAAATTAGGAATTGTTATTTCAGAATATGTTAAAAGCACTTTGTTTTGAACTTCTTATCATTTACATGTTTTCAACTGATATCTAGACAATGGAACCCTTAATTTCTCCCCAGTTTTGATTGACCCCTGACTTTTCACTCATTATCTAGATTTAAGAACCTTTAATTTATCTTTTACCCCAATTGAAACCATCTTCACCATCAGCCTTGGAGATCTGAAGTAACTCAGCTATCTTTCCCTGTAAACATTTCTCTTTAGAACTTGATCCTAATCTAACTGCTTGACAAATTGACTCCATTACCCTAATGGAATACAAACCTACATCTATCCATCTAAGTAAGTGATTTCACCACGAAATCAAATCAAAATCCAAAACCAATTTACCCTATATAAGTAGCCTAAAATCAATTAAAATCAACAAATATAAATCATATAGAGAGAGCCATCTCTGAGCATTAAGAAGGCTAGATCCTCAGGCTTTAATGTAGGTTTGTGGTTACCTCTAATATTATTTAAACTAAAAATAAAAAATTTAACAACTATGGAGAATTACTGGAGTGATAACACCCTCTCGAGATAATATTTCTCCTACTCCCTCCTTACACGCATCAGTGCATACTTGAAATTCCTTGTTGGGGTTAGGTACCCTCAACATAGGGGAAATAGTCAACAAGTGTTTCAACAATTCAAAAACTGGCCTGACATTTTCTGGTCCATTCAAACACCTTCCCCTTCCACTGCCTATATGTAATAGGAAAGGAAATTTTTGAATAGCCGTCGATGAATTTCCTATAATATCTACCCAATCCCATAAAGGAATATATATTCTCCATGTTCTAGGGCACTCTCTATTCCACAAGAGTGTTTATTTTCTCGAGATCTACCTCTATGCCTTCAACAGAAAAGACATGGTCTAAATATTGTATTTTCTCTTTGAAAAAGTCACATTTGCTAAACTTGGCATACAAATGATGTGTCCTCAACATCTCCAACACTTGTATTAAGTGTTCCTTGTGCTCTTCCATAGTTCTTTAATAAATCAATATGTCTTCAATAAATATAAGAATGAACTTGTCCAAAAAGAGGTGAAATATTCCATGCATCAAACTCATGAACGTTGTTGGTGCACTGGATAAACCAAACAGTGATACCATGAACTCATAATACCCATGTCAGTTGTAGAAGGTTGTTTTGTAAATGTATTAATCTTTCATTCAGATCTGGCAATATCTAAAACTTAAATCTATCTTTGCAAATACAATCGCTCCCTTCACTTGGTCGAACATAGCATCTGTACGTGGCATCGACTATTTATTCTTGACTTTCAACTAATTTAGTTGCATGTATTCCATGCACATTCGCATGGTTCCATCCTTCTTCTTTTCGAGCAACACTGGTGCTCCCCAAGGGGATACACTTGGTTTAATATACCCCTTATCTAGCAGTTCTTGTAGTTTCATTTTCAATTCTATTAACTCAGGTGCACTAATCCAATATGGTTCTCTTAATGCTGGTGTTGTGGTAGACATTAATTTGATAGTGAAATCGATCTCTCTTTTCAGAGGTAATCCTGGTAAATTTTCTGGAAACACATCCATGAAGTCCTGTACTACTAGCATATTTTCTGGCATACGGGTCTTCTCCTTAGAGTTAGCAAATCCCACTTGGCACTACAAGGAAGAGACCATCTAGTGGAGGTTATAAAGGTGGTTTTTTAGTGTTATAAAATTGGCCAAAACTGTCAAAAAAACATATGATACCACATCTTTTTATGGTTACGTAGGTTTTGGCAGAGCTTTTAATAGAAATTCAACACAACTAAAAAAAAAAGGGTGGTCGGAGGTTATTACGGATGTTTTTTTACTCAGTGCACTAATCAGGCTTTCACACATCGGTGCGTACCTGTATACGGATCCCCAAGGCGGTCGAAGAAGTATGCATCGGGTTGTTAAGGTATAAAATAGCACCAGGTGTAGTGTTGGTGATACAACGCACGGGGTCGTTCTAATTGGTCTTGGGATTTGAGCGATACACATAGGTCGTATCAACGCATTCATATACTTATAGAAATGCACCGGTGCTCCCTTTCACACAAACGCACCAAGATTTATAATTGGTATCAGTATTCATGCGGTGCAAATATGTCATACAAATACACCGGTGCGTATAGACACATAAATGCCCTGGTGCGCAGTATCACACAAATGTGCTGAGATTTATAATTGGTATCGGTATTCATGCAATGCCTATAGGTCATCCAAATGCACCAATGCATATACACACAAAAACGCCCTGGTGCATAGTATCATGCAAACGCACCAATATTTATAATTGGTATCTATATTCGTGCGGTGCTAATTGGTCGTAAAATGGCACTGGTGCATATATAGACATAAACGCACTGGAGCACCGTACCACATAAACGCCTCAACATTTTTAACCAGTTTTGGTATTTGTGCGGTGCCCATAGGTCATAAAAATGCATCAGTGCGCTTAAGAATATAAGCACACTGGTATAAGAATACATGCATCAGTTTTCATTTTGTATTTTTTGGAAACATCGACCTGTGGCAGTGCAATTGTTGTGATTTTTTAAAATTCATTATTCATCAAAATTCGAGACATCTTATAACAATATTCATATGAATTAAATTTTTATTACATTTTAGAACAACAATGGAGAACACAATAGCAACAATAGAGAATGCAATAGAATAAATTTATATATATATATATATATATATATATATATATATATATATATATATATATATATATATATATATATATATATATAAGACATTATTTCTCATACAAAATGGGATAGTTATTGGTATCCCTTTATCTTTCGATTGGGACACTATGTCCATTACATTAAAGAAAATGTCTGATTTCAAAAACATTTTTCAAAAAATACAACACCTTGCTTTGATATCCAAACATAGTGATCATCATTCTTCGCTTGAACTGATGTCATTTCTAGATCTACTTCCATGACTTGGGTTATTTTCAGGAATGTTTCGTTCACGGTGTTGATTATTTTCTTCTTCTTCACCTTCCATCTACAAACATACAAATAAATTGTAATGAGTTTATATACATTAGTGAGAATAATGAAAATTGCGATATTAAATAATATACATCAATGTAAATAAAAAATAAATGACGTACCAGTGCAACAATTGACTCATAAACTATACACATTCTTTGAAAACCATGTAACATTCCATCTTTCAAGATTTGATCTGTTGGCACAGTGCCATACTTTGTTTCCTGCAAGTTTTATACCCCATAACAAATCATATATTTAATAGAAAAGATTTTTTTATTTATTAATTATAGACGAAGATAAGTAAAACAAGATCAATATATGCTTACAAATTCCACTATTAAGTTCTGATATGCCAACATATACTCACAACCCATATTTAACCCAATTTCAATAAATTCCTCTGATGGTTCTTCTTTCTATGTTAGCACCTGTTTGAAGACATTCAATGATGATTTTTGTAAAACAACTTAAAAAATACAAAAATATATCTATTTAAGTTTTTATATGGAAGTAATAATTACTCACAAACTTAGATATCAATCCTTTTCTTCCTTGTCGTCTTGTTTTATGTGCTGAATGGGTTCCATTTTCTTTTCTTTTCTGCAAGAAAATACTTGAAAATTAATATTTAATGCTAAATTGTTTATTTATTCTACCTAATGATCGAAAACTTCAATGAATAAATATTACATTTGAAGCATGTTGTTGTTGAGATGGATCCTCCCGCGATCTAATTTTTTTCATTTCTTTGACCATCTCTTTGTACACCTTTTTGGACATTCCTACTGCCATATTTCTGATATCATCTCATTCATCTTTTGAGATTTCCATAATCTTCCTAAAAATGTAACATGACAATAAACTGTTTAATTTTTATATTGATATATCAAAAGTAAGTATAACAAAAGTGATATTTATAAGTAATTCTAGACAAACATCTAAAGGAATATTAATTTTTCATTCCTTCTTTTTTGTTGTTGTACGTTTTTGCTATTAAAAGTCTGACATGTCTCATTGACCAATTCTCTGGAAACCCTCCCTGTAGTTTAGATAAAATTTGGTTCTTGGAAACATTGGATTGGTTTTTTTATTGTATGTGGAAAGAACGTCTATACATTCGTTCCACTAGATCCCTCAAACTTTTGTAGAAGTTTTCCCTGCTTTTGTTAACCTCTAGCACCACTCCAAATGTGCTAAGGAGCAATTCATTTTCATTTGCATGTTCTATTTTTTTTCTTTCCTTAGGACAACATTCATTTTCTGAGTTTTTGGTCCCTGTAGAAAATTAAACATATGTGAATTAATAGATTGTTTCACATATGTTATCTAATAATTCTAATTATATTATTAATGAAAACTAAAAAAAGAAACTCATATTGGATCGATAGTATTTTCTTATTCACCTGATTAATCCTTTTGCAATTTTTCCATCAAGCTTTTACGCTCTTCTGGTCCTAGATCAGAAACAATATTATCGAGCTTCATTATTTTGTGGCTCTACATGATACATAGTAAACAATACATATTAGTTAAACTTACATATAGTTCAAAAATAATATTTTTTATAAAAAAATTACAAAGAACTTGCCTTTTTTTCTTTTCTTGATGTGTTATCAATATTTTTGTTACTTGATCTCTTGTCAGTAATTTCTTTATCAATCTCAAACCTGTACCATATCATTCATTAATATATTTATAAATAAATTTTCAACTTTTAAAGTAAAAAAAAAATCTCAAGAAACAGGTGTGACATTCATGGTGTACGCACCGACGCTGGTGTGTGGCTGTCTTTCATGCCTTATTCTGTAGAAATTCCCAAGAAAAATCCTCCATACCCTTCGACAAAATTCTCTGAAATGACAAGAAATATCATCTCCATGTTGTCTTTCATTCTTGGTTATTTTACAGATGAACATGTTGATGTTGCATTACTAGGTTTCTTATCTACCTTCACACCTGATCAACCTCCTGCTACAATTTTTAATATTTCCCAATACCTTGTTAACAATATCCATGAACAGTTGGTCAAAAATCCTTCTGAAGGTGTTTTCAATTATTAATCATTCTTATTCCACATGTTCTTATAATTTCAGTCTGAAAAAAAATAATATAAACCTTCAGATTATTGATGTGGAAGGAAATCCACAATCAGTCTTCTTTTGGGCTTCCTTGATAATAAAAGACTCCAATGAGTTCACTTATACAGATTTTACTGATTTTTTTCATTCATCCAATGGTCAATTCTCTGAACAGGAGCATGCAGCCTAGAAAATGTGAAGAGATTAAGAAGATTCCTACAGTTGCCTGAGCATTATAGTACAAGTTATTGGTACTTGTACCAAAATAATACTGAAATAAGAGTATATGGATCAAGTCTTGTTCCATATAAACTGCCCAAATACCTCTCTAGGAAGTTATTTTCCCTTGAATACATAAGGCAGATTCTAAATTCATATGCAATTAATTTCTTGGCAGCAAAGAAGAAGACACAATTCAAATTGCAAAATCAGGTTAGCCCTTTTATCTGTAACAATAAAGATGCAGGTCTTGAGGCTGAAAATAATTTGCAGGAGTTCAAATTCATTAAAAATTTTCTATGGTATTATGATCCCCTTGGAGTTATAAGTAAAATTACAGTTAAGTGAAAACTCACTCCATATGTACATGAAAAGAAACCAGAGATAGAGAAATTCTCCAATCAGTCCGAATGGTTGGAGAACACCTTGGTAGATGCAGAGAAGCAAAGTGATACTAGACAAACTTTGCAAACTCCAGCCCAAGAAGACATGAATGTAAAGAGAAACATAGAGGAAGGATCCTATATTACAGAGACTACAACAAAAACTAAATTTAAATTGAGATACAGTAAAAATCCAAAGCTAAATCGTACTAATAAAGAATTGGAAACAATAGAGGTGATTGATACAGAAATAGTAGCAAATGAAAATGCACCCCCTATAATAATTGAAGAAGAACAGCAACCCACTACCTCAAATACTCAGCGTATTCAGAAGAAACATAGTATTGAAGTTTCTTCATATAAAAAACTAGTAGAGAAGGATATGGATATCAAAGAAAGATATAAAGAAATCAAAGCAAGAAATGAAGAAATTAAAACTGAAATATATTCCCAATATTTGAAAAAAACTCCTGGAATCCAGAATAGGCTACCTTCAGCCTTTTACTATAAGAATAAAAAGATGCAGATGACATTTCTTCAACCCATAGCTCAAACTCCCAAGTCATCCTCTGAATACAAAAAGACAGATTTTGAAGCTTTGGCCTAGGATATTCATCCTCTGGACCAAATTGAATTTCATAAGCATATAGGGGAGATGATTTATTATACAATGACCACCAAGGACATGAGTGTGCAGAAGCTGCAAAATACTCTTACAAATATCAGAGATTAGCTCAAGTTGGAAAAATCATCTTCACAGGGAAAAGACACTTGAATTAAATCCTTGGAAGAACTAGTAATTGAAGTAGGATTTGATCATAGTAATGTAAAAGTTGCAGATGAAATGATCAAAAAGAAAAATGCAGACATTGTTTCATTGAAGAAGCAACTAACCCCCTACAAAAAATTCTCAAGCTAAAGAAGTACTACATGATACAAATAAAAAATATGAGATGATGAATCTCATTTTATAGTTGACTACTCAGATAAAGGAAATGGAGAATGAAATGGAAAATTTGGTCCAAGAGAAAAAGGATAAATAAGAAGAAATTACAGTCACAATAATTCCTGTAGTTACTATTTTTGTACCTTCCACACTAGCTGAATCACAGACTCGTACAGTCCCCATGGCTACATCATTACCTATTACTTCATCAACAACTTTAGCCATAGATTCTTCAACAACAACATCACAACATTCAGATGAAGCAAGAAAGTTGGTAAAATCTATGAAAGACATCTATTCAAACTAATAAGATTAACAAACTTAAAGAATAGCTTGAAAGTCTTGAACATGAAAAGAAACTTTCCAAGATAATGCATAAGAATGAAGAACAAAGAGAAAACAGATTAAATGAGCAGTTGAAGAAGTTAGAGAAAGATCTAACATTGAAAGAACCCATAGCTCAAATCAGAAAACTAAGGGCCAATATCATTGAAGAAGTCAATGATATTTGGCAATCTATACAGGTTATATATGAGTAGAAATATTTAGTCAATCAGCAAAATAGGCCATTCAAAAGATAAAAGAAGAGCTTGGTAAGAAACCTGAAGAAGCTCTTGAAATCATCAAATTTCTAAATTCTAACAACAGGCAGGAGTTAATAGAAGAAATTTGTATTAATGACAGAATAGAAACCATCCTAGAAGTTAGGAAGGTAACTTCTAAAAAGAATTTTATGATACAGTTAAAGGAGAAATTCCAAAACATGGAGGTTTCCATTACCAGGTTTATGATGAAATTTGATGTCCTAAGGTAGAAAGGCCTTCCAAATCCATTAGTTATTCATGAAAAACTAATGAACCAAGATCACTATGACAAGAAAATGAGAGAAGTTGCCAAGAATCAGGTTAATATGCCTAATATGCCTACCTCACATGGTATTCCAACAGGGAAGGTAATTTACAAGAATTTGGAGAATTTATTTTACCTACAGCATGAGGTGAAACACATATTTCTCAACAAGCCCACATTATCAAAGTATAATGAAGCTGATGAGATTTTGAGAAGGATGATGAAGACAAAACTACTAGAGACAGAACTTTGGGAAAAATTTACTGATTTACTGTGAAATTAGATTGCAGTAAGTACAAAACAGTAAAAAATAAAACATAGCTTGTTGTTTTTACATTTACAGTTACAGTTTTGCAAAGAAAGAGTATCAATGAAAGAGTATCAGGTTAAAGAGTATCAATTCAAGGTGAAAGTTTAAAATTCAAAACAAGAATTACATAACAGAGATAAATCTGTCAGCGTAAAGGACACTTCACTATCCAGTTGTAGCCTTCGTTGAACAACAAAGAGAGAAATTAGTAACAAAATGAAGACATCAAACAATAATTTCAATAAAAATAGGGACAACTAGCATTAGTTAGAAAGTTGTCACTATATTCTTGCATGAAGATATGTCTTTTCCATGAATAATTCCTAAGTTAGTTTTAGGATATTTTGTTAGGATTTTTTGTATACATACTTCTCATTTAGAAGTATTGACTGTGGCTAAATTTTTGAACAGTTATATAGTTGTAGTATTCTGAACCTAAGGGTGATTGTACCAATTTCAAGTCAGCAGACGGGATTAAAGTAATAAAGAATCATATTACAATATTCATGTGTTGTGCCACTATAGTGAAGTATTTTAACTTGTTTCTTTGTCAATTTCTTATGTTTTTCATCAACACTTGAATGTTGTTCTAAATCTAAGTGACAAATCAGGAATTGTTATTTCAGAATATGTTAAAAGCACTCTGTTTTGAACTACTTATCATATACATGTTTTCCACTAATATGTAGACTAAGGAACTCTTAATTTCTCCCTAGTTTCAATTAACCCCTTCCTTTTCACTCATTATCTGGGTTAAATAACCCTTAATTGATATTTTACCCCGATTGAAACAATTTTCACCATCAACCCTGAAGATCTGACATAAATCAATTATCTTGCCCTGTAAAAATTTCTCTTTAGAACTTGATCTTGATCTGATTGCTTGACACATTGACTCAATTATCCCAATGTAATACAAAACTACATCTATCCATCTAAGTAAGTGATTTCACCACCAAATCAAATCAAAATTCAAAGCCAATTTACCCTACATAACTAGCCTAAAATCAATTAAAATCAACAAAGATAAATCATATAGAGAGAGCCCTCTCTGAGCATTAGGAAGGCTAGATCATAAGGCTTTAAAGTAGGTTTTTGGTTACCTCTAATATTATTTAAACTAAAAATAAAAAATCTAACAACTCTTGAGAATTATGGCAGTGATAACATACTCGCGACCATACTGGGGAACTAACCAATCCTTAGTTTTAAAAATAGATCTTAAAGGAAATATTTTTACTTATCTTTTCACCTTAATATTGTTTTGAAGAAGTTGTTAGTATTTTTTCATAAAAAAACTGTATTTCTGGCTTCCAGAAGAGTCTATTATACCAGGTCTAATCCAGATCAAGAACCTACTGTCATAGTAGATAATCCTGATAGAATTGTAAAGAAAAGAAAAAAATAGAAAGCTTAGGTAATAAGAATTCATTGATCAAAGAACATTCTCTTCCAAATAAATTGTCAAGTTTACAAGACATTGAATTTGGCCTAGCTTTTGAACAAACTTTGTTTAGAACTAAATTAGAAAGTGACATACATAACAGTGTAATAGATCCCGATTTCAGTTCATTCATTGAAGGTAAGAAGGAAACTAATTCACCAGATTTAGAATAAAAATTCCTTGAAGCATGTGATAAACTTGATGCTATAATTGCAACTTTGATTAAGGAAATTGATGAAGCTTATTTAAAACATTCAGTTGAATTGACTGCTTTATCAGCCTATACCCCTAAGCCTTCTACCAATCATTTAGATACCACTCTTTTAGAATATAGAGATTCATCCTTATTTACTAGCACTTCATCCATTGTTTCCACCACACTTCATCCCACAGATTCATTTTTTCCCAAGCAACCATTTCAACCTAGAGTTTTATTTCCATCCCAAAATAGTTCAAGTTAATCCCCTAGTGTTTCTGTTTCACTTTCCAATACTTCATTCTCATTTCCAACCTCTTGTTCTAGCATCCCAAATACATCTTCCAATATCCCAATATCATATACAAGTGCTTTAACTACATCTGCAAGTACTTCAAGTTCTTCACCAAGTATTTCAAACCTACCTCCTAGCCAAGCTAGAATCCAAGCCATGGCTGCCAGATATGCCCCATTGGTCCTACGAGCCACTCTAAATGCCATTCCCCAATATTATCAAAGAAAAATCCCTCAATTTGTTGGAACCACGGAATACATTTCACAACAACATGTTAATAAAATGAAAGACTACTTTGAGTTGCATGAATTAGATGATGTTGAGGTTCAAATGAGACTTTTTGCTCAAACTTTAGTTGGTGATGTTAAGAAGTGGTTTAAAGGTTTCCCTACTGGTAGTATAGTTGATTTAGTTGTTTTCCATAGGATTTTTCTTAATAGATGGGAGAAGAAGAATAATCCATTACAATTTTTTTTTGAATTTGAAAATATAAAAAGAGCACCAAATGAAACAGTTCAAGACTATCATACAAGATATAACCATATTTACAATGCAATCCCTACTAATATTAAACCTCCTCCAGAATCTACCTTTATCAAATTCCCTGATGGATTTGATACATATATGGCTTACCAAGTGAGAGAGAGAAACCCAGAAACTTTAGAGCAAATGCAAAGTAACATTGTAAGTGTCGAATCAAACAAATGAAAGGAGAGCGACAATAAAAGAGGAAACATCAACCTCAGATTGGAAGATAGATAACTTAGCAAAAAAAATAGAAAGAATGATGGATAGGTTAGACAATATGGAAAGGAAGACATAGTGGGATAACCAACAATGAGGACCTCAAATTAGAAATATCAATTTCAGGAAAAACACCAACACTGGTAAATCTAGAGAATCAGCACCTGACTAAACAATAAGACCACCTTTCCAAGAGAAATATATTGAAATTCCTCACCAAAACAAAGGTGTTGAACACACTCATATAAATCTAATGGGCATTAATGATGATAACAACAATTTTCTTACACAATAAGAATAGGAGTTATATGAATTACAACAACTACAATAAGATTCTAGTGAGTCTTTTGATTAGAAGCAAGGTTACAAGTTTGTAATTAATGAAGTTCATAAGAAATATAGCCTTAGGAGCAAGAAAAACGTAGAACCTTCTATTAAGAAAACTTCCCAAACTCAAACAAATAAAATAGTAGAGGCTCCTACCACTAAAGTTCTGCAAATCCTCCCTAGAGAATCCCAACAAAATTCAAATTCAAATCAGAAAATTTCAAGTCAAGAGATTGGATTAAAGCAATACAGCATCATATTACAGGATTCATGTGTTGGGCCACTACAGTGAAGTATTTTCACTTGTTTCTTTGTCAATTTATTATGTTTTTCATAAATACTTGAATGTTGTTCTAAATCTAAATGATAAATCAAGAATTTTTATTTTAGAATATGTTAAAAGCACTTTGTTTTGAACTTCTTATCATTTACATGTTCTCAACTAATATCTAGATGATGGAACCCTTAATGTCTCCCTAGTTTCTATTGAACCCTGCCTTTTCACTCATTATCCGGATTTAAGAACCCTTAGTTTCTCTTTTACCCTGATTGAATCCATTTTCACCATCAACCTTGGAGATCTAAAGTAACTCATCTATCTTTCCCTGTAAACATTTCTCTTTAGAACTTGATCCTAATCTGACTGCTTGACACATTGACTCCATTACCCTAATGGAATACAGACCTACATTTATCCATCTAAGTGATTTCACCACGAAATCAAATCGAAATCCAAAACCAATTTACCCTACATAACTAGCCTAAAATCAATTAAAATCAACAAAGATAAATCATATAGAGGGAGCCCTCTCTCAACATTAGGAAGGCTAGATACAAAGGCTTTAAAGTAGGTTTGTGGTTACCTCTAATATTCTCTAAATTAAAAATCAAAAATCTAAAAACTATGGAGAATTATTGGAGTGATAACACCCTCTTGAGATAATATTTCTCCTACTCCATCCTTAGAGGCATTGGTGCATACTTCAAATTCCTTGTTGGGGTCATGTACCCTCAACACTGAAGCAATAGTCAACAAGTGTTTCAACAATTCAAAAACTAGCCTAACATTTTCTGGTCCATTTAAACACCTTCCCCTTCCACTGCCGAGATATAATAGGAAAGGAATTTTTCGAATATCCTTCAAAGAAATTCCTATAATATCCAGCCAATCCCATAAGGGAATGTATATTCTCCATGTTCTTGGGCACTCTCTATTCCATGAGAGCGTTTATTTTCTCAGGATCTACTTCTATGCCTTCAACGGAAATGACATGGCCTAAATATTATATTTTCTCTTTGAAAAAGTCACATTTGCTGAACTTGGCATACAAATGATGTTTCCTCAACATCTCCAACACTTGTATTAAGCATTCCTTATGCTCTTCCATGGTTCTTGAATAAATCAATATGTCTTCAATAAATATAAGAATGAACTTGTCTGAAAAGAGGTGAAATATTCCATGCATCAAACTCATGAATGTTGTTGTTGCACTCATTAAACCAAATGGTAATACCACGAACTCATAATGCCCGTGTCGGTTACAGAAGGTTGTTTTGTAAATGTATTCATCTTTCATTCAGATATGCTGATATACAAATCTTAAATCTATCTTTGTAAATACACTCGCTCCCTTCACTTGGCCGAACATGTCATCTATACGTGGCATCGACTATTTATTATTGACTTTCAACTTATTTAGTAGCATGTAGTCCATGCACATTCGCATGATTCCATCCTTCTTCTTTCCGAACAACACTGGTGCTCCCCAAGGGGTACACTTGGTTGATTATACCCCTTATCTAGCAGTTCTTGTAGTTTCATTTTCAATTCTGTTAACTCGGGTGGACTCATATGATATGGTGCTCTTAATGCTGGTGTTGTGCTAGACATTAATTCGATAGTGAAATCGATGTCTCTTTTCAGAGGTAATCCTGGTAACTTTTCTGGAAACACATCCATGAACTCTTGTACTACTAGTATATTTTCTGGCATACGGGTCTTCTCCTTAGAGTTAGCAAATCCCACTTGGCACTACAAGGAAAACATCCTCTAGAGGAGGTTATAAAAGAGGTTTTTAGTGTTATAAAATTGGCCAAAATTGTCAAAAAAACATATGCAACCACATCTGTTTATGGTTATAGAGGTTTTGGCAGAGCTTTTAATGGAAATTCAACACAATTCAAAAAAAAGGGTGACCGAAGGTTATTATGGAAGTTTTTTTCCTTGGTGCACTAATCAGGCTTTAATGCACCGATGCGTACCTGTAGACCGAGCCCTAGGGTAGTCGAAGAAGAATGCACCGAGCCATTAAGGTATAAAATAGCACTGGACGTAGTGTTGGTGATACAACGCATGGAGCTGTTCTAATGGGTCTTAGGATTTGAGCAGTGCCCATAGGTCGTATCAACGCGTTGGTGTGTATACTTATAGAAATTCACCAGTGCTCCCTTTCACACAAACGCACCAAGATTTATAATTGGTATCATTATTCATGTTGTGCAAATATGTCATACAAATACATCATTTCATACAAACACATAAATGCCTCGGTGCACAATATCACACAAATGCACCGAGATTTATAATTGGTATCAGTATTCATGCGGTGCCTACGGGTCGTCCAAATGCACTAGTGCATATAGACACAAAAATGTCCTGGTGCATAGTATCACACAAATGCACTGATATTTATAATTGGATCTGTATTCGTGCGGTGCTAATAGGTCGTAAAATGACACCGGTGCATATATAGACATAAACGCATTGGAGCATCGTACAGCACAAATGCCTCGACATTTTTAACCGGTTTTGGTATTTGTGCGATGCCCATACGTTATAAAAATGCACCGGTGCGCTTAAGAATACAAACACACCGGTATAAGAATACATGCACCGGTTTTCATTTTGTATTTTTTAGAAACATCAACCTGTGGTAGTGTAATTATTGTGATTGTTTTAAATTCATTATTCATCAAAAGTCAACTCATATATAACAATATTCATATTAATTATTTTTTTATTAATGCATTTGAATGTGATGTTTGGATTAAATTTTCATTATTCATAAATATTCGACACATATATATCTTATAACAATATTCATATGAATTAAATTTTTATTAGTTCATTTGAGAACGACAATGGAGAATGCAATACAATAAATTAAAACATTTTTTATTATATATATATATATATACATAAGAAATTATTTGTCATACAAAATTGGATAGTAATTGGTATCTCTTTATCTTTCAATTGGGACACTATGTCCATTACATTAAATAAAATGTCTGATTTCACAAAAAAATTTCAAAAACTACAACACCTTGTTTTGATATCCAAACATAGTGATCATCATTCTTCGTTTGAATTGTTGTCACTGCTAGAGATACTTCCATGACTTGGGTTATTTTCAGGAATGTTTTGTTCACGATGTTGATTGTTTTCTTCTTCTTCACATTCCATCTACAAACATAAAAATAAATTGTACTGAGTGTATATACATTGGTGAGAATAATGAAAATTGCAATATTAAATAATATACATCAATGTAAATCGAAAAGAAATGACGTACCAATGCAAAAATTGACTCATAAACTATACACATTCTTTCAATACCATGTAACATGCCTTCTTTCAAGATTTGATCTGTTGGCGCAGTGCCATAATTTGTTTCCTGCAAGTTTTATACCCATAACAAATCATATATTTAATCTAATTTTTTTTTTTTCTATTAATTATAGATGAAGCTAAGTAAAATAAGATCGATAGATGCTTACAAATTCCACAATTAAGTTCTGATATGCCAACATATACTCACAACCCATATTTAACCCAATTCCAATCAAGTCCTCTGATGGTTCTTCTTTGTATGTTAGCACCTATTTGAAGACATTCAATTATGATTTTTGTAAAACAACTTAAAAAATACAAAAATGAAATCTAGTTAAGTTGTTATAAGGAAGTAACAATTACTCACAAACTTAGATATCAATCATTTTCTTCCTTGTCATGTTTTATGTGCTGAGTGGGTTCCATTTTCTTTTCTAAATATGCAAGAAAATACTTAAAAAATAATATTTAATGCTAAATTGTTTATTTATTCTACCTAATGACTGAAAAATTCAATGAATACATATTATATTTGAAGCACGTTGTTGTTGAGATGGCTCCTCCTATGATGCAATTTTGTCCATTATTTTGACCATATCCTTGTACACCTTCTTGGACATTCCTACTGGCATATTTCTAATATCAGCTCATTCATCTTTTTAGATTTTCATAATCTTCTTGAAAATGTAACATGACAATAAACTATTTAATTTTTATATTGATATATGACAAATAATTATAAAAAAAGTGATATTTATAAATAATTCTAGACAAACATCTAAAGGAATATTATTTTTTCATTCCTTCTTTTTTGTTGTTGTACATTTTTGCTATTAAAATTCTGACATGTCTCATTGACCAATTCTCTGGAAACTCTTCCTGTAGTTTAGATAAATTTTGGTTCTTGGAATCATTGGATTGGTTTTTTTATTGTAAGTGGAAAGAATGTCTATACATTCGTTCCACTAGATCTTTCAAAATTTTGTAAAAGTTTTTCCCCCTTTCGTTAACCACCAACACCAGTCCAGATGAGCTAAGGAGCAATTCATTTTCATTTGAATGTTCTATATTTTTTTTCTTAGAACAACATTCCTTTTCTGAGTTTTTGGTCCCTGTAGAACATTAAACATATGTGAATTAATAGATTTTTTCATACATGTTATCTAATAATTTTAATTATATTATTAATGAAAACTAAAAAAAGAAACTCATATTCGTTCGATAGTATTTTGTCATTCACCTGATTCATCCTTTTGAAAATTTTCCATCAAGATTTTATGCTCTTCTGGTCCTAGATCATAAATAATCTTATCGAGCTTCATCATTTTGTGGCTCTGCATCATACAAAGTAAACAATACATATTATTTAAACTTACATATAGTTAAAAAATAATATTTTCTGTAAAAAAAATTACAAAGAACTTGCATTTTTTGCTTTTCTTGATGTGTTATCAATATTTTTATTACTTGATGTCTTGTCAGTCATTTCTTTATCAATCTCAAACCTGTACCATATCATTCATTAATATATTTATAAATAAATTGTCAACTTTTCAAGTAAAAAAAAATCTCAAGAAACTGGTGCGCCATTCATGGTGTACGCACCGACGCTGTTGCGTGGTTGTCTTCCAAACGCACCGCACAAAAATTATAATAGATCATACGGTGCTTTATGTCAACAAGGAGCACCGGTGTGTTACATGTCAATCACCGCACCAGTTAACCATGATAAAATAATAAAAATCGTCCAGTGTTAATTTTTGTAGCATAAACCAGTGCCATATTTTACATTTAGCGCATCGATAAAAAAAAATTGTTTATTAATTTTTTACCACATTACTTATATGGTGCGCTTGGACAATATAGAGCACTGGTGCACTATGTTACGCCAGGCACACTGATAAAAAAAAATCTTTTTTTTTTTTTTAATTCATGCAATGGCCCACATGGATTAGGATCCAACTATGCTAATCGTCCCATCGGTTGGATGTCTTAGGTCTATATTTAGCAATACAAACCCTATAAATCTAAATTGAAAAGCCCTAATTCTGAAATCCTAGAAAGAGGGAGAAGAAAGGGCAGAAACAAAAATAATGTAAGGTTTGTATTTTTTGAAATTTTTTTATTTTTTTCGAAATAGAGTGTTCGTGGTGTGCCATAATGAAATAGCACGTCGGCTGCATATTTTACAAATGGCGCACGAAGAAAAAATATTTTTTTTCTAATTTTTTATCAGTACTTGCACGGTGCATTGGGACAATAGAGTGTACCGGTGCGCTCCGGTACACAGAGCACACCAAAAAAAAAAAAATTACGCAAGGGCCGACATGGATTGGGATCTAACTATGTAGGTCCTCCCGTGTGTTGGATGTTTTAGGCTTATATTTAGCAATACAGACCCTATAAATATAAATTGAAAAGCCCTAATTTTGATATCGCAGAAAGAGGGAGAAGAAAGGGCAGAAACCAAAAAATAAATAAATTAGGGTTTGTTTCTAAAATGGTTTTTTTGTAAAACAACACATTTGTGGTGCGACATATTTTGTTTTCTTTAATCACTGTACTTTCGCAGTGTATTCAGAACACACCGGTGCGCTATGTTATGTAGGCTGCACTGACGAAAAAAAAAATATTTTTTCTTAGATTGATGCAAGGGCCAACATGGATTGGGATCTGACTATGCAAGTCGTCTCGTGGGTTGGATGTTCTATGACTATACAAACGCTATAAATCTAAATTGAAAAGCCCTAATTCTTAAATTACAGAAAGAGGGAGAAGAAAGGGAAGAAACAAAAAGAATCTAGGGTTTTGTTTTTAAAAATGGATTTTCTTTATTTTGTTTCTGAAAACTACAGAAAGGTTAAAAAAACTGCAGAAAAAAAAAGTAAAAAAAACAATAAAATTTGATTTTGTTATTTTACTTCATAAAATAACTATAGAAAAAGTTTAAAAAAAAAATGATAGAATTTGATTTTTTTTTACTGCATTAAAAAAATTGCAGAAAAAAGGTATAAAAAAACAATAAACCTTACTCACATCGTTTGAAATTGTATGGTACAAGTATTGAATCATGAGAGGTTTTGAATTCTGATTGTTTGAATACTTCTGTTCGAACGTATTTCCTTGCTCCACAATGCTCTCATGCTCTGTTTGCTCCAGGTATGTATCCTACAAATCTCTAGCTAAAAATTTTGCAAAAATAGTTAAGGAATGAAAATTGTTTAGTATTTAAAGAAATGTTTTATGAAATTAGATTTTCGAAAATATTTTGCCGAACATTTTCAATTTATTGCTTTTTTTATCACTTAAAGAAAATAGGGTTGCAGTTTTTTATTTACAGTTACTTGTTTACCAGTGCATCCTTTAATCGAACTGCGCTGGGGCCTCGAGTTATAAAACTACACTAGTATGCAATACCAAAAACACACCAGTGTGATTATCTGTACATTATGCACTGAAATTACATTTAGGTTTGTGCACCAAAATTTATTGTTGTTTTTCTCAAATTCACGGAGAAAATATTATATATTATATGGAATGAACAATTCTTCAAAATCCATCTTGTTCCATAATATTTCTCAAAGTCCATCATGGATTTCTCCCTATTCATCTCGAGACGTAATATTTACTTCAGATTTGTTTTATTTTTTAACTATATAATTGAATTTATGATTTTTATCCATGCAGTCAATCATGCACAACTTAATTAAATTTATAATGTATACAAATTTGCAGGTTCATGCAGATTCAACATCGTCGAGTTCAGATGCACAAAATATTCAAACTGCTCCAAAACTTAGAATTTTTTATCAAGAACTGCATACCGCAAGGCGCATTTGGTAGATGAAAATGGACAGTCGCTTCACCCTGGCAATTGTAACAATATTGCATCTTCTAGCCACAATCTTGGGAAAATTATGGTAATTATAATTATAATTGTTTGGTACATATATTGATTAATATGTAATTATTTCAACGTTAAACCAATTTATAATCATGCAATATTGTCAACGTGGCTACTAATTGATATCATATATTTTGAACTAATCATGTTCAATTTTTTTTTTTAATTATTAGGATTCTAGTGATGATGAACGACTTACCTACAATCTTCCGTTGCACCCCACGATAATGTCAAATCAAGAGAATACTAAATTAAGAGAAAAAATTGGGGAGGAACGATACGAAGAATGGTTGAATCAACCATCGATTCAATTCCCGTTATAGTCCAGATTCACCAATTTGGAATGACTACAAAAATAGTAGTTCTTCACAAGATGGCAATGGAGGAAATTAAATAGAGGATGGTATGGATGATTACTTAAGGGATACGACTGCCATGGAGACATTGTTGTTAGATGCATTCCAAAATGATGATTAACTAGGGGATGATGCTCATATCGCTGACACCTTTTTCAAAAGCCTTAAATTTGCTTCCACCACCCCTCTCTTTGGACCTGGCGGTCAGTCAAAGTCTACCCAGTTGGGGACAACAATGTTACTGTACAACTTGAAAGAAAATTTTGGCTTTTCGAATGCATGTTTCTCGGAAATTTTGAGGTAAGTTATCATAAAGTACTCCCCTTATATAAATTTGAAATATAATCAGTAAACTTCAAGGAACATTAGAAATGGTAAATTTTATGAATGCTAATAATTATATCGACATTAATGTACATTTGCTAATGTTTTTTTCCATGATCACCAAATATAGGTTATTCAAAGATAAGGTTCTTCCGAGTGATAATGTCTTGCACAGTAGCTGTGAAGAGGCAAAGAAATTTTTGAAAATGTTGGGTGTTAAGTACATATCATATCATGCATGTCCAAATGATTGTATTTTATATAGAGGAGAATATGCAGACAAAGAGATGTGTCCAAAATGTGGGCATGAAAAGTATGATAAATCAAAAAAGAAGGGTAAATCATGTACTAGTCCTTTTAAGATATTGAGGCACATGCCTATAATCCCAAGAATTCAAAGGATCTTTCATTGCAAAGAATTAGCTATGTTGCAGGGATGGCATGCCTCACAAAAAAGTGAGTTAGGAGTTATGTGAATCCCAACTGATTCAATAGCCATGAAGCATATAGAGGATACATGGCCCAAAAAATTCAAGGATGAAGTACAAAGTCTACCACTTAGCATAGCCATGGATGGTGTCAACCGATATTCCCTCTAGAACACCAACTATTATGTTTTTCCTGTAGTAGTGATCAATAACATTATCCCCCCATGGTTGTCCGTGAAGAATGAACATCTTATGTTGGCTCTCATAGTCCCTCGTAGAATACAAGTGAAGAATATGGATGTCTAGTTACAACCACTGGTAGATGAATTGAAGGAATTATGGGATGGGATAAATGTATACGATGTATCAAGACCCATGGCAGCAGAGAGGAGTTTTATGTTTTATGCCATATGTGCTTACACAACACATGATTATCCAAGCTTAGGAGTTTTCTCTGGTAAATTAGATGTTTAATTTATTGATTTGTTTATATATGTAACAATATTCTTTCACATATTAGTTATTCAATTCGGTGTAATATTTGTTCTGATCTTCATGATATTATCTAATGTGCCATGCATATTAATTAATTAATACCAATATAATCTCACAGGTCTTGTAACAAAAGGGTATTTTGGATGTAAATGTTGTGGACCTTCTCTGAAAGCTAGATGATCGAAGGACCTACAAAAACTAGTGTATGATTACTCCAGGGTATTCCTACCAGAAGAACACCCTTACAGAAGAGCAACATCCACTTTCAATGGTAAATGAGAGAGAACCCAAAGGCCTCCAATAATGACATCAGATGAATGGCTTAGAGCATATGAGAGAGAGAAGGAGAAGGAGTTCATACAAATGTTTGATTCAAATGGGGAGCCTATGTTCGATGATCCAGATTCCTTCGACACCTATGGTGAGAAATTTCCCATTGTGATGAAAAGGAAATCTATCTTTTATGACCTCCCATATTGGGAGCATCTTAAGATTTCCCACTTATTAGATCCCATGCATATATTTAAAAATGTTTCATCTTCTTTATGGAGTCACATATCATCAAAACAAAGTGACACATTGGATGTTAGGAAAGATCTTATTACTTCAAAAACTAAAAAGAATCATTGGCCAAGATGATTAGAAATTATGGGATCATAGGTAGGCCTTGGTCCATGTCATTCATGGTTTTTCAAATAAGGTGATGTCCCATGGATTTTAAAAAAAGATGATATATCTTTGGCAAAGGAAGTTATAATGGATGTTAGGGTGCCAAATTCATATGGGTCTTCACTACGATGTTGCTTCACCATGGATGACCATTTGTCGGGGTTGAAATCGCATGACCATTTGAATCTTATAAGAGTACGTATAATGTCAAAAGCATGAATTTATTATTTGTTATATTAATAAATTTTATCCCATGCAGGGATCATATAACATAAATCATTTTGTTTGTTATTGCACGTGTTTATAACTTTGCAGTGTCATTATCCTTTGTTTGTGCATGGATGTGTGAAACATGAATTCCCTCAATATCTAGGATGTGCCACATATAAATTATCTGCATTTTTACGTTGGATCACGTCAAAGGAGATTCATGTGGCTAGCATTCCACGGTGGTGTCAAGAGATAGTTGAGATTGTTTGTATGTTTGATAAGGCACTGCCGATGAGTTTCATGGACTTAGACGTTCATCTTCTAATCCACCTGGTAGACGAGTTTGAATTATTTGGGGTTGTTTCTTGTCGTTGGATGTTCTTCTTAGAGAGGTACATGAAGAAATTGAAAGGTTTTTCTCGACAAAGGGAAAAACCTGAGGGGTATATGGAAGAAAGATACATATCATATGAGTCTTTCTATTATGCCAGTGAGTACATCAAGCAGGTCAACAACAGACCAGGTGCGGTGATTTGGGACGATGAAATGGATGAAGAGAAAAGAGAAGGAGAGTTTCTCCAAAAGAGTGGAAAAAAGTGCTTGATAAAGAGTAAGCGACATATACTTTTTCAAATTTACAAAAAGTAATTAATATTCATGTTGAACTTCGATATAATGTATATTTTGATCTCTAAGTACTATATAATGTTGGTTTGATTTCATCAGTGAATGAAGAAATTGAAGCAATCAATAAATTCATTCTTTACAATTCTGAAGCGACACAACCGTGGGTCGCATTGTACGAACAAAACAGGATGAAATGGGATAGTGACAGGAAAGAATTTAGACAGTTGAATGGTAGAAGTGTGCCTTATCCCAATCATTTAAAAGAGAATATGCCCATAATATGCCCCGAAGGTTGGGTTGCTAACCTAGTCAGAGAGAAATACAGTGCTACCGGTCATTACTCGTGCGCTGAAGAGGATGCGCTAAACGTAGGGATTAGGTGCAGCAACTCGGTAATAATATTTTTAATTTATATGTAAATTTGAAACTTATATTATGACATTTACATTTCATATTTTAACTGTTGGATTATTATTTATAAGATACATGACACTATGATTTTTTTAACCTTTTTATAATAGGTGCATTTGTTCTCATCTATATGGGCATATGGACACCATTTTCACACAGAAAATGTCGATGCTAAAACATCACACAAGACTATGGAGTGGAATTCGAGTTCAATCAATCTACTCGATCTAGCCACTGTGATCAAAACCTAGTACGATGGACGTTATGTTACGTCGGAAAGATACAAGAGATCATTGAACTGGATTTTTCTTCTTTCTAATGTGTTATTTTTAGGTGCAAGTGGTGCGACACCTTTGATTAGAATAATGTAAAGGAAGATCACAATAGTCGGCTGATATGTATCAAATCTAGAAATATGTGGGATGAAGCTAAGGAGCCATATGTTTTTCCTAAACACTGCAACTAGGTGTTTTTTCTACCAAAATTTGTTGGATAGGGATTGGTGGTTCGTATTGACACATGACCCTAGATCAAAACATATTTTTGAGAACAATAGTGTTATCATGCCATGCGAGCTAGAAGATAATGAGGGTGATCATGAGAACCGAGAGTAATATGGTACATGTGTTATTTCATCAATATTTATACTTTTTAAGATGGATTTTTTGAAATATTAATATAATATATATTTTGAATTAATTGGTAATTTGCATTGTGTTAATGTCAAAATCAATAATTCACTTGATAATTTGCAATTATGTTGATCCCAAAAACAATGGCATATTGTATAAATTAATTATTTTTTTGTATCTAAGATCATAATAAAATAATGATAATTCTAAAGTACATGAATTTATTTGCATTATTTTCTAAAGTTTATTATGTTACAATAAATCATATTATTCTAGATTTATTATTTTACAATTATTTAAAATTTACAAATCTACAAATTTAAAAATTTTAATAAATTCATTTCACATTAATACAATTAAAATTTTACAAATATTTTACACACAATCACAATTTTACAATTTCACGTACAATTACAATTACAATTACAATTACAATTTTACAAATTAAAAAATTACAAAAAACCATCGTACAAACATCAAATTTGACTAAAAAACACATTCTGCAAAATCACTAACTGCATCATCGTGATCATGATCATCGAACAAAACACAATTAACACTATATATTAACATCATCACAACACAAACATCAAATATACATCTCATGTCAAATAAATCATGCTATGACATACACATCTATCTGCAAGTTTCACATTAAACGGACATATCTAACATTACTTAACAACATGCACATCATGATAATCACCAACATGTAAATTAAGCACAACTGCAACATAAACATAAAATACATGGACCATATATATATATATATATATATATATATATATATATATATATATATATATATATATATATATATATATATATATATATATATATATATATATATATATATAACTAAATAATGTTAAAAATATATAACTGTAATATAAATGTCATTGATCAGCTGGTGGTAGTACAACATCAATATTAGTACTAGTGGTCGATGGTCCAGCCTCATCTCCATGATGAATCTTGGTAGATGATAGTGGAGGCTCATGCTCATCTAGCGCAGCACGAGGTGAATGATCATAAGATGATGGTACGTTGCACCTCGCAAACTATCTATCACGTGTTGTGGCTCAATCGTAACATGCAACAGTCCTTGTCAGTCGTGTAAAATTTGTTGTAAATCCTACTACATGCTGCATCAGGCTGTACATGTCACACGGCATGCCTCTCCACATCCGTAATAGCGTATCATCGGTCTCAATGTCTCCGTAATGAGAGGGCATGATGCCTGCCTAAATAATCAATGCAATGAGTTGGTCGCCCAACTCCATCCTGTATCTAGCATCACCAAGTCGATCGCGCACTAGCGCACCAATAAGAGAAGGTCTCTCATCTGCACCGACCTCCTAATGATCCTTGGCATCTGCTATGCCCTCATCCTGATCATCAGGATCCACACCTAGATCTGGTGGTTGTGGTGGCATCTCCTCGCCATCAAAAGATCCAATGTATGCAAAATATATACAAGTACATAACAATAATTATACAATTTCATTACACAATTTAACAAAAACAAGTCAAAGAACATGTTAGAATAAATTTAAATAAAATAGTAATATTACCTCTATCATCTGGCGGCTCATTAGTTGGGAAGAAGATGTTGGCACACCCTCACCAATCCAACCCCGCATAAGGAAGGGGACCATAATGAAGGGATGCTCATCAACACTGGCTAGCAACTCCAGTGCATCATCTGATATCCTTGCTGGAAAAAGAATCTCCTCCCTCTTGGGCATCATCTCCCCCCATAAGTGCATACGTGCCTCAAAAACCGGCCTACGAGGAAGTCAAAGAAAACTAGGTCTCATCTCTGGAAACCTCTCAAAAAATAAACAAAAAAGCTCTGAAGCAAAAGGGAAGTTGACCCTCCCTTGTGCATGAGCACGACATCTATCTAATGTTGTACAGAACTGCCACAAAAAATTCGTAGACCACCTGACAAGTCGTGGCTACTGCAGTAAAGAATCAACATAATATAAAAGCGAGCAACTAATGTGTTGCCTGTCACTGGTGTTGTGAAAAACGGTTGAAATCATAAGTGAGAGACACTGAACCTGCTCATGACCAAACGCACCAATACGTAACTTCCCTCCAGCGAACTAAAAATCTACAGGAGATACTAAATGTGAACCAATGTATCTTTTGGAGTAAACTAACTGAATCCCTGCCACACAGCCAACTGGAACCTCGGAGAACGAGGGAAAATCCACCCCTCTCCTCGATAGCCCTATAATAAAATATACATCCTCCTCAGTGGGCATGTACCACTGGTTGATACCAACCAAGAAAGCCCGTCGCTAGGCATTCCACCTTTGGATAAGATGTCTCAAAAACAAACTATGGGACTTTAGGGATGTAGCCTCCTCACAGAACTTGAGGAGGCCTACCTCACTTAGGAGACCTTGCATCGCTGCTGTAATAGGACGATGGTACACATCTCTCTCCCTCTCTCTTGCCTTCCACAGGTCAACCATGTTATATTGTTCCGCCTATTGTTGTTGTTGTTGCCCCTCTTCTCTCCTTTCACGTCTCTAAATGATTGACATATTAAACACAATTTTTTTATTAAATGACACATGTATTTAGAAATATACGTATATAAGTATTTTTTGGAAAATAAATAAAACAACAATTAGTGTGCCAAAAACATAGTCACGCACCGGTCTTGGTGCGTATTTCAACAAAGCGCACCAGATATGGTGCACCTAATGATATTTAGTGCACCGCGGGAAGTTCTCTAGAAAATGTTTTTAGTGCACCGGGGGTGGTTCTCTAGAAAATGTTTTTAGTGCACCGTTCACTACATGCGGTGTCAGTAGGACAGTGCACTGACTACACTCTACGCCCTGGGGCGTATATCTAAGTCAACACACCGCCCTCCTGCCACCGTACATAGTCGTCAGTGCGGTATTTTAAAAGGCCGCGCCATTGACGCAGGCCAAATACGATAAGCCGTGTGCTGACAACTATAGCCATCCCGGGGCGGTTATTTCAGTCAATGCACCGCATCAGCACTATTCAACTAGGTCAAGGGTGTGGCCAGGTAACCAACCACATCGCTCTTTGTAAGGAAATTTAAAATAACATGGTGTGCCTTAAGTACCGTCCTGTAACTGGTGCGGATACCCTTAGCACTGGTTTACCAGGTTGAACCGTTAACAATATCGAATTGTGGTATGTGGTGCACTGACCACATTACATGCCCTGAGGCAGATAATTCCATTAATGCACTGAGTTGCCGCGATACCACATTGTAAACAGTGCAGCCTAGTATACCGCAGTTTTTAATTTTTTTTAAAATAACACGGTGCACCTCGCAGTACTGCCCTGAAACCGATGCGGATACCATTAGCACTAGTTATAGTATGGCTTGTAAATTTACAAGCAGCACCGCAAACCGGTGCGAGCCCAACGATTCAAGTGCATCGTGTGACAATTTTTTTTAAATGGTTAATTTTAAGGCTTTTTGAAATTGTAATCCGCTAAAAGGTTTAATTATGGAAAAACAAGAAAAATATTTGTACATTTACCCGTCAAGGACGCATATTGGCTGTAGAATTTGCAAAAGAAAATATTTCCACTGTTTTATCAAATTCAAGCTACAGATTGGTGGCAATGCACAGCAGCAGTGTGTGCAATAAGTGCAGTGGGAGCATGGATGTCAGGGCGGCTCAAACAAGGATAAATTGCACCGATGCTTGAGAGCTCTGTATCATTGACAAAAGTGAAAAATGTGATTTTTTGGCCGTATTTTTTTTTTATTTAACCCTGTTCTGGTGCGCGGTGTTTATACTGGCATACCGACGCGTTTACAGTATGCTGCCCTTGGTGGTTTCTATTTTCGCGCACTTTTATGAGGCCCTGGGGCAGCATATTTGTAATGCACCAGTGCTCTATAGTAATATGATGCACCGGGCATGGTGTCCGGTGAGCCAATGATTTGTGCGGTTTTATGGCCACAATTTGTTTTTTGTATTTAACCCTTTTCCGGTGCACGATGTTTATGGGGACCCCGGTGCGTTTCCATCAATCTGCCCCGGGTGATTTATGTTCCACGTTCTTTTTATGAAGCACCGGTGCTAACTATTTGACATGCACCAGTGTTGGTCCTTAATTAAAGGCATTGGTATTGTGTGTATGGAGCGCACAGTTTATGGTGTGCCAATGTTTTGTGCGGTTTTTTGGCCGTAATTTTTTTTATTTAACGATCTCCTGGTGCGTGGGGTTTATGGGCACCCTGGTGCGATTGATATATTCCACACTGGATGGTATCTATTTTCACGCACGTTTTTGGAAGCACTGGTGTGGTAGAGATGTAAGGAACCGGTGTTGTATAGGAATACGACACACAGAGTGGGTGTGTTAGGAGCGCACAGTTCCTGGAGTGCCTATGTTTTGTGTATTTTTTTTGCCATGATTTTTTATTTATTTAACCCTGTGCCGGTGCACAGGGATTTCAGGGTGAGCCGGTGCATTGGCGACCCAGTGCATTTAAGGGCAACCCAGGCAGTTTCAGTTTTTGCTCATATTTTATGAGGCGCAGGTGTGGAATTTATGTAAAGTACTAATGCTCTACTAAAATACAACACACTAGGAGGGTGTGTACAAAGCGCATGTTTTCAGGTGTGCCAATTTTTTAACCACACTGGTGCTTTCTCGTGTTGAACGCATCGGTGCATTGTACAGTGATAAGAGCACTGGACAAAATACATCCGCAAAAACCGCCGCTTGCCAACCTCCTCTAGGAACCTCCGCTAGAAACGGATGTCTGAGGTATTTTTATAAGGGGTTCCTCAAAAACATCCACTAGAGGGTATTTTCCTTGTAGTGTGGATAGGATAATCTGGCATCCTTTTCTGATGTATTTATCCAACTAAGATGTTGTGATGGGACATAATTGTAGAGGTTTCTTGATTCCTTACAATTCTTGGTGTGTCCCATCTTCATGTCTAAAGTATATGATATTATCCTTATAGTATACCAGATAGCAATGGCTTTCTAACTAGTCCATACCCAGTACTATGTCATAGGAATCGAAAGGTAGAATATTCAGTCCTATGCTTAACTGTTGGTTTCCAATTTTTCTAGAATAGTTTGAAACATGTGTACTAACCCTTCTCTTTGCCCTAGGTGCTAGCTGTACGAGCTAGGGGTTTTTAAATTTCTAGCTTTGTAGGTTACATTTTTTTACTATTTGAGGGTTTACATAACTTAAAATGGCACCAGGGTCAGCCAAAATAGAAATGGTTTGTGAAAATAACTTAGCTTCAAGTTCTATCATTGTTAGCTAGTAAAATGCTTGTGGGTCTTCAAGATTTGCATTAATTATGGGTATATTTCGAGCCACATCCCCCACCATATAAACCTCTTGAAAGTTCATTGTTGTTTCACCTCTTCTAGGATGAGGGAAATTCTTGTAGTAATCTGCCTCACCACATCCACAACATTGTAGGAGAGGTTTCTGGGTTTGTCCATGTTTTGGTTTACTGGAGGCTTCTATGGGTCGTTCCTCTGTTCGCCATTTTTTTCTCTGGTGATTTCTCCCAAACTGATTACTTACTGAATTTCTTACATAATTTTTAAAATTACTAGACCTGGTATTTTTAAAATTTGAATTAATTTTATGTCCTTTCTTTGGTGGCCAACTTCTGCCTATTTATCCTTTTGGCTTGAACTGTTGATAGCACATTTGTGCTTTTTGAATCGCTTCTTCCATAGTCTTCGGTTTTACGAATTTGATTCTTTCTTTCATGTGAGAAGCTAAACTTCTCAAAAATATTTGAACTTTAGCCTTCTCACCTCTCAGGTAAGGCACATATCTTAACAAGGATGTGAGCTTAGTTATGAATTCATCCATTGTCATCTGTCCTAGTCTTAAATCATGGAATTCCAGTTTTTTTTTATCATAGAAATGCTCCTTTAAATACTTATCCTTGAAATATTTCTTGAACTCGTCCCTTGTCACGTTCTGGTCTTCAATACTTCAGACATTTTTTAACTTCCTCCCACCATAAAGTAGCTTTCTCCCTCAGCTAACAAATATACAAGAAAGCTTTGAGTTTTCTTCTATATTCATAGACTTGAAAGTACATTTTCATATTAATTAGCCAAGCCTCTACCACCCCTTCGGCTTCTCCATCAAAAGTTGGAGGTTTGATTTTTCAGAACTCACCCTAGAGTTCCACTTTTTGTTTCTTTATTTCTTGCTGATCCGACACATTACCAGATTCAACTTCATTATAATTTTTTTTTTATTGCTTCGTTGTGAATGACTTCCCTCCATTGTGTCATTAGTTTTCCATCATTGTTCACTCTCTCCCCGAGTGTCTCTTTCACGACTAGGCAGCACTATTCCTTGATTCTTCCTGTCAGAAAGTCTTTTGATAATCCTCTCCTACTCTTGCATTAGTATTTCATTATCTCTCCTTACCCAGACCATTACTTCCTATAAATTTTGCACTATACCCAGCAATATACTCATCTGATGCTGTTGTTCCTCTAGTAAATTGTTGGCCTGTTGGTGATGATCTACACTCAGCTGTATCCACATTCCCATATTCATTTCAGGATTGGTTTGGGGTGGGGCTTCCCCTACATTCTGAGGTACTTGATGCATCGATCCCCTTATTATTATATCATTTATACTTTCTATGTGAAATTTACACGTAATGATTGTTATTCAGGTGACCCATTTGGGTTCCAGCGTCTGAATGCTACTCTGATACCATTTATGATGTCCATAACATTTTTTTTTTAACCTTATTCCACCACATATCTACTTAAATGATGATAATTTATTTTTATTTAACAATACAAAATTACCATATATTTGTTTATAAGAGGTTATCTCTATCATTGTATTAACTATATAACAATACCTCTAATCAATGTTCTCTTACCTACATACATATCAAACACATCACGATGATGGCACAAGCCCACATGAAATATCATTATTAATTATTAAACTAAACTCTATACATGATACGACTTATACTTTCCTCAAACTAAAGCTTAATGTACATTATATTTTCGAGTATTGACAGCTATGATTAATAGCCATATAAATCGAATTTTCATTATGAAACTTTAATTATATAGTTTTATTGCTCTACCATGGTGCATGTGTGTTGGTTTGCAATTAAGTTTCTAAGGTACGAGTCTTGATCCATATCTGATTTAACCATGCCACTTAACATGAGGTTCAATGACATTTATGATTCATTATGACGTTGGATCTATGGGATTGAGATCAACGGTGGTGAATGAGGCCAGTTGAGGGTTAGGGTAGTCGACCTCCCTCAACCTTAACCATTTCTCGCATTTGCATGAGATGTATGCCTTCGGCTCTGCCGCTCTATGGTTTCATTCCGCTAACCTCCTTCCTACACCGGTCCCATACTTCTGTCGAATACTCCTCAGCTTAATCACATGCGTCTGTTTCACATCTCTGCAACAGGTAATGAAAGCTGGTAAGTTTCAACTTGTTCGACACTCTTTGTGATGATACAGTCTTGCTTCCTTATGTGGATCTATATATTGGGAAAATCTGATTTTATCTAGACAGGTTCCTAGTTTCACCAGGTTTTTTATTTCATTACCGTATCTTTGTTAAAAATTTTCATTATTCCTGTATGCTCTTTAAAATTGGCATATTACTATGCACAATTGATGGTGATGGTAAGACAAACCTACTATCCTTGGGAGTTCAAGGTATTATCTCTGCACAGATTTACAGGTAAGTCTTTATATATATATATATATATTTTGTTTTAATTTATTTACAATTTCAACAGTCACTCGAGTTAGGGTTATAACCCTGCTTGCATTTCTTTGTTTTTGTTGTGTTAGGTCTCGGCTTCGATGGTCTCATGTTCTTTCCTTTCAGGTAAACCCTCACCTCTTCATTGGATATGGTAGAATTTATAAATTTTTGGTGTTCACAGATTTTGGAGCCATAATCTCTTAACTTGTAACTGTTGTTTCGTAGGTACGGTTATTCCGCTCCATGACCAAATTTCTGTGAAGGGTTGTACACCATGTCAACTCTGTCCCTAACTGTAACCTTCCATCATCAAGTGCACAGGTACTGTGGTCATCGATTTATCTTTTAAATTTAAATGAAGGCCCTTCGAGAACTTATGGGTTTTGTTAATTTGTCATTTTCAGCAATGTTAAGGCTTTACTTCATATTTATTCAGAAATACAATGTATAAGACATGAATTCTAATAAAGAGAGTAGCTTAATGAGTGTGGTCTTCTTCATTGAGCATGAATTCATGGGCATGCAATTATCTTGGGTCGGTACTGTAGATTTACATCTTTCTTTTAAATGGAAATGCCCTTCGGTCTTTAATTTAACTCTTAGTTAATTCTGTAATGGTTCGATCAAGGGCCTTTTCGAAGCACAGTCATTTGACGAGTTTGTATCTGTGCTATCAACAATAGTATTTTTATTGATCGGATTTGATGCTGCTATGACCTTAAAGGCTTGTTGGCATTGTTAGCACAAATTCTACATAAATGTTCACTTCTATAGTTATATGTATATATACTCAATATTTTTTTTATGCATAATTGTACTCCTCTGATCTGTTCTCTTTACTATCTTTTATCATCTACCGAATACAATTGTTTTATCTTTTCATGTGAGAGCACAAAGATACTGTAATTATATGTGCCTATATTTTTATCCAAATATAACTAGTTATTCGTAATGATGCAATTCTTAATATGATAGTATCTCTCTTAAATACATTTCCTATTAAGATGTTTATCTCAAAATCAGTCTTTCGATCTTTCTTGTTATTCTTTTCTATTTATTATCTAGAGTTGATGACCAGACCATCATTGTTCTTGGTTATTTACTGTAACCCTATTCTGAGTATAGCATGAGAAAACATGGTGAGACGAACTATTATGTCGAGAGTGGCTACTCTGGACTAAACTAATTGTCTCTTCATCATTACATATCTGTAGATATACATGTGTTTCTTCTATTTTATTTTCTTTAAAAGAGTCCAAACATATATAGAATGGTTTTACCCTACTTCACAAGAACAACGATTAGAGTCAAGTCTTTCCTAACAAGTTACTTCTCATATTATATATATTTTTATAAATAGTCAAGCGTGTATCCTCTTTCCTATGAATACCTACAGATAAATATTTGTATCAAGAAGATTTTTTTCCTGTTAATACCTAAAATACTATCGATCCAATATGAGTTTCTTTTTTTAATTTTCATTAATAATATACTTAAAATTATTAGATAACATGTGTCAAACAATATTTGTCCCAATAGGTATTGTGTTAAACATGAATTCTCGAACTTAGGAACAACTGATCCCTTATCTTTTGATCTTTCTCCTCAACCATAGAAAATATGAAATTTTTTGGATGATTTTTTAGGAGTAATTTTTATTTTTCCTTCCTTTCTTTCTTCTCTTCATGTCTACCTACCCAAAATACAGATCTAACATTTATTTTCTTTTCCAAGGTGCATTTGGATTAGCAGACCCTAAAACATCCTTTCTTTTAAACTTATAACTTAAAATCTTCCCTTATTTATTCCATTGCCTCAGATTGAATTGTTGAGTCGATTTCATTTATCTACCTCTCTACTGATATGCCAAGATTAAACTATTTGGCCAATATTTATTTTCTAATCTATCAACAAAAATTCAAAATTGTACAATCATACTTAAACTGTATGAATTGAAAAAAAACCTATCTAAAAATTAGTGGCATTTTGATTTCCAACACTTTCAGTATTACTTCTTTTTTTGGGCTTTCTTTCTTTTTTCCTTTTTTAGTACCCTCTTTTATTTTCTTTTTTTCATATTTTCTTTGGAAATCATTTGAATATTTACAGTCAAGTACAATATGAAAATCTACCTGTATGAGATACCCAGTCACCTTGTGATATTGTCAATTACATGAGTCTAACAGACTCTTTTAGAATTTTACAATGATGATTTTTACAATACTGACTTTTGACACGACCTCAGACTTGACTTGACACTGCTTATTTGAACACTAGTAGTTGTTGAGGTATTGTCGTGCTTGCTTCAAGTAATGGTACTTTGGCATTGCATTGTCCTTATAGTATGAGTCTAAGTTGTCCTATTGTATCCTCCTTCCTGCACATGCATTAATGAATAATACCAAAACCAATATACAAAAAACAATACTTACACTATCCTACAAACTATATGTCGGATAAATATTCAAAATTAAAATGTAAATATGTTTGACGTTTATGAACAAAAACTAATCAAACATACATAAAAAATACTTACATTGTCTTGCAAAAACACATGCCAAAGATGATATAAAAATTAAAACTCAAACACTAATCATACATACCTTGTTGTAGCGGACTTACCCTTTGACTATTGATGTGTTGTCCTTACTGCAGTGATCATTCAGTGTATATCTTTTCTTGCCTTCTAGAAGCTCGATATTGAATTTGCTCTATCTATACAAATTTAGATCTCTAAGGTCTGAAATTGTGTCCCATGGTAGCCCTTTGAGTCCTCTTTCCAACCTCATAGGTCTAGTCAATGTTGAATTCCTCAATAAATAGTTATATCCAATCTCCTATGATGACCCCATTATAGACTCGTTTAGAAGATCGAACTTATATAAAATGCCACGTGTCATTGTTTCAAATTTTGGTCCTTAAAACAATACCCAACAAACTAAATCCCATCCTCTGTATGTAAATTTTTACGAAATTTGAATTCAATTCTCAGAGAGAAATTTATGATGATTTTCCCAAGGTCACCTGTTTGACATGAAATTCAGGAGCCAACAAAAACCCTAAATTCCTCAAATCATATCTCTGAAAATATGGAAAACGAGTATCTTAGATTCAGACACACACTTATTCAGGGTTTCTTCTCAAATGGTTTTTTTTCCAGCACCTGAAGCTTCACAAAAAAAAATTTATAGGGAAAATTCTACGATGTCCTGTTTTAAGTAGTGAAATAATTACATGTGGAGGATATGAGGGTCACAATTTATATAAATTATTAGGTTGAGAGGGTCTTCAACAAGTTAATGTTGGAGGGATTTTAGGAGCTTAAAATTTTATTAATTCTTGAATATTCAATCACCATAACCAATGATTAGTTTCATGCCACAACCCCATGGGGTTTTATCCCACTAACTGGGGTTGCTAACTTCAAACACGAATATCTCTCAAAATATGAATAATTATGTGGTGTGCCATATATCGATAGAAATATCTCGACAAGTAGAAACCATGCGAAATATCCTTAACTCAGAATAGAGTAATTTTTCAAGTCAAAATTCCCATGCAAGATCGGGGTAGCCCCTACTGCTGCATGACTTGACATCAATGACAACCACTGATCAGAAATCTCTCCCTTTGGCATAATGGCAACACAATTACTCCCCCTACAATCATGACACCTCTTCCTACATCATTCTCCTCCCATTTTTCATCAGTGCCAAAGTATAACTCACCCTAAAAAATATAATCCTACGAACCTATACACACCTGAAATCCATATTTTTTTTACTTATTTAGACAGGAGAAAGAGTCTAATGAGAACTTGGGAGAATCCCAAGCTTTAAGCGAAGATACTCAAATGCTTCACAAGGTAATGGTTTAGTAAATATGTCAGCAATTTGTTCCTTTGTGCCAACATATTCAAGCTTGATATTCTTTTCAATGACCTTCTCTCTAATGAAATGATATTTGATCAGAATGTGCTTTGTTTTGGAATGCATCATAGGATTCTTGGAGATACTGATGGCACTGATGTTATCACAAAATATGGGAATAGGCTCATCAAAATTGACCTAAAGATCTTGGAAATTTTTCTTCATCCAGAGAACTTGAGTACAACAAGCTGATGCCCCGATGCATTCTGCTTCTGCTGTGGATAATGAGATTGAAGACTACTTTTTACTTAACCATGAAACAAGACAACCACCTAGATAGAATTTTGCTCCACTAGTACTCTTTAGATCATCAACATATTTTTCCCAATCTGCATCTGTATAAGCTTGTGACCTTAAGATATCAAAGAATTATTTTGATGGAAATAATATGATATTTTTTGGTGCTTCTTGGAATCTTGCTACTTGTCCAACTAATTGCATTACATCTGGTCGAGAAGTTCTCAGATAGAGAATACTACCAATCATAGATATATACAACCTCTGGTACACATCCTTTGACTAATCATCTAAACATAACTTGAAACATGTCACCATAGGGGTAAGGACAAGCTTGCAATCTTCCATCTTGATTTTTTCGAGCATTTCCTTGATGCACTTGGTTTGATATATAAATATTCCTTTATCTTGCTGAGATATCTGAAGCCCTAAAAATTATGTCAGCTCGCCAAGTAGAGACATTTAAAACTCATTTTTCATCTTTGTGGCATCTATATCTAACATCATTGCTTCCAAAAATTAAATCATCTACATATACCTCGATAATGTTTAGGTTATCTTGATCCACTTTCACATAAACATTGTTGTCGATGCTTCCTTTGTTGATTCCTTATTGATGTAGATATCCATAAAGATAAGCATTCCAAGCTCTAGGAGCTTGTTTAAGACCATATAGTGCCTTCTTTAATTTGCAGACATATTATTCCTTTTCAAAGAGCAGAAAACCTTTGATCATGGAACCAATTCCCAAGTATCGTTCTTCTCAATTTGATCTAGTTCTTCATTAATAGCTACTAACCAGCGTTCATCTTGACTAGCTTCCTCAAGATTGATAGGCTCAAATGTTGCTAAAAAACCAAGGTGGGCTTGTTGTGATGAACGAAATTATCGAATTCTTCTCGTTCCAATTCCTTCATTTATGTTGTCGATGATTTAATTTGACGGATGATTCTTTTGACACCATTCTTTTAAAGCTTTCGGAGAATTTTCTTTTACATCATGGTGATCATTTCTTATTTCCTCTTGGTTGAATGTTTTTTCCTTATTTTATTCGTCTTGTTCTGGAGCTTCTTCTTCATCATTTGTAGATTCTTCCTCAAATCCCTCAGATTTTCTTGGAGGGACAATCTCATCATCAGCCTTTTAACAAAATATCCATCAAAAGTAATATTTATGATTTCCACTATTTGTTTTCACCTTAGATTGTAGGATCTATAAGCCTTCCTTTTGCATGAATAACCAACGAAAATACCTTCATCGACATGAGAATCAAACTTGCCCAATTTTTTATCTTCTCTTTTGATGTAGAATTTACTTCCAAATATTTTGAAGTATTTGATGCTAGCCAGTCTTCCCTTCCATAATTTATATGGAGTCATGTTACAATTGATCCTTAGGAAACCTATGTTTATAATTAATACAATTGTATCAATTGCTTGAACCCAAAATTTTTCATCTAATTTTGAGTCATTTAACATTGTCCTGCCCATTTCCTATATAGTTATGTTTTTTCTTTCAACAACGCCATTTTTTTGCAGTGTACTGGTTGTTCTGAATTGAATTTTTATTCCATTTTTTTCATAGTACTGCTGAATACCTTGGAAGTGACTTCTCCACCATTATCTAATCTCAGACTTTGGATCTTCAAATTAGTTTCATTTTTTTAGCCACCTATAAAATTTGTTATATCAAAAGGTGGCTAAATCATTTTTGGAGCCTTCAAGAAATAGGTTTTATTACTAAAAGTGTTATCTCTTGAAGACTCATTGAGACATCATGCCCTTTGTTTAAATCTTCAGTGATGTTTCCCTTTCGAACTCAGAAATTCTGTCATTTTCCATGAAGAAAAGACTGCTACAAAACACCATTTTTCTCTTCCTTTCACTTCAAACTAACCTTCATTTTTTAACCCTTTTTTCCCCATGGAATTCCTCTATTTTCCATTTTTCTCCATTTCCCCTTCATAAGATCCTCTTTCCAAAGTTTAAAAATCACTTTTAAACTTTGCTGAAACCCCCAAATCCATCAAAAAAACTGAAAAATTTCATAAAAAATAAGTTTGATCACTATGGACTTAAGCCCCTTTGGGCTAAGTCCTAAAAAACTTCCCCACATATGTTGTGGCACTAGAACCAAGCGCTAAGCCTTTTCGGCGCTTATCACATCAAATAAATCAGAGCGCACAAGTCTATTTCTTATGGTGAAGCATCCGATGCGATTAGCCCTTTGTCTATAAATCCCCGATCTTATTGTTGTTTCATATAACCACAGAGCCCACATCCGGTGCTTAAGCCTTGTGAATAAACCCATCTCCGAAGTAAATTTCCTTTGTAAAGCATAAAAACCCACTTTTCCTAAGTTTTGGTCTAAACCAGCCGGAGCAATGTTTTCTAATGAAAATGGGTAGATTGAAAAGCCATGCAACAATGTTCCAATGCGATTGAGCCCTGCTGTATAAACCTCCACCCATCTCTATATAAACCTACACCCAAGACCTACAGTTAAAGTCTCGAGGTGCTAATCGCATCGAGGAAATTTAAATGGGTAGATTGAAAAGCCTGAAGGCCCGATCCCAAATAGCCCTTTCTATGAATAAGACTCGGGCCTTTTGTTTTCCATATAAACCATGGCCTTGCAATCAGGCACCAATCCTTATATATAATCCGCCCCGAGGCACCAGAATATTTGTATTTATTAAATTTTTGGTTTTTATATATTATGAAGGGGCCCGCTCGTTTATTGGTCAGAGCTTTTCTCTGTCGTTGATCGTTGGGCCAATCTAATGGCTGGTGCAAAATCACATCGGTATTTCTTCATTGGGCGCGTTAATATTATGCCACCCTTGATTGGTCAACCCTCGATGAGTTCTCTGCTGTCGATTTGATCTGCAGATCGACGGCCCACAACCAATCGCATCGGTGCCATTCAAGTTCTTCCCCCGCTGATCGCATGCCTCCGATTGCATCTGGGTCATCCACGTGTCCAGATTGGATGGTCCAGATCACATTTTATGACTTTGGTTTAAATTCATATACCTGCTTCATAATGTTTTAGGCCAAATCCTGGATTTTGATCTCTGCAGATCAACGACCCATATTAACCCCTTTCTCCGCCTCTGTATTATTTTATTCAAGCCAGATCAAATCTCCACCATTGATCCTGTACATCTAATGGTTCATATTAACCCCGACAGGCCCAACCCCTATGGGTCCTGCCTCCCTCCAGATCTAATCGTAGCCATCCAAACTTTGATCTAACGGCTCAGTTCAAAATTTCCCTTCCTACTTCTGCCTATGCATTTATCCAATATCACGCTTGCTCTTCGATTTCAGATCTGAGACCCCAGATCTAACGGTTCATGTGCATTCTCACGTAAGTTTAAGTGCGGAGGTTAATTCTCAAAGATTACGCAATACAGGTTGTTTTCAAAAGCCATGTGTTGCCTTATAATGCATATCGCATTTGAAAATTCAAAACCACCTACCCGTCTTTTTATCGCGCGATACTGCCGGTTTTTGCTCCCAGTACCACTTTTCCCCATTTACACTATGTTATATCGCGTTCTTCCTCAACCATTGATCTCTGCAGATCGACGATCCCAGATCACTTTCTCTTTACACTATCGCCCTCCACCCTCACAAATGGTTTTCAACGTGCAATCTCCATCGTTGATCTCGTGGGCCAATCTCATCCGACGGCCCATGATCATCCTGAAACACCAATTTCAGTTCTTATGCTTTTTACCTCCGCCGAAGGAAATTTCATCTATTTCCTTTGTTTCTCTCCCGAATTTCCAATAATCTGACCATTTGCATTATATTCCTCTCGATTAATCTTAACCGTCAATCTCTACAAATCGATGGATCTAACTTAATTCTTCCCAAGCTTTCCTCTTTGACCACTACGCTCAAATATCCACTGTTGGATGTTGACATCCAATGGCCATGCTCCTACCCAAAACCTCCTAAGCAGTTTTACCCATAAACGCAGATTTATTAACTTTTATTGTTTTATGCAGGTCTTAATGGTTTTTCCATTATATTGAAGAAAAGCCAAAGGCCGGGTATGACGATCCCCACACCTTTGTTCATAAAAGAGAAACCATCCTCGGGGTTCAATTTCACGTTTCGTTGATGCTTCATGGGCATTGATGCCATATGAGCCCTTTGTGGCACTTGCACATCAACAAGACACAGGAAATTAAATCAAAGCCAAAGTGTATCAGTGTTAAAGACTAAAACAAGCCAAAGATGAAGAATTGAAGCCGATTTACACAATTTGCATAGATTACGGCTAAGATCGAAATCAAAAGCCTAATCTATTAAATTAAACACGGTTAAAGACAAATCAAAAAGATTTATCAGAAAAAGGATGCCTCCACTGCCACATCAAAGGCTAATTGATTCCTCTCAGCTACCAGATTTCCACCTATAGCCTCAAAGCATTCAATAGAGGCCGAGTTATGATCAAGAAGGAAGATATTTGCCTCAACGCAACCAAATAGTTAATTCTTCCAAAGGAACTTAATGAAAAAAATATTAGCAGAGTTATTACAACATGAAACAGAGCCTTAAAGTCAACAAAAGCTCTCACCAAGCTTAATTCTTAAATGTAAAAAAATTAATACAGAAAAAAATCTGTAAACTTCTCCATCGAGCCTATCAAATGCGAGGAAGTCTTAAAGTTTGTATTAATTGACCCAGGAGATCATTTATCAGATCCCACCTCCTCATTTCTTCTATAAATACTCCTGTAGAAGATGAGAAAATGTTGGTTGTAGAACTTTGAAATGTACTTGTGCTCGAAACTTCTACTTGTAAATAGTGTTCATGGGCTCTTGAAGCTCTACTTGTGATAGAATAGTTAGGCTGAGAAGTGAAGATGATTGTTGAACTGAAACACTGGACTTAACGCTGTAACTGGTTTGAAGCCTCAATACAAGCTGATTTATGGGATCGTGGTCTATGTCAATGGTGATGTTATTTCTTATTGTAAATCGTTATTTTATTTATGTTTTCACTTTTTCCATCTTCTCTAATAAATAACAACAAGCATAGAGTTAGGATATACTGTATATCAGTACCCTTCTATGACTAAGAAGCTTTATCTAAATGTTTTCTTCCAATATGTGTTGTTTAGAAATGATTTAATTTAGTTTCAAGCAGTTAGGAATGTTGGCATTCCCTCGTCCTACCGTCTAGGCTAATTGTTATTCTTGAATGTTATTTTCAATTTATTTTAAGTAGAGATGAACTAAGGAAGTTATGGTGAGCCCTGTCCTTTAGTTTTATCCCCAAAAAATTTCTGAAATTTTCCCTAAGAGTGTGTTGAAAGAAAGCTAGGTTAAAAGTCCTTACCTGATCTTAGACTATTCCTTGTTATCATATGTGTTCTCCCTTGTGTTTAATATGTTTTCTATTGAAAGTGCATCAAAAGCTGGCTAGTTTCAAAGTAATTACCAGATCTTAGATTACTTTTATGTCTTTCTTGAGTGTATGCCAAAAGCAGGATAGTTTCAAAGTACATACCTGATATTAGCCTACTCTTTGTTCTTCATTTGTTAAATTCCCCTTCTTGTTGTATCATTTCATTCCATAAAATCAAATTTAAAGAGATCCTTAGACATATATGACTTACCCCATGGACCACTCTTGAACCTTTTTGTTTCAATTAAACCCTATTATAACTCCATAGACCAATGGACTAAAAACCAACGTTATATCTATCTTTTTAGCCAAATCTTGTTCCGATTGCTCAAGCATCCAAGACAAATAAAAACCCTCAGACTCAATAACTAGCCTAATATCATTACCCAAAAATTTCTAAAGATAAATCCATATTTTCACTTATTGGAGAGATCCCTCTACGGATTCAGGAGGGCTAGATCCTACAATCCCAAAGTGGTTTAAATAGTGTTCTCCCTGTAGTTGGACTTTGCCAATCTTGCTAATTACAGGGAGCTAACATCTTCTCGTGACTCAACTGGGGACCTGAGTCAAATTTCATCTTAGGCTCCCCTAAATACTTCATAAAACATTGTGAGTAGAAGCAACCCTTTTCAAGCACTACCAAGTAATAGTAATCATGATAAAACTTGTTTGAATCAGTGACAAACTAGGCAAAACCTAGGATTCTCATAAAATTTTATCTAACCTTGAAGGATTAGCTAGCTTAGCCGTAAGAGTGGATTGTCTTTGTCTCATAATCCGTAGCTAAGTTTTGAAACAGATTTAAGACACTCTTAAGAAACAATAGGACTAAAAAATATCTCAGAAAGGCCCAAAAATATTTTAGATTGGTATTTAATAAACATGGTGGTGTACCATAAAACCTTTTACCTCCTTAGGAGCTAAAAACTTCCACTTGGCGACTCCAAAATCCTAAACAAACCTTAAGACTCCACTGGGAAGACCCATAATCTTTGTAACATCATTTAAACTCAGTTAGAGGACTGTAGGATTAAAATTTTTGTGAAACAGATTAGTTAACCTCTTAAATATTTTCATATCTGGTTGAGCTATTCTTGTTTAGTTGGGTCTGAAAAACACAACATAGTGGCTCCTAGAAAGATTCATACTAGAGCCTACCCTGACCCAAACCCACCTGCGATAGTTGATAACCCAGAAAATATTATTAGGAAGTCTCCTAAGATTAATTTTTCAAGTGTTTTTAGATCACCCTTGAGAGCTAATTCAAGTCTTGGAAATCTTGTAGCTCTACAACAATCACAAGCAAATCTAAGAAATCCATTTAGAACTAGGTCTCTTGATGATTTACATTAGCTAGATTCCGAGTCTTCACTTTCATCTCCTAAAACAAGTGAACATCCTGGTAGTAGAGAAACAACACCACCTGATTCACATTTCCTTTCCAATTTAGGTGTCTCTCATCTAAGATCATCTCAACAATCTATTCCTAGTCCTTTCACATCTGTTCATCCTACATTCACTGTCCAAACCACTCCACTTCAGCCCACTTTTCCTCTTGTTAATCCACCTCTTGTAAATCCACCTCCACCACATGTCATGGCAGCATGGTATGCTCCCTTAGTCCTTCCTGTACCACTACTAAATCTTCCACAAGACTATCAGTCCAAAATACCATTATATGATGCTAGCAATCTTATTACTGCATCACAACATGTGGATAAGATGAATGACTACTTTGACAGAAATGAAATTGGCGATGAATCTATCAAGCTTAGACTGTTTGCTCAGAGTTTAGGGGGAGAAGTAATAAAATGGTTTAAAGGCTTAGCCCCCCATAGTATCAATGATCTCCAAGCCTTTCATTAGACATTCTTAAACAAATGGGAAGTAAAGAATAATCCCCTCCAAATACTTTCTGATTACAAGAACCTCAACAGGAACACTGGGGAAAGTGTACAAGCTTACTGCACCAGATTTAACAATGTGTATAATGCACTTCCCCCAGATTTAAAACCTCCACAAGGCTCAGCGTTAAACAATTTTCCTAAAGGGTTTGACCCTGAAATGGCCTATCAGCTGAGAGAAATAAATCCTCTAACACTTGAAGATATGAAAAAATGGGCTCTTGCTGTGGAAGTTAACTTGATGGAGAAAAGAGAAAGAATAAAGAATGAGAAGAGAGTGTCCTTCAGAGAGGAATCCTCACCTTCCACTTCCAGCTCAAAGATGGAAAGAATGATGGAGGAGATGATGAAGAAAATGAGCATTCTTCAGAGAGCACAAGCAAGTCAAAACCAAACTACTCCTCAAAACATAACTCAGAACCAAAATTAGAATTTTAGAAGAAATCAACCTCCAAATAGACCAAGGGAAGATGATCAATAGATCACTCCTCCCTTTCATCAAAATTATGTAAGTGAGGTTGAAGAAATTGATGAGAAAATAGCGGAGGATGATATCAACATGTTGGGAGTAGATAATGATGACTTTGAGGTTCATTATGATAGAAAACAAGGCCTATATACACCTTATGATGACAAAAGAGATAATGATGAAAGTTATTATCAAGACATGGAGAATGTCATCATTGAATCTCAAAGGGAATATGACCTTAGAATTAAAACCAATCAACAAACTCCCAACAATAAAACTTATGACAAATCTTCCCAAACAACACCATAAATAAACCCAAAATTGTAAAACAAAAAGACAAAGCAGTGGCTGGAAATTCTGATAAAGGTAAAGAGAAAGGCACTCAAAACAATGAAAAACAGAGTGCAGACCTTAGCAGTACTAACACTTCAGCTAGTACTCCTGTTAAAACCATTTTTTCAAATGTAAATAGAGCAAGTTAGCAAACAGATTTTGTTGAAAGAGTGGCAGCTAATAAGGCTGAGACAAACACTTTAAAGAGTGAAATTCATTTCAACCTGGAGCAGGAAATTTCCAAAATTAAAATCTATGTTCCCCTCACTGAGTTAGCTGCCCAAAATGTATATACGACCCAAATTTTGAAGGCTTTAAACATAGAAGAGAATAATGACACAATCAATCTTAATGATGACCAACCAGAACTCATTTTTGGTCCAAATATTGAAGGTAGATATCAAGAGGGACCTGTTCCTTCCTTTTATGTAAGTTTAAACATTCATGACAAGATTTTGCACAACACTATGCATGATTCTGGTGCCTCTCATAATTTAATGCCAAAAGCTGTGATGGAGAGCCTGGGTCTAGAAATCACCAGACCTTATAAAGACCTTTACTCCTTTGACTCGAGCAGAGTAAAATTTTTAGGATTAATCAAAGACCTATGTGTTAACTTAGCCTAGATTCCAGCCAAATGTTTGGTCATGGATATAGTTGTGGTTGATGTGCCCCCAAAGTCTAGAATGTTGTTATCTAGGTCTTGGGGGGCTAAGTTACAAGGGACTATGCAGAGGGACATGACCTATGCGACCATCCTTGTGTTTAATCATTCAAGAAAACTTTACAGGGAGTCTCATATGCAATACATGGTGACTAGTTTGGACAAACCCCAAAAATCTCCTCTATATTTCGTAAATACAAGCCTCGATTCATTTATCCCGTTCAACGATGAAACATTCAGTGAAAAAATCACTTTAGCTGGATTAATGGAAAATAGAGAGGAAGAGGTAAATGATAAAAAATTGTCAAAACCATTTTCTAGACCCATAAACAAGAACAAACAAAACACCGGTCTTGAACTGCAAACCATCCGTCCATCACTTTTTAACCTTGATATTCAAGAAGGTATTCCTCAATGCAATGAAAAACCTGAGGAATAAAAAAAAATTCAACTAATTGTTGATACTCAAGAACAACTTGAAAGCACTTTAGTTGAAGAGGACAGTAATCAAATGAAGGAACCTGAGACTAGTCCTCTATGGAGTATGTACTTTGATGGGTCCTGCACTAGGAGCAATGCTGGTGCAGGTGTCTGGATTCATAACACTGAAAACAACCACACAGAAGGAATTTCTTGTAGATTAAACTTCCAGTGTTTTAATAATATATCGGAATATGAATCCCTTCTTTTAGGCTTACATTTGTTGAAAAAATTAGGAGCCAATAGAATTAAAGCGCATGGGGATTCAGAATTAATCATTAGGTAGGTGAATGAGGAATACAATGCTAATCACCCCAGACTTAGGGCCTACCAAAATGATGTCATGGATCTATTAAAAAATACTTCATGAAGCCCTTAGTTAGGAGGGTTGGGTACTGCTATGAACCCTTCTCTTCTCAGGATGGGATGAATCAACGGAAGGTGATGTGGAATCGTCGGAACTGCCTGATTGATTCTCCACAGCCAGCATTGCCAAGATATTAGAATGGAGGATGCTGAGTCACCATTGATAGGATATATGCCCGGACAGCCCACATTTCCAGGAAGGATATTAATTTACGGATGGATGCCCAGTCACCATTTATATAATATGCCCAGCCAGCCACCATTGCCAGGATATTGATTGATTGATCCCAGTCAGCTAGGTCACTAGGATATTGATTATCTTTACCCTACCCTTGTCTTCTAGGTACCACGTATTATCTTGTAGGTATCACGTATTAACTATTATTGTTAGTCCCTTTTACCCCCCTTACAACCAGACTCCAACTACCTATTATCCCCACCCAACACTTACCTCATCAATTGTAGGTACCATTATGCCAGGAGATGAATGGATTGATGCGCCCAGTAACCATTACTAGGAGATGCCCAGCCATCTAGCACACCATTGCTACTAGGAGATCCAGTCCCTTTCATGTTAGTCCCTCCCTTTACCATCAGAATACAACTACCCTACTGTTTGTAGCCCCACCAAAACAATTAACCTCATGAATCTTAGTAGTAGCATTAGCAGTCACCTCCTTTCCTTGCGGCTTTGGAGGGTTCTTAATTATAGTGCCTTGCGGACCCCGTCCAAGACCTAATAGGACCTTTTCCTCTACTTATATATTGCTCAAGGCTGCCCGAAACTACCTGGCCCAGCACATAGAGCCAATCAACCTAGGCAGGGAGGAGCGAAGACACCTATAACACCCTGCACACCTACTTATAAGGCTTGTGGGTGGTCTCTTCAGTGGTGCAGTGGCTAACACAAATACACCTTTCGATCAACTTCTTTGATAATATACTATGAGACCTCCATTTATGACAAAATGAAAGCCGGGAAGCAGCTTAGCTGAATTCTCACACCTATGAACTTTTAGAACTATGCACACCTGATAACTGGATCCAATCAACTACGCCAACCCTTTGTGCACAGAGACAGCTATCCAGACACAGACCGGCAGATTCAATAAACGACGGAGGGCGAGCACTTCCTACAGTAGCAGATAGGAGCCGAGCTAACTACTGATTTGGTTCAATCGAGTAGTTTCTGACTGATATTGAGGAGGTAAGTATTAGAACGATTCCTTGCTTGATGAGGTAAGTCTTTGAATGACTCATTGATCAAGAAGGTAAGTTTGATAACAACTCCTTGATTTCTGAGGTTTCAACTCTGGATTTTTTCATTTTGGTATCTATTCTGTATATTTATTTGTATATGTAATTATGTATATAGCAATAAGGGATCCCATTTATTAGTGTTGGGTCAATACCGGAACCAGACCTTGGCAGACCACACCCCGAATTGGTTAGCCAGGAACAAACTTCTCTCTGATTTATGCCTATTAGAATGACTCCTTTATCGATAAGGTTCGGACATAAAATAATGCAAGTAGGCTGACCAAACAGGTGATAGAAAAGCTAAAAGTAAGTGCCTACCCAAGCCCTTCCAATCTCAGTATTAAGGCAGTAGTTCATTAATAAGGCAGTTCCAACGATCTAACCCATGGTTGTTCCTTTCCTGTTAACCCACTCCACTTCCTTTCATCAAGTAGGCTGATCAATTAGATAGCAATGTTGTCTGTAAGTGTCCACCCAAGCAAGCTCGTGCAAAGCTCTAAGTTCAGTTAAGTCAACCGGTGTCTAAAGGGTTGTTAAGACGCATGCACGGTTTATATAGATGATGCACATAAGTGAAATCAAATAGGCGGAGTAAGAGAGCAGCTACCGATCCGAGTGGATTCCTCAATAAGTGTGATTGAAGCCCGTGAAAGCTAGCTGTATGCCGACCCATCCAAAAGCTACTCTATTGTAAGCCCCGTCTGCCTTGCCTTAATGAATCGCTCGCTTAGCTTAGGAGGGAGGTACTGCTATATAACTTCTCTTAGAAGCACTGGACGAATAAACCTACCTTACCCTTACTCTCGATGGCGGCGGTTTGAACATCTTTACCTATAAATATTGGCCATTTTACGTTGGCGGCAGTTTGAACATCTTTCGCTAGCTCTTGGCTATGCATCTCAATCTCGATATGACAGAAAATGATATTAGTTGGTTCTAGAGCAGCCATCAAAGGAATAAGTGGTGCATAAACCTTGATTCATGCTATTAAGTGGTGGAGCTCCGGAGCAGCTATCGAGGGAGGATACCTTGTCTGTGGGATTCACCCAGTAACCAACTAGATCCCCTTCCTCTAGTATAGTGGGCTTTCCATCCCTTATTTTATGCTATTAGGATAGAACAGTCGTAGAGAATTTCTCTAGGGAGTTTATGGTGTGGGAAGACCTTGATAAAATGCTATGTGGATAGGACAACTCTAGAGCAGTTATCTAGAAAATAAGAAAGGAAATATCCCCGATTCCTGCTATTTTTATGAGGCAGTGAGAGAGCAGTTCTCTAGGGAGAACCGTTGGGATACGAGGAATACGAAGGGATACGAAGGGGCTAGGTAGGTGCCATTCAAGCAGGTAAGGTAGGTAGTAGCTTCTTCAGGCAGGTCAGGTAGTGCCAGCGTTAGGTGGTGGTAGCACCCATTCCCCAGAATAAACCATTCCAAGTTGCTGCCAGACCATAAGAGAAATAAGGACCACATAACTGGTCAAAGAGGAAGAGAAGGATAAGGCCCCCATTGATCCACTGAGCGAGACACAACGTTCACCTCAAGCCCTAGTTCCCACCTACCTGTGATCGATTTATATCCCTGCCTGAGATCTAATCGATACCTTCTCTCAAACTGCCTGCCTTCACCTTCCTGCCTTGCCTACTCCCTATCGGGAACGTGGTGGGACAGAGCCGACCTGATACCGCCCCTTACTGCTGATCGAGACCTTGCCGACTTACTGCTTTTATATCTTGACTGCTCGAACACCCCTCCAACTTACCGTTGAAAGTTCTTTTTTGTTTTTATTAATGAAGAATGCCATTTCACCTTCAGTTTTTCTGAACACCGCTTTGATCGAGGAACTAGAGCCAGACGATCTTCAAACGCAGGCAGGGTGAGGGTGAGCCAGCCGAACTCTCGACTAAAAGGCCGCCATCGCTTGCTTGGGCTTGATTGCTTGCATGGTACTTACACATTTTAGATTCACCTTTTTATGCTTACCTTTACTTAAGTGCATGCTACACCTGTTATACTAGACCTTTGCTTAGTGCTTCAACCTATTTAAGGCAGTAATCAAGTCAAGGGTAAGGGTTGGTTGATCCAGTGGTCCTTATAAGATAAGTTCTAAGCAGTGCCTCCTAAGCAATTAATTAAGTAAGTGAGATAGGTAGAACATGTGTCTAGGTCTTCAGGTTATAGGTAGCATGCATGAAATGAAAGAGCAAGTAAGGCCTATTTATTGCAGTGGGTTCTAATGGATGAATCATATCAAGGTTCGGCCGAACAAGGATGTAATATGTGATACCTAGAAGGGTTTATACATGGTACCAAGAATCATTCATTTCAATAGTCAATATCCTAGTGCTGTATATCGCCCCAATTCCTAGTTAAAGCAAGAGGTGCGGAGCGAAATATTTCATTCAATAAAGTTATAGTCGGAAGTTGAATCTGATTCCAGGGCTATAGTTGTACCTCCTAAGTAGCATTCAGTAAGTGCGATAGGGCTAATAAGATCTAGTTGTTCAGGAGGGTAGGTGGTTTGTAAACACAGAAGGTAAGGGTAAGGTGAATCCCGTCGTCCCTCCAAGAGAAGGCATATCGCAGATGAATGAATGAGTATAGGTATAAGGCAGGTGCTCTTTATTGGGTAAAGATTTTATGTGGAACCAAGCAAGGTAGGGGTTTATTCATGCCATGCCTACCGTACTATTCCTGGCCTCATAAATGAGTTGTTGGGTAGCACGCCAGCATTTACGCTGTAAAGAGGAATGTTGGGTAAAGTGAGTCACTAGCTACTTAAGTAATGTATAGGCCTCTAAAGCATTGAGGGAGAGAGGGGGCCGGACTCCGCATCACACGCTCCCATAATGGATGGGGATTCTTCTGTATCACTGTACCTTAGAACCTAGCAATGAAACGCCCTATTCATTCCACTTCCCCAAGAGCGAGCCGCGCGCAGCGCCTGGAGATGGAGGAACAAAAATTCTACCTACTTTCTTTAGACCTACCCCAATACTTATAATCCTGGTATATGAGCCTGTCAATGCTGGCCAAAATAAGGCCCAAGGAAAGAAGGCGGATTGCTCACCGCTCTCACTAGCAATCTGCCTAGTTCGCGGTAGTTTACATGCATGAGACGCCCTAATATATATCAGTTAAGTAAGGGCTGGCTGGCTGCTTTCATGACTTAGGGGCGGGACATTCATTGATAGGGGGAGCTTAGCTAGTTATAGCGAAGGGGCGGGCAGAGTGATGCGAAGGAAAGCAACACCACTGACTTTCTTTGAAAACTTCTTACTTCTTTTCTTGGCCTTGGCTTTATTTCAGCATAGCGGGTCTTTTCTTGGTAGGCTCGGCTAGCAACTTCACATGTATAGGTAGGGGGAGGCAGATCATCAAAAGGAAGCAAGTGGGGATTCTATAGCCTAATGAATGAATTCGTTCGTGGCAGAGGCCGTCTCAGAGTGGGATCATGGAGAAGCTCCTTCCATGGAAGTCTCTTGATCCTAAGCTCCTTTATAATACAACGTACGTATTACGACGACGAATCAAAGTGCACCCACGGAAGAACAACCCAACCCTAGCCAGCCAGTCCAGAGAGGTACACTCTGACTGATTGAGGTTATAGTTTTTACAAGTGTAGAAAAAGACTGGCCAGGCCTAGCCCCAGCCCTGATATAGGTGTTCCCCAGCCAGGATTTCAAGTACAGTACAACAGTAAGGGGTTGACTGGAGGTGCTCCTTGCCCTCAGAAGCGCAAGCCCCTCCGGGACCTTTTAGTTAGAGGAAGTGATCAGCATCCCTTTATTAGATTCTATTATGAATGAAATGAGATTCTATGGATACAGATCCCTAACATGTGTCTAAAGTGGCGATCAAATGAACGGAAATGGCTTTTCATGGGCTTGTCACTCACCTGTCTGAATGAGTGGGTACGGTCATCCTTATCTTTTCCTACTAAGAAATCAAGGAAGGCAGGGCTCGACCAACGGGCCGCCATCAATTAGCTATATTATATATGTAATTATGCATGAATGACTTGTGTTTCTCAATATTGCGAACCTCCGCCAAGGGAAAATGGCCAAATAGTAGCTAAAATGTATCAAACCGCCGCCAAGGGAAAGATGAGAAACTAGGAAGTCAAACTGAAAGAACCTCCGCGTTATTGGGTGGGGGTGAGCAAGCGAACTCTCGACAAGGGGGCCGCCATCAGAGATGATAAAATAGTAAGTAAAAGCTCAATTGAAATGCATAATTACATATATAAATAATTACCAGCAGCATGATACTAGGAACATGTACAAATATCGGAACAAGCTAGAAAAGGCTAGGATGTGCATAACGTCGGAACAAGCTATCGATGTGATAGTATGTAGTAGCTGTCTATCTGTTTGGCTTTCTGCTAGAGAAGGGATAAAGGCAAGGTCCATTGTATCCAGAAGCATATTATATCTAGTAAGTTAGAGCTTATAGGGAATTAACACCAAGCCAAGAATTTTTGCAGTCAGTGTTGCCAGAGCCAATAATAAACAATGCTGTCAAGATTCCCACACCAGCCCATTTGCCCGGTCAGTTTCTGTCCTTCGCCTTGGTTGAGATGAGGTGGCTCTTGTCCTTCGCATATTTCCAATAGTGACCTGGAGACTGCAGAACAGAACTTTGACCTTAACTCCAACCTTCAACTCCACGGTGGTGGGAAGCAACTACACTTGGATTCTGAGGGTTGGCAGGATAATTTCCACGGCTACACACGTGGTCGGTATAGAGGGTTATCTCTCCTAACTACATAATTAGTGGCTTCCCGTTGGGTATTCAATGAAATAGTCTTATTATTAGTAGGAATCCCTACAGTATAAGTAGAGGAAAGTCACGTAACAGTAGCGATACTCCAGTTTATAGTAGCATAAATCAAGTAGTTTGTAGCCAAAATAGTATGGTGAAAGTTAGCCTGAATAATTACCTACTACGAAATACTGGTATCCTCCCATGCGTTAGTGGTATCCCCCTGGTTGTGGTAGTATCCCATCCTACGTATATGGAGGTGTGCGTCGTGTGAGCTAAGAAGTCCCCCCCCCCCAATCCTCAATACTAAAGCTGCCTGTATCCGACGTGTTGAGTTGCAATATATCCTCGTTATTTAGCGTCAAATAAACAACAAGTTAAGCTGCCTGAATAAAGCTACCAAAATATGTTACTACCTAATAAAGCATAAGTTAATGCTCAACTCGAGTAATTAGTTTCCATAGGTGCCAATGAAGCAAATTGCCTCCTTCACTGAGTAAGATTCTGATAAAACCCCTATGCTCCTTCGATATGACTTATAAGTTGTCTCTGTGAGCTTTTAGTATTTAGCATAAAGTATTAAGCATTAGGCATTAGCGGCTCCTTCCTTTATATAATAAAGTAACATCCATATAGTGCCAAGCATTTCATGTAAAGTATTAGGGGCTAATTCCTAGATATTATCAATGCCAGGTATACCAGCCCTATGTATGTATCTGAGCCGAGTAATCAAAGTGAGCAGCCCAACCAAGCCCGAGTGAGTATAAAAGCCAAGTATCCAGGCCAATGATCCCAACCAATGAGCTTACTAGTATCCCAGGAGCCCAGGGAATCCAATCCCGGTATCTGAGTCAAGTCCATTATCCAAGCCAAGCTGAACAGCCGGGGATCAAAGCGGAGTATCCCGGTTGAGTAGCCGCAAACAAAGTCCAACCAATTTCCCAACCATGCGGTCTAGCCCAAGTAAGGATCTAATTTGTTCCCGTACTCTGTGCCATAGCGCCGTAGCGTGATGTCAATATGTGGGTTGTTTTATGTGACTGCCTTGTTCCACCAGTCAAAAGTGAATTTCGACTATCGTATCTATCTATCTTCCACACCTAAGTTACGTGGGTAAACCTATTCATCAATTCCACGGTCTTACTAAGATTCAAGTATGAAAGTCAAGGGTAAAAGCTATTATAAGGCCTAAAAGCGCTAAAGCTCAAAGCATTAGAATCACCACTACCTCCAGGGCATGTTGAATTGATAAAAGCACGTATATGATACTTCCTCCTCCTCTTCCTCCTATTCCTATCCTATTCACTAACTGAACTGGTAAAGCACGAACACCTCCAGGGCACGGGGTCTTGATAAAAGGTCTCACATAGAACACCATCCTTCTCACGGGCTATCGGGACTGCCGCTTAACTCACCTCACTAATAAAGCACGTGGTAAAGAGAAAAGTGAACGTGAAACAATGGGGCTTATGCTATCTATTGGGAATGACTTACTCACTGGCTCACTAAGCTCACTCACTGGGCACGCGGTAAAGATAACAGGTAAACACATAGAATCACCGTTTATGGGGCACATGGTATTGAGAAAAGGTAACGTCGAAAACCTGGGCTTGGTGCTATTGGGATGACCTTGACTAACTGACTAACCTAACCTAACCTAACGGAAAAACACACAACATTGTGTCACTTCATTAGAAAAAACCTCCACCTCATAATTGGAAACACCTACCTAATGGAAACACCTGATTATCGTGTAACCATGTTTTGTACCAGTAAGTGAAAGGGTGGGTGCTTGTCCTGGCTGGACTCAAAATCAAATCGTACCTAATAGGCTGAACCCTGGAATGGGTGTAGTATATCCACTTGGCATTGTGCGGCTAATAATAATCTCTAGCTAGGTAGTGAGTTGGTACGATCCCTGTAGTGTGCCCCAAGCAGAGGGGAATGGGCCGTCAAGAGGCTCCAAGAAATGGGAAAAAGGGGCATTTTCATTATGAAATATATAATGATGTAATATGAAAGCAAGCGTGTTGGCTCTGGCAGATAGGTCGAGGTTTTGGGCCTCTCCTCCCATTCTACCCCAACGGACCACCAAGTCAGGAACACCCGAAGGGCTCTACATCGCAAAAGCTCGTTCACACCCTGTCATTTCCCAGCTCGTTCACAGCTTGCCTACCGGTAAATCACTGAACCCGCACCCTACCTGTTTATCCTGAGTCACTGAACCCGCACCCTGCCTTACTCGTTCATTCTGGTAAGGAAAGAGTTTGGATAGATAGATTGATTTAGGATTGATAAAGGACAGATAGAGGAAGCATAGCCGTAGGATAGAGGATTTCTTCTTAAAGATAGAGGATTGAGATCAGCAGTGGGTGGGTTAGGATTGATAGAAGCTGTGGGTAAGGAACCCGCACCCTGCAAGTTTCTCACTCGCTTTACACCCGTGGCTTATTTATAAGGAAGAGGCACTTATAAAGCAGAGCATAAGCGAGGAATTGGTTGATTGGACCAGGGCGAAGGGCATGGGACTACAGTGAAACTAATAACGCGCCATGCGCGTGTACTCTTTATATAGAGTATTTTCTACGGTATTGTTTAAGAGTAAGAAGCATATGTTATATGAGCAGCTATGAGGTATGAATGTATGGTATATATTTGAAGTGGGTACGAACTATTGTTGTTAAACGACTAGTGACTATAAACACTGCCCATAAGGCAAATAGAACCAGCTATGTGTGTATATCGGCAATGATCGGCTCCTTCTGACTATGATTAACTAATTGGCACGGACTAAACATCATGTACTAACTGTTACAGCACACATAGAAGGGGATTTCAGAGAAGGCGTCTATTCCCTAACATACAATAATCAATCGACACCTGACCCACCTGGATCGAGTGCATGGACTCCCGGATCAACTGGATTGACACCTGGCATCGACTATTGGCTATCGGCTATGATAGAGAGACATTGTCAAAGGGTATAGCTAAGCAATAAGAAATTCACTTTCAGTGCCCCGATGAGAAAATGGTTGGAGTAGTTTGGGGAATGGGTACTAACTTCCCCCTGGCCGCTCCGAATGGCTAGCATGATCATCAGATTAAGTTCTCTATTCACTGAACTCGATCAATCAATTACTAGAAAGCATCAGCCACCTCCTGGGGGGCTATCGGGCGACCACACGCACTAACCTCTTGGCATCGGCTAGGCCTTACTGGCGTATGAAACTACCTCTTTCTTGTGAATAATAATTTCTAACGCTGGGTCATTTCCTCCATCTAGTACACCCAGGTAACCACATTACCAAGGCTCCATATTTTGAGAGGTTCAAGTTCGAGGGCCACGGTTGGGTCAAGTTAAAGGGTCTAGGTCAAGGGCCATGGTTGCAACGATGTAATAGGGTCTAGGTCGAGGGCTGTATTTCCAATTTGAGGATCGAGGTTTCTGTATGTGTAGGGTGGGGCTATGTAGCTACTCCTTCTGGGAATGACCTTCTGTCAATGATTGGCTATTGGCTTGTATCTTCGGGTGGGCTTGGCTAAAGGTGAGAGGCTAAGGCTCAATATTTGGGTGTTTCTCGTCCGGCGGACCGCTCCATCTATTCTCTCTGTGATGTCACCTCATATTGGGACGTGCTATTGGGAATGAGGGGTGCATGCTATGGGTATGATGGGTATTAGACGTGGTATGAAGGGGACTAAAGATAAGATAGAGTAAGATAGCTAATTATTCAGTTCTTGGCAGAAGGGTCAGTTGGAACTCTTCTATCGTAAGATGTGGGCAGGTGCAGCTTTAAGTGAATGTGGCCAGAAGGCGGATTGTGAATATAGGGAACGCCTCTATTGACAGATGGTTCATTTTATAAGGTTGCATTATATAAGTTATAATACACCAATGGGTCTTATCAACTTCTCAAAAGCAGGTTTCATTGTAAGTAAGCATGGTTCATCGGTTCCAACACCTAAAGGAATAAATCCTCCAATAAGAAATGATATATTGGTTCCAAAACATCCAAGAAGGCATCGACACCCGGCATCAACTCTAGGATCGACTAGCGGCTATCAAAATTGACCTTAAAGCAATGACCTCGAATCAATGACCACTGGCACTTATGGGCTATTTATAATGACTACCACCTCTTGTAAATGACCACCTCCTTATCGTCGACCACTTCCTTCCTATGTGGCGACCGACCACTGGCTTACTTCGTGCACTGGCCCCTCTATCTTGGCGATGATATCCTATCATAAGAATATTTGTTAACTGGTTGATTCAATAACCATGGGCAGAACGCCAGAGCTAAAAAAAGAAAGAAGCGGGAGGGTGAGCCTGCCAAACTCTCGACAAAAGGCCCGTTAGGGTGAGCTTGCCGAACTCTCGACACAAGGCCACCATCGACTCGGCCGAGGTTAAGAGGTCGAGGAGAGGAGTATGGATCAACGAAAAATACGGGAATAGAGATAGAGAAAACAAGAATGGAGAAAGAACGGAAAGGGAGAGTAAGTAGAGCCAGTGTAAGGAAGGCAGTAAAGAGAGAAGCAGTGTCAGTCAGCAAGGTTTATCATCTCAGGCAGGTCTAAGGTCTCGAAGGTTCGTTTGTAGGTCGGGTTCGAGAAAAGCATTCTGCCAAGCTCTTGGGTGGTTGGGTAGCAAGATTGAGAGACTGACAGGTCTCAAGATATCTAAGGCAGAGAGAAATAAGAGATCAGGCAGGCAGGTAGGTTCACTGTGGGCTTAAGTTTCTTTCTCTGTATAACGATGGGTGCCCAGCCAGGGTGTGTAACGACGAGACTGATTTACAATGGGTTTATGGGTGGGATGTAAAGCGAGGTGAATGCGTAGATAACGTGTCCGCGAAGAGAATAATAGGAATAATGGGATCTTAAAACCTACTACTATTACTGCCCTCTTTATTTGATTCGATACTCCCGGACTATATATTACTGGCTTGGGTATGCACTTAGACCTCCCAGTTGTATTACCTATGCCTACTTGCCTCTACTTAAGGTACGACCTACTCTCCAACCAACCACCTGTTCTATTTACCACCCTTAGCCCCTAACTACCCCCACTATGCCCCAATCTCTTGCTTCAACCAGGAATATTTTGTAAAGGCATGCTATTAACCCTTGACCCTACCTTCCCTTGTTACCTAACCTATTTACCCCACCAGAGGACTTAGACCTGTTAGCTTTAATACCACTTGATGAAATGAATCGCTTAGTACTTTGGTACTTATATATCTCTTTCAGGATGGGATGAACCAAGCAAGCTTATTCTTACCTTTATTACTGCCTTTACATAGTACCTACCCACCTTCAGCACTATACCTTCCCTAGATAACTTGCTTCATGAATCACTTACTTGGTACTGTTGCTTATTATTTTCTCAAGACGGGATGAACCAACGGTGGTGTAGGATTGTCGGAACTACCGCCAGATTGATGAGTAGATAGAAGACTACCGACTCCATAGATTGTATGATCGAGCGAGCTTGGGTGGGCACTTAATTGATATTAACTTTAGACTTACCAGCATTGGATTAATTTAAGTGGGTGGATCGCACAGCCGCAGGTGGGTTTGAATCCTAAGAACTGCCTTATTTATTCTATATAGCCAAAAGCCTTAGCGGATATCCTAGGAACTTCAGCTGAGATCGTTGAACTGAACTGCCGGATTCATTCTATTCCAGAAACTTTAGGCAGAGATCCTGGGTGGGAACTGCCGAATTAAGGAACGTAAGCCAGAACTTATTATACACGGTTGAATAAATGGAATGATAGTCAATTAGAGAGAGAGCCTTGTTGGATGGACGGGCGTTCAACAACCACAATACTTGTTTTATCTTAGTAGGGTGAGTAAGCACTTCGAACTTTTGTATTTACCTTTTGTTTATAGACCTACCTACTTCATATAAAAAGGAAAGCGCGAGGATTCAACCGACCATCCATCCGGTGTTGTTATAAGAGAAGATCTCAGCAGTATGTACCTACTTCCTAAGCGATTCATTAAGATTCATTAAGGTGGTCTAGTTATCAAGGTCTAGGTATTCCGGTTGGTAAATAGAAATAAAGTGAGTAGCGGAATTGATGTTAAAGGCAAATAGGTCTATTCCTAGGCAGTGGATTCAAGTTGATGAATCATATAGTAAAGTAGTCAAGGCTCCGCGATAACAATAGTTCATACGCGGTATCTAGCATCTAAATTAAGTCAGTGTAATTCCAGTGAATGTTGTACGGTACAACAACTCTAAGCCCCCCGTCCAACGCTGTAAGTGTAGGGGATTCTATTCCTAAGGCAGGCATTAGTGCTCCATCCAACAGGGCAGTTCCGACGATCCACTCAACAAAACTGATAATATAAGTTATATCTAGATTGAAATCCTAATAGAACGACTAACTCCTAACAACTATTTAGCTGAGCTAAGTGCCTCGTAGATAACTATCCCAATTGATTTTTGTCCCAAGAAAAATAAATATCGTGGCCCACAACTTAGCTTTTGCGGCTATAACATGCTTAACGCCACATGAAACCAAAGAATGCACAACTCAAATTAAATTCAGACCAGTTGTTCCTGACAATGAAAAATATTGGCAAGTGTTTGACGGAGACAAACAAATAGAAGACTTCATGCAATTCATAAATGAATTTAAACTACACAGTTCAGATTCAGATTATGAAACAGACTGCAATAGTGAAAAAAAATTTCTTGGAGAAGAAGAACTGTCTCCTGAGCTTGCTGTCATAAATTTGTTGTCAAGAAAACTTGAAAACAAAACAGAAATGATTGCAGAGTCAGAAATAGAAGACTTATAAACTTTGCAGTCTAATGATGAAAGTTTGCCTAGGGGTCTGTCCCCATTAGAAGAGTTGTTTGATTTTAACGATGTGGCCAAGAAGCCAAAACTGGATCCTGTAGAGACTGAAGTTGAGGAGTGCAATATAGGCAGTGAACTAAAAGAAATGGTGATCAAACTGTCTAAGACTTTACCAGCTCACATTAAACTCAAATACATAGAGTTGTTTAAATAATTTTCTAATGTTTTTGCATGGAGTTACGAAGATCTGAAATCCTATGAAACTGAAATAATTCAGCACAAAATCCCTCTAAAAAAAACCAAAAACCATTCAAACAGAAGCTGCATAGAATAAACCCTGTTCAATTACCTTTGGTTGAGAAAGAGATTAAGAAAATGTATGAAGCTATTATTATTGTCCCTATTAGATATTCTGAGTGGGTTCTAATCTGGTGTCAGTTAGGAAGCAAACATGAGAGATTAGGCTTTGTATAGACTTTAGAGACTTAAACAAAGCTTCACTCAAGGATAACTACCCTTTACCCAAGATGGACCATATTTTACAAAGGGTAGTTGGTTCCAAAAGAATTTCTTTGCTAGATGGCTATTCAGGGTACAATCAGATCTTAGTCCACCCTGATGATCAACTAAAGACAACATTTACTACACCTTGGGGCACTTTCATGTATGTGAAAATGCCCTTTGGTCTAATGAATGCTAGAGCAAATTTTTAGAGAGCCATGGACATAGCATTCTCGGAAGAATTATGCTACTTCATCATTATTTATCTTGATGATGTTACCGTTTTTTCAAATACAGATGAAGAGCACTTAGAACATTTAAGAAGAGTATTTGAGAAATGCAGAAAGTTTGGGATATTTTTAAACCATAAGAAAACAATATTCGATCTCCAAGACGGTAAGCTTCTTGGGCACATTATTTCATAAGAGGGTATTCAGATAGACCTAAAGAAGATTGAGGTCATATCGCAAATCTCTCATCCTCGAAACATCAAGGAATTGCAATCTTTCATTGGAAAGATTAATTTCTTGAGAAGGTTCATCCCCAACTTGGTTGAGCTCCTTAGGAACATTAAAAACATGTTTAAGAAGGAGAAAGGGGTAAAATGGACCTTGGAAGCAAAGAAGTCTTTTGAGCTGGTGAAACAAGCGTTAACCAAAACACTGGTTCTAATTAGTCCTGATTTTTCAAAAGATTTTTATATTTTTTCATTTGCATCAGAACACACAATAGCTGTTGTCCTTTTACATAAAAATCCACAAGGAAAAGAACAACCTATTGCATTATTTATCAAGGCTTTGAGAGATGCTCCTTTGAATTATAACATTATGGAAAAGCAAGCCTTTGCATTGGTTAAAGCTTTAAAAGACTTCAGAGTATACATCTTACACTCACACATCATTGCCTTTGTCCCAAATTCAGTTGTGAAAGACATTCTAACAGAGGACCTAGATGGTAAGAGAGGTAAGTGGATAGCTGTTATTCTTCAATATGATTTAGAGATAAAACCCACTAAACTCATCAAAGGACAAGGTCTAGCTAGACTAATGGCTGAATCCAATTTTGAAGTTATTGATATTAATATGATAAATGCTTTGGATGAAGAAGAGGAAATCTCAACTCCCATTGTTGAAGACCATTTTATGAATTCTTCTTGGTATGCTGATATTTTATTTGTTTTTCTTAATTTGAATGCACCTCCCGGTTTGACAAAAATGAAGGCAATATTTCTAAAGTGAAAGTTGTAAACTATTGCATTATAGATAAATGTTTTTATTGGAAAAATGAAAATGGGATATTGCCTAAATTTTTGCCTGAGTATGATGCAAAGAAGGTTAAGCATGAGTTCCATGAAGGAGAGTGTGGAGGCCACTTATACTGGAAGACAACAGACAACAAAATCCTAAGGGCTAGTTGCTATTGGCCTACTCTCTTTGTTGATGTACACAAGATGATAATTTCTTGTCATAAATGTCAACTTTTTTAAGGAAAAAGAAAACGGTTACCCTTACCTCTGCATCTAGTCACTATTGAATCTCCATTTCAACAATGGGGACTTGAATTCATAGGAGAAATCCATCCACCATCATCTTCCCAACATATATGGATTTTCACTGTCACACACTACTTCACAAAATGGATAGAAGCCATCCCTTGTAGGCAAACGAATGATTCTGTCATTATGAAATTTATGGAGACTAATATTCTCTCTAGATTTGGTTGTCCTACCAATCATCACTGATAATGCAGCAGCATTTGGATCAAAAAATATGGTTGAATTCTGTCACAAATATCAGATAACATGGGGTCATTCCACGGCCTATTACCCTCAAGGTAATAGACTTGTAGAATCCTCAAAAAAGAGTTTGGTGAACATAATCAAGAAGCTGTTGGAGGACAAAAAGAAGTATTGGCACACAAAGCCAATGCATGCACTATGGGCTGACATATTGACATTGAAGAAATCTATTGGTATGTCACCCTTCCAGCTTGTGTATGGTACTGATGCAATTTTTCCAACCAGCCTTAGTGTACCAGTTATGAATTTGATTTAGGAGTTGCAAATTGAAGATAATGACATAATCAGAAGGATAAATCAGACTATTCATCTTCATCAAACCAAAGAGGAGGTTTATAAAAAATCATTACAAAAGCAAGACAACATTAAGAAGCTCTTTGACAAAAGAAGAAAGGCCAACAATTTCAATGTTGGGGAAATTTTTTTAAAGTGGGAATCAAGGAGGGAAGACAAGGGGCAAGCATGGGAAATTCGACAACTTATGGCTTGGCCCTTATCACATTCATTTAGATGCTGGTAACAATGCCTTTTTCTTGCAAGAGTTGAATGGAGCTGAACTGTTTGGAGGTCCTGTCAATGGCAGGATGCTCAAAAATTACTTTTCTTGATCCATGCCATGTTTTGAAGCCTTTTTATCTTTTTTCTCATTATAAATATTTCACCCATCATTGCATTCAAAGTTAGAAAAATGAAAAATACAAAAACAATAGAAGAAAGAAAAGAGGGTAGATTGTAAAAACAATAAAGGTACAACCCCATACCAAAAAAGAGAAACAAATCTGAAAGTGTGCAAGATTAAATGCCACTCCTAAAAAAACACACTTCTAATTAGTCATATAGCCTAATCATGCCTAATTAGTTTTAAATTGTTGCTGATAGGTAGTGAATTCGATTTTCGAAACAACATAATCTTGGCTTATCAGTAGGTAGATTAGGCTAGAAATTAAAGGTTCAAACAAGCTCAAAATCTAAACCTAAGTGTCCAAAAGAAGAATGACTCCAAATCTGTTTTAATTTATGAGTCAAACAGAAGCAAAAACAGAGCTGTAAAAAGATGAAGGAAGTGATTTGAAATTTCAGATCCTAAGCCTTCCATTTTGATTTAATTTTCTGCAAAATAATATCTATATCCAGCTTGTTTTTGATGCCATAGATCAGCATCAAGTTAGACTGTTCAATCCTGATTTGTATGCTTTTAATTTTCTGTTTTAGAAATTAGCGAATAAAATCTATTATACTGTTTAATCCTAACAGATTAGTAGATTAGGTAGAGAAACATATGAACTCAACTTTTTTAATCTGAGTTCGTGAAGAAATAAGGAGTAGAATTAGATTATTTTAATGCTTATAGAAGAATAAAATGTTGTAAAAAGATTTTTCCAATCCAAGTGCACTGGAAAGAAGAAAAAAATGTTAGATCAGTAGGATTGGGTAGGTAGAAAGCTTGTATTGATGAAAATCCATTATTTTTCATGGCTGTTAATATGTTTCAGAGAAAAAGAAGATCATTCAAATGAAGAAAAGGCAGTCCAATGGTTAAAGCACTGATCAGCCTCCTAGAGAATGCAAGTCTAAAGTTCTTGATGCCTTCAAGAAGGCACCATCCCCAAGTGAAGCCACTGTTAGCCACCTATAAAAAAATTTATATCGAAAGGTGGCTAAATAATTTTTGGAGCCTTCAAGAAATAGGTTTTATTGCTAAAAGTGTTATCTCTTGAAGACTCATGGAGACATCATGCCCTTTATTTAAATCTTCACTGTTGTTTCCCTTTCGAACTCAAAAATTCTGTTGTTTTCCATGAAGAAAGGACTACTACAAAACACCATTTTTCTCTGCCTTTCACTTCAAACTAACCTTCATTTTTTAACCCTTTTGTTCCCCATGGAATTCCTCTATTTTCCATTTTTCTCCATTTCCCCTTCATAAGATCCTCTTTACAAAGTTTAAAACTCACTTTTAAACTTTGTCGAAACCCCCAAATCCATCAAAAACTTTGAAAAATTTCATAAAAAATAAGTTTGATCACTATGGACTTAAGCCCCTTTAGGCTATGTCCTAAACCACTTCCCCACATATGCCCTGGCGCTAGAACCAAGCGCTAAGCCTTTTCGGCGCTTATCGCATCAGAGAAATCGGAACGCGCAAGACTATTTCTTATGGTGAAGCCTTCGATGTGATTAGCCCTTTGTTTATAAACCCCTGATATTATTGTCGTTTCATATAACCACAGAGCCCGTATCTGGCACTTAAGCCTTGTGAATAAACCCATCTTTGATGTAAATTTCCTTTGTAAAGCATAGAAGACCCACTTTTCCTAAGTTTTGGTCTAAACCAGCCAGAGCAATGTTTTTTAATGAAAATGGGTAGATTGAAAAGCCCCGCGCCAATGTTCCGATGTGATTGAGCCCCACTATATAAACCTCCACCCCTCTCTATATAAACCTACGCCCGGGGCCTAGATTTAAAGTCCGGAGGCGCTAATCGCATCGGGGAAATTTAAATGGGTAGATTGAAAAGTTATAGATTTGAGGCTTCTGCGATGATTATCTTGTGTAGAGAAGTTTTCCGGTTTAATCGCATCCATTTTTGTTGATTTCTGATGTTTCGAACCTAGCCAACAGGGTTCATCATTAGGGAAAGATCTATGATGAAAAGCCCGAAGGCCCGATCCCGATTGGCCCTTTCTATGAATAAGCCCCGGGCCTTTTGTTTTCCATATAAACCATGGCCCCGCAATCGGGTTCCAATCCTTATATATAACCCACCCCGAGCCACCAAAACCTTTGTATTTATTAAATTTTTGGTTTTTATATATTATGAAGGGGCCTGCTCATTCATTGGTCGGAGCTTTTCTCCGTCGTTGATCATTGGGTCAATCCGATGGTTGGCACAAAATCGCATCGGCATTTCTTCATTGGGTGCGTTAATATTATGCCACCCCCGATTGGTCAACCCCTGATGAGTTCCCCGCCATCGATCTGATCTGCAGATCGACGGCCCACAACCAATCGCATCGGCGCCATTCAAGTTCTTCCCCCACTGATCGCATGCCTCTGATTGCATCTAGGCCATCCACGTGTCTAGATCGGATGGTCCAGATCACATTTTCGGACTTTGGTTTAAATTCATATACCTGCTTCATAATGTTTTAGGCCAAATCCTGGCCATTGATCTCTGCAAATCAACAACCCATATTAACCCCCTTCTCTGCCTTTGTATTATTTTATTCAACCCAGATCAAATCTCCACCATTGATCTTGTACATCTAATGGTTCATATTAACCCCGACAGACCTAACCCCTGTGGGTCCTGCCTCCCTCCAGATCTAATATTAGCCATCCATACTTTGATCTAATGGCTCAGATCGAAACCGCCCTTCCTGCTTCTGCCCGTGCATCTATCCAATATCGCGCTCGCTCTCCGCCGTCAAATCTGAGACCCCAAATCTAATGGTTCACGCACATTCTCACGTAAGTTTAAGCGCGGAGGTTAATTCTAAAAAATTACGCGATATAGGTTGTTTTCAAAAGACACATGTCGCCTTATCATGCATATCGTGTTCAAAAATTCAAAACTGCCCTCCCACCTTTTTATCGCGCGATACTGTCAGTTTTTGCTTTCGATACCACTTTTCCCCATTTACACTATGTTATATCGCGTTCCTCCTCAACCGTTGATCTCTGTAGATCGACGATCCCAGATCACTTTCGCTTTACACTATCACCCTCCACCCTCACCAAGGGTTTTCAACATGCAATCTCCGTTTTTGATCTCGTGGGCTGATCTCATCCGACGGTCCACGATCATCTCTAAACCCCAATTTCAGTTCTTATGATTTTTACCTCCGCTGAAGGAAATTTCATCTATTTCCTTTGTTTCTCTCCCGAATTTCCAATAATGTGACCATTTTCATTATATTCCTCCCGATTAATCCTGACCTTGGATCTCTGTAGATCGACAGATCTAACTTAATTCTTCCCCCGCTTTCCTCTTTGACCACTACGTGCAAATCTCCACTGTTGGATGCTGACATCCAACGGCCATGCTCCTACCCAAAACCTCCTATGTAGTTTTACCCATAAATGTAGGATTTATTAACTTTTATTGTTTTATGCAGGTTTTAATGGTTTTTCCATCATATTGAAGAAAAGCCAAAGGTCGGGGATGACGATCCCCACACCTTTGTTCATAAAAGAGAAACCATCCTCTGGGTTCAATTTCACATTTTTTCGATGCTTCATGGGCATTGATGCCATATGAGCCCTTTGTGGCACCTGCACATCAACAAGACACAGACAATTAAATCAAAGCCAAAGTGTATCAGTGTTAAAGACTAAAACAAGCCAGAGATGAAGAATTGAAGCCGATGAAGAAAGGATTTAATAGATCGAATTCAAAAGCCTAATCTATTAAATTAAATATAGTTAAAGACAAATTAAAAAGATTTATCAGACAAAGGACACCTCCATTGCCACATCAGAGGCTAATTGATTCCTCTCAGCTACCAGATTACCACCTATAGCCTCAAAGCATTCAGCAGAGGCCGAGTTATGATCAAGAAGGAAGATATTTGCCTCAACGCAGCCTAATAGTTAATTCTTCCAAAGGAACTTAATGAAAAAAATATCAGCAGAGTTATTACAACATGAAACAGAGCCTTAAAGTCAACAAAAGCTCTCACCGAGCTTAATTCTTAAATGTAAAACAATTAATACAGAAAAACATCTGTAAAACTCTCCATTGAGCCCATCAAAGGCCGGGAAGTATTAAAGTTTGTATTAATTGACCCAGGAGATCTTTTATCAGATCCCACCTCCTCATTTCTTCTATAAATACTCCTGTAGAAGATGAGAAAATGTTGCTTGCAGAACTTTGAAATATTCTTGTGCTCAAAACTTCTACTTGTAAATAGTGTTCATGGGCTCTCGAAGCTCTGCTTGTGATAGAATAGTTAGGCTGAGAAGTGAAGATGATTGTTGAACTGAAACATTGGACTTAACGCTGTAACTGGTTTGAAGCATCAATACAAGCTGATTTATCTAAATGTTTTCTTCCAATTTGTGTTGTTTAGGAATGATTTAATTTAGTTTCAAGAAGTTACGAATGTTGGCATCCCCTCGTCCTACTGTCTAGGCTAATTTTTATTCTTGAATGTTATTTTCAGTTTATGTTAAGTAGAGATGAACTAAGGAATTTATGGTGAGCCCTATCCTTTAGTTTTATCCCCCAAAAATCTCTGAAAGTTTCCCTAAGAGTGTGTTGAAAATAGGCTAGGTTAAAAGTCCTTACCTGATCTTAGACTATTCCTTGTTATCATATGTGTTCTCCCTTGTGTTTAATATGTTTTCTATCGAAAGTGCATCAAAAGCTTGCTAGTTTCAAAGTACTTACCAGATCTTAAATTACTTTTATGTCTCTCTTAAGTGTATGGCAAAAGCAGGATAGTTTCAAAGTACTTACCTGATCTTAGGCTTCTCTTTGTTCTTCATTTGTTAAATTCCCCTTCTTGTTGTATCATTTCATTCCATAAAATCAACTTTAAAGAGATCCTTAGACATAGATGACTTGCCCTATGGACCACTCTTAAACGTTGTTGTTTCAATTAAACCCTATTATGACTCCATAGCCCAATGGACTAAAAACCAGCGTTATATCTATCTTTTTAGACAAAAATTGTTTTGATTGCTTGCAACTTCACACCTTTGAAATTCTTTCCATTTTAGAACTTTCCACTCAAATAATAATCATGCTCAACCATCCAAAACAAAAAAAAACCCTCGAACTTCATAACTAGCCTAATACCATTACCCAAAAACTTCTACAGATAAATCCATCTTTGCACTTATTGGAGAGATCCCTCTTCGGATTCCGGAGGGCTAGATCCTAGAATCCCAAAGTGGTTGAAATAGTGTTCTCCCTACAGCCAATCTTGCTAATTATAGGGAGCTAACACATTTTTGGCCAATTCCTTGTAGATTTTAAAACATTCGAATGCCTCAATCTCTTTCTTTAATAAGCTGGTGACTATTATTCCGGTGCAATAATCTATCATTAGCATAAAATACAATTCTCCATCTGAACCTTTTGTTCTCATAGGACCACATAGATCAATATGCACTAATTCCAATGGACATGATGGAAAGTGTTCTTTTAGCTTCAAATCAACTTTTGTCTTCTTGTCGTATTAAGAAGATTCACATATCGTATTGGTCGGCTTTGAAATTTAACGCATTTCTCTTACTGCTTCCTTATTGATCCTGACCAAATTATCGGAATTTATATGTCTGATTTGTTTGTTTCATAACCAAATTTCGTCTTCTTTCGCCAAAAAGTAGCCTTTAGGTGTCTCATCCAAAATATATGTCATTTGGAGCTCTGCTTCCTATAGCCACAATTTTACCAAACTTGCCTTTCCTGATTTAACATTTCTTAGAGTTAAATAGCACATGTGTCCTTGATCGCAAATTTGTCCAAAACTGAGTATATTTTGATTCATATTTTCAACCAACAACACATCTTTCTCTAATTCATTCTTGCTTCCAAGTGTTACCGTACCTACTCCTATGAAATTTTAAGACCTATCATTTTCAAAAGGCATTGTTCCATCCTTGTTTTCCTTCAAGGATATGAACTTATTCCTATCTCCAATCATATGAGTTGAGAAACCACTATCAACATACCAAATATTTCTATTGCTTTGAGCCTTGAGAGCGATAACACAGTTTTTAGTCTTCTTTTTCCATATTTTTTCATTCTAATTTTGCGAGAATTCCTTTAAAGAACTTCCAAGTCTGTAATCTTTAGCTAGGTGTCCAAAATTGTTACATTTGTAACATTCAACATCATTTCTCAAATGATCAAATCTGTTAATATTTTTTTGAGTTCCGAAAATATCCATTTCTGAAAGATCTCCCGAAACTGTATTTATTCCAAACATACATGCAACATTCTATAGCCCCAGGTCCAAACCTTCCACATGAATAACAATGACCATAAAAGATAGGTTGATACTTGGGAGGAAATCTTCATCGAGGAACTCTCTTCTATTGTTCTTCCTTCGAGTCTTGATCTCTTGAGTTGGATGGAAGGTCTACCTACTTGTTATATTTTTCATATCCATCTTCTTTTGTTGTCATAGAAGGACTTGGCTCCTTTTCGATTTTTTATTTGTAACCAAGATCAGTCTTGTCAATGTTTGATCATTGATTGTTGATGTTTTCTTCCAATGCCTTAGAGTTTTTGGTGTAGTTTTGAAGAATTTTTCCATTTTTTCCTTGCTTTCGAAGAGAAACTATTTCAACTTCCAATGCTTCTCTTTCCTTGTTGCTTTCCTTTAATTCTTCCCTAATCAATTCTTCAACTCCTTTGTATTCTTCAACCTTGATTTTAAGATTTTGACTTGTTCCCTTTCTATATTTAATTCGTCTTCAAGAGTGTTGACACGATTCTTCTCAACCTTGAGCTCTTTAATAACCCTAATCACTTCATTTTGAAATTCAACCTCAATCATGTCTTCTTCTTCATCTCCTTCTTCATCAAATGCTTCTTACTCATCGTGATTAGCCATAAAAAATACTCTTCCATTGATTTCTTATTCGTTATCTTGTCTTCATCACATGAGGAGCTATCTTGTTTGGAGAACAAACTCTCCTTATACTATTTCTTCTTGCCTTGCTTGTTGAACTTCCTCAGACCTTTCTTTCCTTTCGTAACATCCCCATTTTGTTTAGGACACGTGGCTGCAAAATTCCCAACCACACCACAATTGAAACATATAAATGGAAGTTTACCTTTCAATTTCCCCATACCTATTCTCATTTTTCGCACGAAGTAGGCAAATTCTTTATATCAATTTTTTTTTCATCTTCTTCCTTTTCTTCTTCCTTACAACTACAAGTTCAGTTTCGGAGTATGCTTGTCCTTACTAGTTTTCTTTGATGCGGCGAATGTTGTTTATAATTGAGATGTGTCATCCTCTTCTTCAGTCCTCATTTTATATGTTGTAAGCATTCGATGAAATTCATCTTTGCTAATATTGGCTAGATTCAAATTATATTCCAAGACATATACCTTTGGGTTGAATCTTGCAGGCAAGGTTCTAAGGATATTTTAGACAACAATTTTTGTCTCTAATCAATCTTTAGCATAATTTTTGTGGATTTGTTAACATTCTCAGCAGCAATGTTGTGCTCAGGATCAACCATTATGTTCTTTGAAATGTTGTTCCCTATAACCTTCATATTAATACATTGCTTTGTACCTTCTTCGGGGATAATTAACGTCAACAGATAATGGTTGGTCACATATATATGTGTATTGATGACAATTTAGTGATATAGGAGGGTCCATCCCTTAGAACTTCCTTTTATGTGCATCTTCCCAACATTTTCTAGAGTGCCTACTTACTGATCACTCTTATAATCAATATCTTTGAAACCCCCACAACCTAATTCAATGGAAGAAAAAGTTTCCTCTCATTCCCTAACAATGGCTCCTTCTGTGTGACATCTTCTTTCTTCTACACTACTCTTTCTTATGCTATTGTCTTACGATGTTCCTTCCTTTGCCACATGTGGTGCAATTTCTAGTTTAGCAATATTTAAACTAAGCTACACCTACTAGCTATATGAAGAACTTCTTTTGTAATAATTTTTATTGTTTTCTTTACACAACACAATGTCACGTGGCCCAATTGCCTCTTACAATAAGTTTGAGATGTTGTTCCAATGTTTATATTATCATATTAGATACTTTTAGAATTTTCATTGTTAAGCTTGTTACCAAAAATCCAAGTAATATATTGATCATAAATAACATATTTACCATCAATTATTACACTTTCAGATTTTTCTTTGTTAATTTTCATTAAAAAAAAACCTTCAAACTTAATATCCTTCAAAATAACTCACATTCAAATAAATAATGTACTTACCCATCAATAAAACCTAGATTGTCTCAATTTTAAACTTAAAACTGAATTCAGTTTATTTACCTTAATTTAACTATATTTAAAGTAGCAAAGAATAAACCTATCAACCTAATTAAACCTAATAATTTTTATATTGCCGGGAAGCCGCAGACCCAACAGGTAATCGGGATCGCAGCCATGTGGAAATGCAACTGGCATGGTAGATGTGGCCACAGTCCATTTGAGACACATCCTCCTCTCCGAATTGAAAATCAATCTGGCAAATTGGGCAGCTTGAACTGATACTATTATCATCATTGATATGTTCCTCTGAAACTGTTATCCCACGCAACTACTCCATAAAGTGCGGCCATGTCTGGAAAGCCTTCCGGAGGTGCGGCCTTTTTAAGCAACTGCTCAAAATGTGCCCTTCTTTCTCGCAACCGCTTCACAAGTGCCACTATGTTTCTCAATACTCTGTTTCCAGAAGCGCAACGCTATCTTCCAACTCTTGTAACAATCGCTCCACAGCCGCTATGTTTACCGTTACGTCCACGTCAGTCAACTGCTCCACAGCTGCAGCTCCGTCTGGGAACTGTTCCATAGAGGCGCGTGTGATTCTGAGGCAACTGCTCACACGTATTCTCCTACTGCGTCGTTTACTTATCTCAAAAATAAAATTAAATAAATGGACAGTTGCTCAAGCCTCAGACAAGATAACATGATAGATGGAACACGTCTTAAATATAAATTTAATTTCGTAAATGAAGAGTCGTTTATTTATAGAGTCGCAACTTCATAATTATGGTGCTTCCACATCTGGCCGACGCCATCTTTACTCGATTATGATCATTGAAAGGAAAGAGAGTTGTGATGTGACGTGTGGAAAAATGCTAAATTTTAATAATACCATACAATATAATAAACATGACTGGTTTGAGATGATATATTAGTAATTAAGGGGATTAGGGTTAGGGAGTAAGATAATTAATGGGATTTTAGTTGTTTAAGATAAACGATTGCTTTGCTAAGATGATTAGAGAGAAGGACTAAATGTTAATTATTATTATTTTAAATTTTATTAACTAGAAATTGCATCACATGTTGTAAAAGAAACGCCTTAACGCAATAGCATAGGAAAGAGTAGTGTAGAAGAAATAAGTTGTTACAGGGAAGAAGACATTGTGAAGGAATGAAAGGCAATTTTTGCTTCCATGGAAGCACGTCGTGGAGGTTTCAAAGATATTGATGATAAGAGTTATCAACCAGAAAATTTTGTTATAGATATTGAAATAGGCAATTTTGGGTGAAAAAAGATATACAAACCAACATAATATGTTCACATATATACAAAATTTATTATAGATATTGAAATAGGAGATTGGGGGTGAAAATCCTTTGGTGGCATGTAACTCAAATAAGATATTTTAAATACATTCAATTACAATCTATCTAGCATAGATGTAAATAAAGATAATTTTTTTAACAAAAATAGAGTTTACTCCAAGTTCATCTACATATCTGAGGGCTAATTTCATGCTTGTGATAAATTGTATATTGTATATAAATAACAATAGTCTTGGTATACAAGAAAGTGAATGTCATTTTAATATGGAGACATTTTTGGAAGGAGATATTGTTCTTTATGTTATTGTTTATTTTCTTTACTCCAAACTTGGTTTATTCTTTCTCTATATACATAAGAAACAAAAAATGCAAAGTAATTTCAGACTTTTAAGTTATAAAAATCTTTTTTGATTATCAAAAAAAGAGATTGAGCTCCAAGAAACGTTAACACCAGCGTAACGGTAATGGTAGGCTAGGGACCTCTTCAGGGTTGACCTAGGAAGCAGGCTTGCAGAGAACCAAAGAGATTAGCGTCTTGAGGGAAGCATGGTAGCAACCTCGGGAGGGGTGCCGACTCCCTCCTATCGGAATATAACTACTAGGGAACAGAGCAGCACACCCTCAAATTCGCAAGGGGGGTGGGGGGGGGGATCAGAAAGGCAGACCGGTGCTTGGTGTAGAGTGGCAAGCAAAAACTAGGGGACAATGTCTGCCTCGGGCATTGAAGAAACCCACATTTGTCATTCTGCCAAACAAATTGGATGAGTATATAGGATATATGAAATACCATGCACTCATTTGCAAATTCATTGGCATCTGGCCAACTGAAAAGGACTTATCGAAATGGATTCAAGAAAAATGGCAACCAAAAGCACATCTTCATCTAAAATTTGGACCAAGAGGATTCTTTACAGTTATCTTCACAAATTTACTGGACAAAGATCGAATATTTGAGGGAGGGCCATATTTTTACAAAAATGTCAGACTCTTCCTCAGGCAATGGAAATAATGCTATAACCTTGATGAAGAACAATTCCTAGCTGCACCAATATGGGTAAGACTATTTTCTTTGCCAATGGAATTCTGGGACCCGGATATTCTAAAAGGAATAGGTAATTCCTTAGGGAGTTTTGTGAAATTTGCTGAAACAACTTGTCGTGGTAGGTACACTTCCTTTTCTCTCATTTGCGTAGATAAGAACATATCGGAACCACTTCCAGAATCAATAGAACTTGAATACGAAGGAAATATTTGGCAACAAACCCTTGACTATGAACATATCCCGTTTCGCTGCCACCAATGCCATGAGTATGGCCACCTCTATAAAACCTGTCCTCAGAATATCCCAAAAAGGAAAGGAGGGAAACCACCAATGAGTAATGAAGTGCTCCAAGAAAAAAGATGATGGATTTGTGACTGTCAGCAACAAAAAAAGAACAACAAGCAACAAGTTAGTTCGAATAGTGCTCTAAAACAAAAGAGTAGCCAAAATCGATATGAGATTCTGCGAGAAGAAGGGGAAACATCCAAAGAAATGGAAGAAATTCCAGCCCAAATTCAGGAAACGGTGCAACAGAAAACTCAAGCAACAAAACAGAAAGCACCCCAAGAACAATAAAAAATTCAGGAAATAAGAGGAGTGGACCAAACGCTAATGGAAAAAGAACAACAAAAAGTGGATTTAAGGGGAGAAGAACAGATACTGAAACGTCTATTACATGAATGAAGGAACTTGGACAATAGATTTATCCTAGAAGATCAAAAGAAGCTATATAAAGAAACATTTGAGCATTACCTCACTGCTCAGGCTAGAAAACAAGTAACTACTCTAGAGTCCAATTCCAATAAAGAATCAAATACTCAAATAAAACCGGGAAAGAAAAAATGAAGAAGAACTTTGCATGACTCAATTCAATTATTGGGAGAAATGCTAGTAAATACAGGAAATATAATACCGTTAACAACAGTATTCCAACAAACTCCAAAAGTTTACCAATGAAAGTACTCTCCTGGAACATAAGAGGCCTAAACATTCAAGGCAAACAGAGATATTTAAAAGATAATTTAAAGGTTGAAAAACCACAAGTTGTGTTAACTTAAGAAACAAAAGTCACTACTCAGTAATTTAAACCACATTATGAAGTCATGGCCAATGATGCCCGAGGAACAGAAGGAGGTATAGCCATAGTATGGAACTTGGTGGAAGTAACAATAGATAGTTGGATAGGCTTAACTCGTAGCCTCACTAGACGCTTCAGACAAGTGGGAAGTAAGGAACATCTAATGATATCGGCAGTTTATGGCCCTCATATCCAAGGAGAACAAGAAGCAATTTTAAATAGCATTAGAACTCTGCAATCTTTGCACAAAGTTAAATATTGGCTAATATGTGGAGATTTTAATATGATTTTGAATCTCACAGAAAAAAAGGAGGAATAAGAAGAGAAGAACCAGAAATGGAGTTATCTAGGGACTTCCTTACGGACCTTAAATTAGTAGATATACCAACTTTAAATGGTGTCTTTACTTGGAACAATCGGAGAGGGGAGGCACACCAAATAGCATCTAGATTAGACAGATTTATAGTATATGATGAAATGGTTAGCTTAGATGTTTACTATGAAGCATCAATTTTACCTCCTTTAGGGTCAGACCATTGGCCAATACGTTTGGAAATTGATATCAAAGAGGGCCCAAAGAACCGGCCATTACGATTTGAATTATTTTGGCTAAGCGATCCAACCTTTCTGGAAAAAACAAAATAGTGGTGGGAATCTACAATCATTCAGGATAGGAACGTAATGCATTCATTTTAGTTGTGGTTGAGAAATTAAAAAAAAAAAAAATTGGAATAAAAAAGAATTTGGAAACATCCATTCAACTATGCACTGACTGCAAGAAAACATGAAACAAAATCAACAAGAGATGATCTTGCAAGGGTGCACAGAAGCACTGGCCATAGAAGAAGGGAATCTCTTGAGTCAACTGGAGGAAAGAAGGAAGCATGAAGAAATATTATGGAAACAAAAACCACGGGTGCAGTGGCTTAAAGAAGGAGAAAAAAACACCATCTTTTTCCATAAATATTTGATACAAAGAAGGAAACATAATCAGATTTTCTCATTGAAGGATGAAAATGAAAATCAAATCTATCAACACACAAAAATGGAAGCATTGCTAGTAAATCACTTCAAGGACATGCTTACTGAACCAGATCTCAATAGCGAAGTAGTTATACACAGAATAACTCGTCATCTTCCTTCCAAAGTCAACAGAGATCAGAACCTAGCTTTAATGAGAGAAATTACCTTGGAAGAGGTGGAAGAGGTGGTTAAAAATCTCCCAAAAAACAAGGCACCAGGGCTTGATGGTTTTACGATAGAATTTTATCAAGAAACTTGGCCTTTTATGGGAAAGGAGATCTGGGAGATGGTGGAAGAATCTATGTGAACATTAAATGTGTACCCAGCACTAAACTTAATGCTCATCTCACTCATCCCTAAACAAGATAATACATATACTCATGCGGGGTTCAAGCCAATTGCACTCTGTAATGTAATTTACAAGATCCTGTCAATGATTATGGTAAACTGGTTTAAACCAATTCTCCTCAAGATTATATCCCCTGAGAAAATAGGATTTGTGAAGGGAAGACAAATATTGGATGGGATAATTACTGTACAGGAAGCAATGCACTCTCTTAGAAATAAAAAAATAAAAGGTATGTTGATCAAATTGGATCTCTTAAAAGCCTATGATCGTCTAAACTGGTCATACTTGAAGGCAGTTCTCTCAGCTTTTGGCTTTGATTCAATATGGATACAATGGTTGATGTCATGTATTTCTTCCCCTAACTTCTCCATTTTGCTTAATGGAGCCCCATATCAGCCATTTAATTTCAGTAGAGGATTGTGAAAAGGATGCCCTATTTCGCCATTCCTATTCATCATAGCAATGGAAGGGCTTGGCCGTCTCATAAAAGCTGAAAGAGCAAGACGAGGCCTAAAAGGCCTGAATCTATGGGGACTAGAACTTACTCTCTCGCACCAGTAATTTGTAGATGACATTATGTTATTTTGTCAGACTTCGTTAAGGGAAGTAAAAGAAATTTTGGAAATTCTCAAAATTTTCATGGATGCCTCTGGAACGTTAATTAATAATGAAAAATCCAATGTCTGTTTCTTCAATGCCAATAATGCTACTCAACGTTTTCTAGCTAGATCTTTGGGATTTAGAATTGGAACTTTTCCAATGAAGTACTTAGGTTTCCCTCTTAATCTGTCCTCCCTCATAATAGCAGGATGGACAAATCTTCTGAATAACCTTCAAAAACGAATTCAAAATTGGGCTCTCAGAATGCTGAATACACGCAGTGAGGCAGTCCTACTTCAATCTATTCTTCAAGCCATTCCTATATATCAAATGTTAGGAAGAGCGGCACCGAATACAGTCTACAATAATATGGTGAAATTTTTTAAAAAATGGCCTCTCCTATCATGGTAAAAACTCATTAAAACATAAAAGAGGGGTGGATTGGGCCTTTGAGACCCCTATGTGTTAAATCAGGTAATGGGAGCTAAGTTATGGTGGCGTTGGCTTCAAGGTGGAACTGATTTCTGGAAACTCATTTGAGAACAGAAATATGTTATTCCCACAATAGTTATGGGTAAGCTAAAATTAGATGTTACTCCAAAATGCTCGAATATATGGAATCTAGCGGTGATAAATAGAGATTTAATACGACAACATCGCTTTTGGGAAATTCGAGGAGGGAGAACAACTCTCTTCTGGGAGGACTTGCGGCAACAGAGAGAGAAATTGTTCAGTCACTTGGATCTCGGAGAAATATTTCTCTTTACAAACTTACCAAATCAAAGAACAGTGATTAATTATTGGTGTCGAGAGGAGGATAGTCAATGGCAGAAATGGAAAGGGAAAGGGCAATGGAGGCGCACCCCAGAAATAGAAAAATGGAATAATTTCGATAAGGAAATGGGAACTGGGAAATTGGTTTCAACAAATGGGAAAAATATTTTTAGATGGGGCTATAGCAAGAAAGGTATGTTCACTATAGAATAAGGCTACTTTCTCAAGTCAAACAATCATCAGAACATAATAGTCCCAATATGGAAAAAAATATGGGGAACAAAATTTTGGCCGAAAGTAGAATACTTCCTATGGTTGCTAAGCCATCGAAATATTATGGCTTAGGATCAATTCCAGCACAGAGGAATACAAGGGCCATAATTTTTCAAAATGTGTAAAAAGGAGGAGAAAAGTATAGAACACTTATTCAACACCTGTTATCTGGCAGAGATTCTATGGCAGAATAATGTTGCGATTTTTCTACAAAAAAATAGAGATATTACAAGCATAAATGAGACTATCATAAATAGAGAAAAGGAGGATTTAGAATTGAAGTACTGAATCGTGCATGGAGACTGTCAATGGGATTTCTACTTTTGGGAATATGGAAAGAAGGAAACCACTGAATTTTTAGAGATGAATAGAGGGATGTAAACCAGGTATGGACGAGGCTATTGGAAAATATCCAGGAAACAATCTTAGCAGAACAATGGTCTGATGAAGATTGGATGGTGACTGGTAATGAAAATAGGATCCTGGCAAGCCTGAAATTAAAACTCCTAAATGTTAGCAAAATCATTATGGAAATTCAAACCCCAATGGAAAAATCCACTTGACAGTTTTCAGCTTCCACAACTGGGATTTTTGAAATTAAATTATGATGGAGTTCCAAAGGACACCAGGGCAAGCAAGTATAGGAGGCCTATTTCGAAATTCTCAAGGATATGTTTGCAGGTTATATGCAATGGAGGTTGGATTTGTAATGAATAATGAAGCCGAACTGATGGTGGTAAAACAAGGTTTAACAATTGCAGTTTGGGAGAATTACCACAAAGTTATAGTTGAAGGAGATTTAGCAATGGTAACAAGGGTATTGCAAAAACTGCAACAAGGAACCCCTTGGGACAAGAGAAGTAAAAGCTGGCACACAACAAGATTAATTCAAGAGATTGGCCAAATTATCCAAGTAATTGGTTATATGATTCCCTTACATGTCCGTAGAGGGGGGAATGAGGCTGTTGATTATTTACCTAACTCGGGCTGCAAGAATGTAGGTCATCAGTTATATATTAATCAACATCATTAGGCTTGGAATATCGAGTTACACTCACTACAGATCATCCTCGAGAGAGACAAAGAATGGGCTAACAACCCCCAATCGGGGTGCCATGACGAAAGGGAGGGAAGGAGGTCGGTGCCATGTGGAGGAGCGCACCTGACCACCCGCGATGGTTAAGCATTATAACAGGGGAGGAGGTTGTCCTTCGCACGATCCACCTTAATGGAAATTAAAACAGATGTCCGATGCCATCAAAGAATGTCAGACAGAAGTGGGAAATTACGCCGGTTTTGGAAAGGCATAATGCATAAAATAAGATTGCAAGAAAAGAATGATAGATCAGTTCAGTTTGGAGGAGTAGAAGAATTCTTGCAACAGCATCGACGCCGGGTTATTTGGTATGTTATGGCTCTTGTTACCTTTGCATCTCAATTCCATGTACCAGCTGCTGATTGTAATCAAGTGTGTGCTGTATTATGTTTCTTTAATGGGAAAAATTACCAGTCGGCTATGGTCTTCTGTTCTTCTAATTGTAATTTAGCTGATGGGTTGGTAGCTAAGGTTTGCATGCTAGTTGAGGTTTTCATGCTTCCCTTCATAATTCAGAGCCTGGAAATACAACCTTGCTTTAGAAGCCCTTCAATTAAATTTATTAATTAATTATAAAATTATAAAATTACAATGAGATGATTAGAGAGGGAAAGATTAAATGTTAATTATTATTATTTTAAATTTTATTAATTAATTATAAAATTAAAATATTTGTTTTATTTTTAGATTTTTGGCTTTTGTGATCTATTCTGCTTGTATAATTTTTTTTGTAATAATCACATGTAAAAGAACTTTGTCAAAGCATTTTGAACCAACCAGTGTGGTTCATCATCAAGACTAGGTGAGAGATCACATTAGGATGTTGAGTATAAATAGATGTAGAGATGGCCAAATTAGCCATTAAGATAACAACTATTTTGACTTTGAAAATTAAATTCAATTAATAACAACTAATTTTATCTAATTAATTAATTAATCAATCTAGAGTGATAATATCTATTTAATTTAATTAATTAATTTAATTTAATATTATAATTTATTCTTAAGATGTTTAGAGAGAGAAAGACTCAATGTTAATTATTATCATTTTAAATTTTATTAATTAATTATAAAATTATAATATTTTCTTTATTATAATTAAAAAAAAATAAGTATATTTGGTGATGGTTTTAAAGCACGCACTTTGATTTTTATGGAAGTATTTAATAATGAAATTTAATATTGTTATTATGTATATTTTTTATTAAATGGTTTTTGCTTTTTTTTTTTCTTTTCTTTTTTTTTGCGTTAAAATATCATTATATATATATATATATATATATATATATATATATATATATATATATATATATAAGAAAAAGGAGTAAAACTAGCAGTTGCCCCAGAAGGTGCAAAGAGAGGCCGATAGGAGTGTTATCTTGAAGTAATTTTAGTTTGATTTGAAATAATAAAGGTGCAAAGAGATGCCTATAGGATTTTTAAATTGAAGAAGTTATACTTTAGTTTCCATAATCAATCTTATAAGCTATTTTGTAGTGTAATTTTTTATTTTTTTTTAAATTATAAGTTTAAAAATTCTTATTTTGGAATTTATATCTAATGCCAAGAGGTCTAGAGTTAAATCTATTACATAGTAACTTATGTTTTGACTTGTTGTTAATGAGTTTGAATGAGTTAATTTTCTTAATAGTGGACTAAACAAATTGATTGAAGAGTAAAACATCTTTATCCAACTACTTATGGACCAATGTTAATGTTATCCATCCCAAAGTGTAGGACACTTAAGAATCAAGAATTAGTGCAATGGAGTGGAAATCTAGGTCAAGAAGGAGCCTTGGTTTCAATTGAGCCAATATAATGACACTCAAAGCTACAAAAGTGGGTTTAATGTGGCCTTTGATCTTGTGAAAAATACATGAAATTTATTAGAGTGGATTTGAATGTTTTTATTCATTTTCTCTAGATATTGAGTGAGATGTGTTTTGTGGGGTACTTCTATAAGTAAATCCACATAATGAAATTATGATGGTTTCCAATTCACTAAATTGAGTAATTTTTTCCTTCATTTTCTTTGGATTTTGGAGTGTGATGTATGTATGTGATGATCTCTTAGTAAATTTTTTTTAGGAAGAATTATTTATTATTGTCAAAGTAATATTTCCTTAATGTATGCTATGATCTATTGAAGATTATTTCATAAATGAAGGAACCTTCCAATACAAGGAAATCTCATGAACAAGATTCCCTTCAGTTATGGTGTTTAATTTCCTCCCTTAAATAAGCTATATTCCACCTGAATACCATGAGCTCTCATCAACCTTGAGTTCAAAACATGACTAACTTGATCAAGTAAAGTTTATTTTAGTTTAAATTTATTTTTGTTTTAACGTCGAGTTATTTTTAATTTTCTTTACTCTATTTTTGACCAAATAAATTTTTTTAAGAAAGAGCTATTTTTACTTTCAATGATAAATATAATTATTAATTGTATTCAATTTTTTATTTTTATTTTTATTTGACAAAGTAAAATATTTACATAAAATAATAAGAAAACATCTCTTCTTATATCCTCTTTAAACAAAACTTCTATAAACCTTTCATATACAAAGTATTATTGAATAATATAAAATTTCTCATATATATGTAATAAAAATTTAGATATTTTTACATTTTTTAAATGAAAAAATTAATTAAAAATTTAGATATTCTTACATATTTTAAATGAAAATTTTAATTAAAAAGATTTTTTTTAACATTCTTAAAAATAATTAGAATTTTTTGAATGATTATATCCTCTTTAAACAAAACCTCTATACATTTTCATATACAAAGTATTATTGAATAATAGAAATTTTTAATATAATCTTTTAAGAATTTTTTGAATTATTATATCCTCTTTAAACAAAACCTATATACTTTTAATATAGAAAGTATGATTGAATAATACAAAATTTCTCATAAATATCTAATAAATGTATGGTAAGTGTGTTATTTCAGTTTTAATTTATTATGGGGATAGTGATGTTGTATATGTGGTGCTCTCTTTACAATTTACCTTTTGATTTATCATTAACTGGAAATGATGAGTGTGTGGAAATGATGAGTGACTTATTTCAGTTTTTCTTTATACCACCAACATTAAATGTAACTTATGTGTGTTATTTCAGTTTTGCTTTATTCCACTGCAGTGCAATGTACAGAAAAAAGAAAAATATCTCAAATGTAAAGCAACTCCTAAAAAATAAAAATATGAAAATGCTTGCAAGAAAATCCAATAGCGCCATTATATCATCAATGCAGAATACTATTTAACAGTGCATGATTTGAACTCACTCATGTGTTTAATTTCTTTACCAGAAAAACAAATTTATATGGAAGACTGAACCAAATCAGAGATCTAAAATGGGGAAAATTTGAGCATAGATATTACACACATCTGAGCAAGAATAAAAACATTAAATAAACAAAAACCATTGTTCTGGTTTATGAGAGCATTGTTCAGAGTGATGAATTGATTTTATTTGCCAAGGGAATCAATAAAAGGCCGCACAACAACGATAAGCCCCAAAATATTCGATGCGTGTTCAAAAATATGGTGGAGACTGCCGCGACGTTGTCTGCTCAGGAAATTTTCAGATGCAAATAGCCGGAGAAACGCCTCCGTCCTGCACTTGTTGGTGCCAAAGTCACTCTCACAAAAATTCGTAAGAGCAAGCATTTCCAACTTCCTTTGATAGCCTATGACTATCTTGATGATATATTTCCCATATTACAAAAAGATTCGAGAAAGCTGTAGCTATGCGTCTGCACCATGGTATTCAATGGAGCGAAATTTCTCAAGGAATGGATTGTTTATCACTCACACTTGGGAGTGGAAAAATTCATCATCTACGACAACAACAACGACAACAATTTGGAGGAAATAATAGAATCTATGGCAGCTAGTGGCTATAACGGCTGGCGCCATCCATGGCCTTCGAATAAGACAGAGGAAGCCGGATTTGCGCACTGTGCTTTGTAGGCCAGAGATAGCTGCAATTGGGTTATGCTCACAGACATTGATGAATTATTTTTCTCTCCTCGATGGTTAAAAAAATGGCCCAATTCTACTTCTAATTCTCTTGAACTCTTGTTTATGAATAAAACAACCCAAATGATCAGTTCCAACTCTTCAGCATCTGGTGGTCCAATAATAGGGCAAGTGTCTATAAATTGCAGGAACTTTAGCCCTTTCTATCTGAAAATCCATCCTCCCCAAGGGGTGACTCAAGGATATACGTGCAGGGAAAAATTTGAGCAGCTTCACAAGTCCATAGTCCTCCTTGATGCGCTCTCTCCTTCGTTACTGAATGTAATACATCACTTTGAGTTGAAGCCTGGTTAGGAGACTATTCGCCTATTATCCACAGAGGTCGTGATAAATCATTATAAATATCAGGCATGGAGTGAATTTAAGGTTAAATTCACGAGAAGAGCCTTGGCTTATGTGCCGGACTGGAAATAATCGAAGAATCGAACAGGGCTCCGGGTCTGAGTAATGAGGCGATCGAGCCTGCTGGATGGGAGAGCAAGTTCTGTCAAGTCAACGATACTGCGTTCAGAGAATTCACTAACAAAGTCTTATCTGTAATTACTACGTGGCCCATTTCAGTCGTGCAGTGGCAACTTTAATTAACAATATATTAACCAGGCTTGGCTGATGGCGAAAGTGGGTGAATGGGTAATTCGTGATGACGAAAACTCTGGATTGAACAAAATCCCTTGAGAATAAAACAAGATTAAAAAATATTAAATAAACAAGAACCAGGAATATTACATACACCAAAGATGTAGAGGGAGCCATGGTAATGGCAGGAAGAGTGACCCCAGTGCTCTGGGGGACTGAATCCCTTGACTCTAGGTAAGCCCATGCCCAATCCAACGATGTTTTCTTCGTAGCTTCTGTCATCCTTATAAAAGGCAGAAGCTGCCTGCATAACAACTTATCCATTGTCAAAACAAAAAGGAAAGAAAAGGGAATATACTCTCCTGATCTTTTTATTGCCAATTTGAGTTCGCCCCCATTTAGGTAAGAGTTATTTTTTCCAGTTTTAGTGTAGGAAACTATCGCAGGAAATTTCGCTGGAGAAAATAAAAACTTATTATAAAATAAAAGTTGCCTAAAAATGTGTGTACATGTGTCATGTGTCATTTGGAGAGAAGAAAAATAAACGAAATAGCACGTGTATTGATTCAAAAAAAACCTATCGACCTAATTATTAAAAACATATAATTTAATTTATTTAATTTTATTAATTTAATAATATATAATTATTATACATATGAGGGAAAATTCCTAAAAATTTAGAGAAATATGTGAACTTGCTACTTTTTTGCACACGTCTTACTAGTGACATGTGTCATTATCAAAATGAATTAGTTGACGAAAAAGCAAGTGTATTAATTCAAAAGAGAAGGCCTATCGGCCTAATTATAGGGGATGAGACCATGTGGTTTTATTTAACTATAAAAAAATATATAATATCAATAATGGATTCATTTATTTTGTGGAATTTTTTAATTTTCCGAGTAAGGGTATTTGGGTATTTGTTGGACATAAGTTACCTCATTTACAATTTCAACATCAAATTCTTTGTCCAATTGCAAAATTGAGTAGATATTTAAAACCATTTAGAAGGTCAATTAACATATTATTTCTAAATATGTGAGAGAATTTAAACAATGGAACATCATAAAAATTTTCATAGCACACAAACATTTTACAATGCAAAGCCTTACCCGAGGGAGCCAACTAGCTATTTAGTTTCATCACCACTCTTAGATTCTCGCCAAATATAAAAATTTGATTACAATGAATTTTGACCTTAGTCCACACCTCATTTGATGTCTACTATTTGTGATTTTTTTATTCTTCATCATCATTATCATCCTTATGTCATGCTCTATTTAAATACATGGGAAATCCTAGCTAGTTTTTCATTATGATCATTATCATCCTTATGTCATGCTCTATTGATCAAGATTTTTTCACTCATCATCATCGTTATTAGCATTACATCATACTCTATTTATAGACATGGAAATCTCTAGTGATCATGGGTTTTTCATTCATCATCATAATTATTAGCCTTACATTGTGTTCTTTTTGTAGACATGGAAAACCTTCATTTCTAACTTCTTAAATACATCTGCCAAAAGTTATTGCAAATTTTAGGATTCCTAGCCATTATTTGACCAACTCCAACTATAGTCAATTTCCTTTGAACCATGATTATCGATCCATTATATGCATGTGCTTCACTCCAATTCATTCGATTACTCAAGTTTATTATCAACTTCCTCTGGTTGATTGGCTTCTCATTGAATTCGACTAGGGTAACTATAATCAACTTGACCATCAATCTATAAATTGATCATCATATTATCTTCAAATTAATTGTTAATTGGTCATCTCATTGATTTGAATTCACCATTCAATCAACTTGAATTCAACCATTCAATGGACTTGGTTTCCTAGTTGACTTGTTGACATTCATTCCTATTCATATTTCCCAACCAATCAGTGAATGAGGAAGGATACATGGCCCGAATATAATCTTCCATCTCCCGTGTAGCTTCACCGGGCCCAAAGTTCTTCCATTTCACTTTAACCTACTCGATTGATCGATTTTAGAGCATGAGTGTATTTGTCTACAAAATTCACTGAGGTTCCGACTGGAATTATCCTTCTGGCTCCACCTACAATAAAAGCTATTCAATCACATGATCAACATATTTAACGTACTTCTTAACCAATGAAACATGGAAAACATCATGGAATTTCATTGTCGGAGGCCGTGCAAGTTGATCGGCTACTGGCCTAATCCTCTCAAGAATCTTGAAAGGTCCACAAAACTATGGTACCAGCTTCGCACATGTTCCAATATGCAAGGATCTTTTTATGGGCTTGATGCGCAAGTACACCTGTTACCCAACCTAAAAATCCTTAGACAACCTATTTCAATCTGCATACCTCTTCTACCTATCCTTTGTTTCTTTCAAATTCTTATTTATTACCTGCATTTCATGTTCCATGTCTGTCAAAATATCTGGTCCAATCAATACCATGTTAATTGGATCACTCCAATTGATAGGACTATTACAACTACGCCCATATAATTCCTCAAACAGACTTGTCCTCAATGATTCTTGGTACCCATTGTTGCAGGAGAACTCTACCAGTGGAAGATACTCTTTGCACTTTCATTCCTGATGCATCACATACATCCTCAACCTATCCTTAAATATCTTATTTATCCTCTCTGTCTGTCCATCTGTCTACGAATTATAAGATGTACTGAGGGCCATCTCTATGCCCAAACCTACAAACAAGTCCTTCTAAAACTTGGAAGTGAACTTCACATCCCTGTCTGATACATTCTTCTGCAAAATACCATGCAAATTGACCACATCCGTGATAAAGACATGTGCTACATCATTCATTGAGTATGTCGATTTCACTGAAATGAAGTTCTCTACCTTCGTCAACCTTTTCACCACAACCATGATGGAATCACAATGTCTAGATGTCCTTGGTAAACCTGTGATAAATTCCATGGAAATGACCTCCCATTTTTACTCTGGAATCAGAATCGATTTTTGTATTCCATATGGATGTTTACACTCTTCTTTGGCATGTTGGTAATCCAAAGACATAGCTACAAAATCTGCTACATCCTTCTTAAGATTCGGCCAATAATAAAACTTCTTCACTATGTTCATTGTCTTCTAATAACCTCGGTGACCTGAATATGGTTTCACATGAAACACCTACAAGATCACCTTCTTGAGCTCATTGTTCTCTGGAAAATATACCTATATCTAAACCTAACCAATCCATTTGTCATGAGATGATAGCCCACATCCTGTACACCTGCACCTGTACCTGTACCTATCCCTATACTCCGTTACAACCTATGTAGAATATCCATTTACCTATCATCCTGCTGACTTGCCTGCAATATCATATCCTGTAAATACGTCTCATAGGAGCTCATGGTTGGTATGTGATTTACGTGTATCTTCCTACTAATATACTTTGCAACTCTATTGTATTTACCTTAAATAGACATGATCTCAAAGCCGAACTCACTGATCGTGGCCAACCATCTAGCTTGCTTATCATTTGTATTCGGTTGGTCCAATGGATACCACAATCCATTGTGATCATTCATTAATAAAAATTGTTTGTGTAGGAGATAGTGCCTCCACATATTTAATGCATGAATTATTGCTACCAAATCCAGATCATGTGTCATATAGTTATGCTTGTTCTCACTTAATTTCTATGACTCATAACATACCCCCTTTCCATCCTGCATAAGGACTCCACCAAGCCATATCTTGCAAGCATCTGTACATACCACAAACTCTTTGTCCGAATCTGCGATATTTAAAACTGGAGCATGTGTCAACAACTACTTTAGCTACTAAAAAATGACCTCACAATCCTTTGTACATTCAAACTTCTTACCTTTCCTCTCAAATGATGTAAAAGGATAATTAATTAGTGAGAATTTCCTGATGAATCTCCTGCAATAACCTACCAACCCCCTGAAGGACCTCACATAATCTACATTTCGAGGAGCTTCCAACTCCATGATAAATCTTACATTTTTTGGATCCACTACTATGCCCTCCTTGGACACAACATGTCCCAAGTAATGTACCTCAGTCTGAAAGAAATTTCACTTGTTGAGCTTAGGATAAAACTGATTCTCTCTCAACAATATCAACACTACTGCCAAATGCTCGACATGCTCTTCCTAATTTTTAGAATATACCAATATGTCATAAATTAATGCAATAATAAAATTTTTGAAATAGGGACGCAAAAAACTATTCGTCAAACACATAAATGTAGTTGGAGCATGAGACAAACTGAAAGGAATTACAAAAAACTCATAATGGCCATACCTCGTCTAGAAGGTTGTCTTGTGAATTTCATATTCTTCAATGTGTACTTGATTATATCTCAATCTCAGATCAATCTCTGAGAACATTGTTTGTCCCTTCAACTGATTGAACAAATCATCAATCCTCGATAACAAATAACTTTTCTTGATGGTCACTATGTTCAAAAGCCTGTAATCAATGCATAGTCTGAGAGTACCATCTTTCTTCTTCACAAACAATATGGGTGTCCCCCATGGCAATACACCTAGCCTAATGTATCCCTTTTCTAACATTTCCTTCAACTACAACTTCAAATCTACCAAATCTGGTGTGCTCATCTTGTAAGGAGCCTTATATGATGCTGCTACCCCTGGTACCAACTCAGTAGAAAAGTATACTTCCTTGTGAGGTGGAAACTATGAAATATCTAGAGGAAATACATCCTAAAACTACTGTAAAAATAGGTACCTGATGAAAACACATGCATCATCAACTTCTTACCTTTGTCACTAGAAATGTCCACCGTAAATAAAACACACTCTTTCCAGTGACTACACTTGGTCTGCATAGTTGTAACCATTCTAACCGATGTTGTTTTCTTCCTACCCCGTAAGAACATTTTTTTTCCCAATTTTCATCCAAGCACTCAATAGCCTTTTCATAAAAATATACCTTGGTCCTATGAATATATATCCAGTCCATACCCAAAAGCATGTTATATGAATCCAATGGAAATACATTCAAATGTGTTGATGTGGACATACCATTCAACTGAAATTCACAAGCTCTTACCCAATAGTGAACTCTCTTATTGGTACCTGTAGTCGACTGCACTAACCAAGAATCTGCATGCACTTATTTATTCTAACCACACTTATCCACTAGGTTAGTATTAACATAACTATAATTAGATCTAGGGTCAATCAAATTCGAAACAACTTGATCACAAAGCTTATCGACCATATCGATAATAGACGCCTCGTGATCATCCTCCCTATGATTCAGCGCTACATATATCTTGAGAATAATATGTTCAACATCTCCCACTGTATGTGTCTCCTACACACTATAGATCTGTGGTCTACCACCCCGATGTTGTGGAAAATCTCTCTTACGACGATCTTTGCCACAAGTCCAACACTGTAAAAGCTTGTAGCCTTCACTCTTATTCTTCTCCTCAAATTGAAGTCACTGTCCTCTACCCGATGTATTAAAATTCTTAGGTGGTGAAAAATTCTCTTTGTTACCTATATCCTAAGGTATTTATTGCTTCTTGTCCCATTTTCATTTATTCTTATCATTTCCTTTCCATTCCATATTTTTCTTAGATATGCACTTCAATTGCTCATAACAATGATTTAGTTTACGTATGGCATCCTCCAGTGATCTAGGATCATAAAACTCTATCCTCTCGTTAAATGCTATCATAAATCCATTAATGAATCTTTGAATCCTATCCTTCTCCTCATTAAGGTAAGGAACAAACCTCAACAACTCCAGAAATCTACTAGTATACTCTTCATCAGTCATAGATCCCATCTTTAGTTCGTAAAATTCCTTTTCCCTATCATCATAGTTTCTCACCTATAGATACTTCTTCCAAAATATTCTCTCGAATTCACTCCAAGTCGATGTAGAAAATCCACTTAGATTCAAACTGATGTTTTTAATATGCTAAAAATAATAATTGAATCTACTTTATAAATTGCAGAAACCAATTCCGATCTCAAAATCACATGAACACAAAACAGAAAGAATTTCAATCGCACAACACACATATTTATCTAGGGAAAGACTCAACTAAAATCCCCATTATTCGTATATTTCATAAGTCATAAAATATGAGAAAAATACATTGATTCTCTCAGGCTTGAGAGCTCTCTCCACTATATTTTCCTGCCTCACTGATTCCTTGGCAAGCTTGGTTCGATACTTAACCAATTTCTTGGCCTCAGGATTCCTTATTTCCCTGCACAGTTTCCTTCAGTAATTAGGCTCTATTAGCAACTAAATTCCTAAATAAGTATTGGGAAATACATGAAGGTTATTCCTCTAACTCCATGCACAACCTATACAATTGGATGACTATACAACTAATAATACACTTTGTTTTAACTCCAATCTCAACTGGGTCTTTCTCATAACTGACATGGATGAGTTATTTATGAGTGAATTATCAGTTATCTAATTAATCACTAGATGTGAATTAAATCTATTTTTCACACTTTGACATCTCTTCAATTCCTCCATCAGTTAGAACTAGTTAAACTGAATTTAACTCAGATAAACTGAGTTAATTAATTGTAACTCAAATAAACTCAACGAAGGCTGCTAAAAATTAGCAGAAACTCTACATGCCTCTAGTTTGACCCTCAACTCGAATTAACTAAACCAGCTAAGTGGAAAGGTAACAGTACCAATTTTGGTCGCACTATACCTACCATCATCTCCAAAATCTATGTTCTGCTTGAGGTCTTTCTCCTCCAAGTCACTGAATAAGTCTCTATTCCCTGTCATATGGGACGAGGTACCACTGTTGAGATACCAACTAATTCCATTACTACGCTTTCCATGCATGCAATGTGAGTAAAACCAATATTGAATTTTGAATCTAGAGCATGTTGGAAATATTGTTATTGATGGCAAAGGATGTGGCAAAGGAATTGGCATCTAAATGAAGCAGAGTTGTCCAGAGACAGAGGAATTAGCAAAGGCATGGGAAACGAAGAAGAATAGCAAAGTTGCAGAGAACAACGACCAGCAGGATCAGCAGCAAAGAATAGAGGAAGAATGCATTTACAGAGACAAGCAGTGAATTGAAGGAGAATTGTCCAAAGACAGGGTTGATTTGAATTGACGGATATTAGAATCCCTGCGGAAGTTAATACATGCATAAATATAATGTACGTATTCTAATGGAGGAGAAAGAAAATTTGTGTATGGTTGAGTTTTGGTGATACTCTGTTAAGTGGAAAATACCCAGATCAATTGGGGTATTGATTGGTCCATTTCTAGTACGAAATTCCCTGCAACTCTGTGTAATGATCTAAGGATAGATTTGTGTCTTTGTATAAGATTTCGGGGTGCTAAGGCCACGGTACAGTGAGCTTCGAATAGGTTCTGTGTGTACAAGGCACATTATAGAAAATTATATATAGCCCGAGTTTTATCAACATAATCACGGGGAAAGAACAATTAAATCAAAGTTATACGGAACTTGGGGTATGGAGCGATTAGACGGTTGATCACTGTTTAAAAACTGTGAATGGATTTGTGAAAGTGGATTTCCCATATCGCACCGCTTTTGCAAGATAAGCGATATTCAAGAGTTTGGCTCCGATTCCATATAACAAGTGACACGCGTCCTGGGAAAACCGCCACCTCTGCGCGCCATCGTATGATAACATGCGACCATCGCGCATTATAGTTCGACCAAGATTGCCCAGCGATATTGATATGCGTCGTCGATCTGAAAGGGGGCCATCAGATGGTGGTAGTATGAGGAAGATGCGTGAAGGTTAAAGAAGATGAGCGATATGCATATGTACCGTTGATCTTGGAGGCTCGTGATCTAACGGTGATCGAGCAATAGACTTGCGTAAAGTTTATTTTGTTACGGTGGGGGCGCATATGTGGGTCAGGGGTCAAAGGCTTATTGAAATATTAAACTATTTGAAAGTGTTGGATATTGTTTATAAAGTCCGAAGGGTTAATCATAAGGGATTAAAATGTTGTAAATCTATTTATTTATCAATTGATAAATAAATTTAAAAGAAATCAAAAACCCCGTGGGCTAAACTAACGGAAATATTTTCAAATTAATACCTTTAGCAGTTAAATGGTTTTTGACTCATGGTTTTTGTAAAGGCGAAGTCTATATAAATGGAAAAAAGATGATAATTCGAGGGGTGCGCGTGCGAGGGTTGAAAAAGAAGAATTCCTCGAAAGAATATCTGCATGAACAGACGACGTGCTTATTTGATGATTCTGAGTATATGATGCACCCATCGAGATATATTGATCTCAAGGTGATGAGTCTTGAGTTTATTCAATAGAAGAAACGATGAAGAGCTGGCGCATGTCTGCTGAAGAACACATATAAATTCGGGTAAGTTTATATAGATCTGGCTTGCTCTGCAAAATATCTAATTATGGATCTATACAGGAAAAGCACGTATATATGCGGGTCATCTACATTGAAAGTGTATATGACAATTGGGGTTTTCTGAAGATTAATATACACAAAAGGATACACGGGATGTTGAAGTTTTGGGCAAATTATGATTATTGATTGAATAAAGGGTTGCTTTGAAGCTACTTGATCCACTATGAAAATTGATGAACCGTGGTCTGCAGTAGATCTAAGGGCCGAAGCCTTCAGTAAGGGGGTTGTAGCTCCCTTCCAGTGGTAGCTGGTAAATGAGAGCAGGGAGTAGTAGCTCCCTTCTAGGAGAGGCTGGTAAACGAGAGAAGGTTGTAGCCTTCTGCAGGTGGGTGCCTGCGTGTTGGTATAAGTATGCACCAACACATATTGTAAGAAGTTTTCTCTATAATAAATATTGAAGACTGAGATTGCAGCAGTGGTGGTTTTCTACCGAATTGGGTTTCCACCTTAAATCCTGGTGTTCATATGTGTTGTTTATGTTTGATGGTCTGTTCTGTTATTTATGTTCATGCTTACTGCTCATCTGAAGAATGAATGATGCAATGCTCTAAGTAAAAACATAATAAGATATCTAGACATACATGTTGGATGCAATAATGTAACATATGGTTTTGAGAGAAAGAAAAGAATAATTGTTCAGCCCTAAATACTGATTCACCCCCCCTCTCAGTATTTTTCCAAAAAATTGTTTTCAGAGCAGGTCCTTTTGAAAAGCTTAGCCGCTAGAAGGAAGATCAAGCAAGATGAGTAATCAAGATGGAACAACATCTATCAGGCCTCCGCTCTTTAACGGAAACAATTTAATCTTCTGGAAAACAAGGATGAGATCCTATCTTTAGTCTCTGGGAGCAGAGGTATGGGCAATTGTTGAACAAGGTTATCAATATCCAGCTGCAGTACCAACAGATCCAACGGAAAGAAAGAATTATGAAACAAATGCAAAGGCATTCAAGGCTCTATTGGGAAGTCTAACTGAATCAGAATTTGTCAAAGTCATGCAGCTGAATACAGCAAAGACAATATGGGACAAAATCATTCTAAGTTATGAAGGTGATGCAAAGGTAAAAAGTGCTAAACTCCAAACTCTCAGAATTCAATATGAGAATCTAAAAATGGATAATGAGGAGAGCATTGCCAATTTCTTCTTACATCTTGATGATATTGTAAATCGTATGAGAAATCTGGGAGAAAAAATAACCGAATCTACTTTGGTTGAGAAAGTCTTAAGGTCACTAACAACAAAATTTGAGTCAAAAGTTTCTGCTCTTGAAGAAAAGCAGGATCTTCAAAACCTTACTGTGGCGCAACTTCATGGCATACTAACTGCATATGAAATGATAAGAGGAGGACCATCTGAAGTCAAAGAAGCAGTCTTTAGAACTTCTACAAAAGGGAAGGAAGTACAAAAAATAGAAGGATCAGGATATATCTCAGAAGAAGATGAGATAAACTTTGTGAAGAAACTTCAACTTGGCACAGGACAGTTTAGAGGTAAGCTTCCTTTCAAATGTTTTGATTGTGAAATAGTTGGTCATTAAGCTGCTAAGTGTCCTTATAAAGAAACACATAAAAAGGGGAAAGAAGTAGAAAGAAGGAATAAGAATCGTTTTAGCACTAGAAAGAGTTACTATACTCATGAAGACAGTGATGGGTTCTCTGATAGTGAGGAAGAATGTGAACAAGATCTTAGACTTCTCATGGCATTTGAAAAAGAATCTAGAGAAGAAAAGGATACTTTTGTGGATGATCTAGAAGACAGTGATTTTTTGATGAAAACAATAAACTCAAAATTTTCTTAGAAGAGAGCAAAATAACCATAGAAACTCTGAAAAATCAGCTTGAAGATAAAGAGAAACACAATGAGAAATTAGAGTGTGAAGTAGTAGATCTAAGAAAAGAACTTGAGAAAGTAAAGACTCTGAATCTTAGATTTGCTAAAGGGTCTGAAACCTTAGATGAGATTATCAAGGTACAACATTCTCCTCTTATAAAGACAGGTCTTGGATATATCGAAGAATCTTCTCAGGCTTTAGCACCAAATTATCTAAAAGCAGTTACAGCTGGTTTACAACGTGCTACCACTCAGCAAGGGGATAAAGAATCTTTACATGTAAAACATGATCATTTCAATTCAAGGAACACTAACAGGAATGTCTTTCAAAGAAACACCAATCAACAGAGAAATTCATATAGAATATCTTATGATCGTAGAAATTTCTTCTTCAATGGACAATGTTTCTCATGTCACAATTTTGGTCATAAAGTTGTTCAATGTGTAGCATATAAAACTATCATGACAAGAGAAGCAAGAAAGAAAAGGATTGCTATTGAAACAAAGAAGAATACTTATAACAACTTTTCTCCTCTTCAAAATGAAGTTGAATTCACTTATTTCAATAACTTTGGCCATGAATAATCTGAATGCAGGAGAAAATTTCAGCCAAAAGAACGTGTTCCTTCAAGCTCCAAAGTATGGAAAAAGAAGGAATTACAGGTTGAAAATTTTGGCATAGCGTTATTTGCAGAAGATGAAGAAAACCAATGGTACATTGATAGTGGATGCTCAAGACACATGACAGGTGATAAAGACAAACTTCTTTCATATAGTGCTCTAGAAAAGGAGAAGAATGTTACATTTGGAAATGATACTCCTGCGGTCATTAAAGGAAAAGGGTCTGTTTTCCTAAAAGATAAGGTGAAAGCTAATGAATTCATGTATGTGGATGGATTAAAGCATAACTTGTTAAGTGTAAGTCAAATGTGTGATCAAGGAACTGAAGTTGTCTTTAGTTCAAAAGAATGTGTGGTACATGATCTTGATACAGGTAAAGCAATTATAAAAGGAAAGAGAACTCCAAACAACCTGTATATATTGAAGAACTGCAAAGAACAATGTTATTTGAGTAAATCTTCAGAAAATTCACTATGGCATAGAAGGTTGGGGCATCTGAGCCTTTCTCAAATCAACAAATCAAGTAGACTTAAAGTTGTTCGTGATCTTCCCAATATCACTCCACCTGAAAATATCATATGCAAATCTTGCCAATTCGGTAAGAAAACCAGAGTACAATTTAATGCCAAGGAAGGATCATCAAGTAAACCTCTTAAACTCATTCATACTGACATATGTGGACCTATGAGGAAAAATTCACCACGTGGTGAAGAATACTATATCTTATTCATTGATGATTTCTCTAGAATGTGTTGGTTTGGGTTGCTTAAACACAAAGATGAATCATTTGAGAAATTTCAGATCTTTAAAGCACTAGTTGAGAATGAATTAGATCTAAAAATAAAGTGTCGCAGATCTGATCGAGGAGGAGACTATACATCCAATGAATTTCTTGAATTCTGTGAACAACATGGCATAAAAAGACATTTCTATGTAGCTGGCACTCCACAACAGAATGGCGTTGTAGAAAGAATGAACAGAACAGTTCAACAAATGGCTAGAGCTATGCTTGATGATTCTGGAACACCTGACACATTTTGGGGAGATGCAGCACATACAGCAGTAAACATTCTCAACAAGGCACATGTTCGTGTAAATAGTGATAAAACTCCGTATGAACTCTGGTATGGTAAATCTCCCACTGTAAAGCATTTTATAATTTTTGGAAGCAAATGCTTTATCAAAAATAATGATAAAAAACTTGGCAAGTTTGAACCCAGAGCAGATGAAGGAATATTTCTTGATTACTCCTCTAGGAGTAGGGCATATAAATGTTACAATAAAAAACTTCAGAAGATTGTTGAATGTATTGATGTTGTTATTGATGAGTCTACTGCAGTTCCAAAAGAAGAAAAGCAAACAACAGATGAAGATGATGATGACACATATCCTTCTACATCAAATAAGAATGATATAGACAGTGAACCCAATGAAGAACCTGAAGATGATTTATCTGAAAAAGCTCCATCTAGATTGTTGAAATTTGGTACCGGAGGACAGGTGGTTCCCTAAGGCTTTGATCTTTGGCCTAGGGAAAAGTGTCCAAAAGAATTTAATTTTTCTCCTAAAGTAACTTTATAATTTTTATAAAGTTAAATCTAATTTAAAAGTGACTTAAGTGATAAAGTTACTAAAGTGACTTTATAAAGTTATAAAGTCAAATCTAATTTTAAAGTGACTTTAAGTGGTAAAGTTACTAAAGTTAAAGTGACTTTAAATAAAGTCAATATAAAATTAGAAAGGAAAAAGTGACTTTGGAAATAAAAGACTAAGTGGGTCTTTATTAAAGTGGGGTGAATTAAAAAATGAAAAGTGAGATTTAAATGAGCATTTAATCTCAGCCCTAGATCTCAAATTATCTCAGCCATTGGATTTAGGGATTCCCCAAAAGTCACTTAGGGTTAGGTTAAAGGAGGAAAAGGAGGAAAAGGTCATTTATTCTTTCATGAGCAGATTGAGAGAGGAGGAGAGGGAGCTGAAGAGTGATAATATCATTGGAACTAAATGGATATTCAAAAACAAGTTAAATGAGAATGGGGATGTTATAAGAAATAAAGCTAGACTTGTTTGCAAGGGGTATGCTCAACAAGAAGGTATAGACTTTGAAGAAACTTTTTTTCCTGTAGCCAGACTTGAAGCCATAAGAATGTTTCTTGCTTTTTCAAGCTTCCAACAAATCAAAGTTTATCAAATGGATGTTAAATCTGCTTTTCTCAATGGTGATCTAGAAGAAGAAGTTTATATAGAACAACCAGAAGGATTCATTTTGGGAAATGATGAAAAAATTGTTTGTAAACTTAAAAAGGCTCTATATGGTCTCAAACAAGCTCCAAGGGCATGGTACTATCGTCTTGACAAATATCTTCATCAACAAGGATTTTCAAAAGGGTCTGCTGATAGCAACTTATACACAAAAACTGAGAATGACAGACTATTGATTGTGGTAGTATACGTTGATGATATCATTTTTGGAAGTAATGAAGAGTCTATGAGTCAGAAATTTGCTTCTGATATGCAGCAAGAATTTGAAATGTCTTTACTTGGGGAACTAACATTCTTTCTTGGATTGCAAGTGCAACAAGCAACAGATGGAATTTTCTTATCACAAGCAAAATACCTTAAGCAAATCCTGAAGAAGTATGGCATGGAATATTGCAAACTTGTAAGTACACCAATGATAACCTGATGTAATCTTAGTTCTAGTGATGATTCCCCCACGGTGAATCAACCAGAATACAGATCTATGATAGGAAGTCTACTTTATCTCACTAGGACAAGACCAGACATTATGCATGCAGTTGGGATTGTTGGAAGATTTCAAGCCAATCCAAAAGAGTCTCACCTTCAGGCTGTGAAAAGAATATTCAAATATCTACAAGGAACTCAAGATTTTGGACTATGGTATTGTTGAGCCCTAAATCCCCTCTGCGGACAGAGGCGATCCCTACTAGCCCAGCAGGGGTCTAGCAACAAACAAACGATGCTATGACGCAAGCTCCTAGTTACGAATGAAAGACTTGGGATAAGAGCCTACCTGGATTCCAACGCTAGATCTGAAGAAGAAGATGTCCCCGTCCTTCAGCCCTGGCAAATCACAATCCTTCCACGATCTCCGTAGATGAACACCTGCACGCAGAAGAAACGAACAGATACATGCATAGGAACCAGCATACGTAACTAAACATCGGTCAGAAAAGATATTACTCGCATTAACATGATAGAAAAAGGAGTGGAGCCATAATCATAGTCATCTATTAAAGTGATAAACGAATAGAAGTTACAACCAAGTTCTGACGTCGCGGCTTCCTTCGAACGGGTCTCCGGTTGTCCACGTCTCGCAAAGCTCGCCAAGGAAAGGGAAACCTCTCCAGAGTCTCGTAACAATGGTCTCCTCGCTTGAATGGGCCTTAAGGGAAAGAAGGGATTCTTTACAGCACAAAGGCACTTGGGAATAGGGAGATGCAAAGCTTCAGCACTTCCAGACTAGCTTGCCATGGATTTGAGCAGGCTTTTATAGATGGGGAAGGAGGGAGTTGGGATCCCTATTATTATGGGATTGGCCCTATCAACAAGGAAGGTTCTATGGGAGGTGGCAAAACCACTTCCCTTCCATAGAACTCCCGCAGCCAAACCTCCCAACTCAAGATAGGCAATGGTTGTGAGTTTGTTTGAACTCAACTTCCGCCATCCATATTTAAAAAACAGTCCCTAAAATGGGTGGCGCGATTGCTGCTCTATGACGGAGCGCCAAGTGGCGCGACCTCTTTACAGGATTTCCCTGATTGGCGCGAGCACTGAACTGTCTACCCGCGCCAATGCAAAAAGAGCTGTTTTTCATGGATTTTGCAAGGAGATGTCTCAAGGGGAAATGAAGCTCATACTCGGAGGGATGCATTGATGATGTTTTCAAGGCATGACAGTGTTCACAGGTCACATAATGGGTCCTCCATTGTGCGGGACGGGGAATGGTAGGGACGGTGACAAATTACTGTGTAACAGATGCCCCCTAAAGCATGAGGCCCGAGAGAGAGAGGGGTGAAATTCTTTACGAGAACATGTCCAACTGAAGGCCCGCCATCGGAAAACCTGCGCAGAAAGATACAACTGATATAAGTATGATGTATATATAGATGGTATCGGGCAGATATCCAGAGACGGAATATTCATACTATAATGGGATCTAGGGTATGGCGCAACCATCCAACAAGATCAAACAAATAGACTGCAATTATGGTATAAGCCATCCAATCATTGAGTCATGTACATAATGACAATAATCCACAATCGCAGCCTGGATTACAACAGACACAATCCGGGGTCTTGCGCTCCATCTCGACCCAAACAAGTACAAGTTCTAGCATGCGAATGTGTGAGCTGATGTCGAACATGCAAGAACATCGTCTGATTACCAGCCAATGATGAAAGCTGTTAACAGACGCGAGAGAAACCACCAATAATGACGATGGTCCTCAAGGTACTACAGGTACAATCCACGGCGTGTGAATAAATGAGTTGACGTCGAACACCCGCAGAATCATTCGATCGGAAGTCAATGATGTAAACTTCACGTCGAATGCGACGAACCTGCCATTGAGGCATGCAGGCTCCAAGGTACCATCGAGAGTCTCTAGACCAACATTTCGATGGCGGTTGAAGTGACGGCTAGGGTGGTGGTCGAAGGTGGGCCATAATGATTCCCACAAGCTCGACCACAAGACAGAGGAACATAATGTTTTTCAGTGTATCGGGATCCAAATGAGAAACGAGAGAAGGATTGATATTTGAAGGTCCTTTTCTCTTGAACATGTAGGATCATCGACAATGGACTTGTGATGTTGAGCATCCTTGATTAAAGGGTCTGCAGCGGCGAGGCGGTGAGAAGATGAAGGTCAAGGGCTACTTGCATGGAAGACGAAGTGAAACAACGAGATAGAGATGTCCTGACACGATCTCAATGGAACAGTGCCATGTTCAAGAGCGACATACTGCCGACGACAACGACGATAGTTCCATTTTTCCCCCACCATTTCCGGCGAGTACCCCAATTATTTTTGATAACAAGCTTGAAGGGGATAGCATATGCTTGTGATATAAGTCCGCCCTTCGGGCGAATCCATCCTAGTGCATTTAACGAGTCCTAGGAAGGAGAAACTCGGAGAATGTCATTTCGACGAAATCCAATGTCATCAGGGCTTAACGAGTCTGACAAAGGAAGAACTCGGCGTCTTTTCATGTTTAGAGAGTTTGAAAAGACAGCGGAAAAGAAAACTCCACAGGTCCCTTTTCGTAAATAGTTCCCCAGATCCGAAAAGGTAGAAAACAATATCCGGGAAAACCTCCTAGTCGCGATAGGCTAGGGTATTCCTTTTTTCGTAATCAATCCATCCCAGCCCGAAAAAGGGTTAAACTTATACTGGGTGGATGTCGATTCGTGTCCATTTTAACGAGATCGAAACGACAAGGGCCTCGGCGATCTTTTCATATTTAGAGAGTCAGAAAAGAGCTGAAAGATGACTCCAGAGTGACTTTTTCGTGTATTTACTGAGTCCGAAAAAGTATAAAATACAACTCGTTTCCACCTTCTAAGTCGCAAAAACCTGTCACTGCACATACCCAACAAGCGTAAAATCCATTTTCGACATAATACATGCAAATATTTGACAAGAAATAACTTTTAAAACACATTTTAACGTCGAAAAGTTATAAATATGTCCAATGGTAAAAATGAAATTACTTTTTACTATTTACCTTGTGGAGAGTAGCAGTGGTCCATTTGGAGCAGAATCTTCTGACGGCGATTGCGACCGATCCAGGCAACCATTCAGCGTCTCGTCTGTGACAGGTAAGAGGCGCTCCTTTTCTCTTTCTTTCCATGCATTTTTTAATGAATTCCCCTTAGAAATCAGCTCTGTAAGGGCACTCTTGAATTTTTAGGGCCGGGCCAAGTGGCGCGGGTATCGGGCACAGACCCGCGCCACTGAGCTCTTTTTATCAAAGGGCCCGCGCCACATGGCGCGACTGTCAGCAAAACAGTCGCGCCAGCGGTGCAACCCAAATTTCCGCCTAAAAAACCTCTATTTATGTCAAATTTCTTGAATTTTTAAGCTCACAGAAGATCTAATTAGGGGCTTTGAACCATGTGAATGCAGATAAACAGTCAGAATGGTGATTGAATGGAAGGAACGGGAACACGGAGATGAGGACGAAGAGGCCATGCAAAACGAGAATTGCATGAACGCTCTAAGGGACTGTGGCCTAAAGAAATTCTTCCTCACGCCATGCTTACGAGCTCAGCCTGAGCTCCTCCAATATTTGATCAACCTCTGGGATGAAAATGACCAGGTATTCAGAATACGAGACCAGGTGTTGGAATTGGAGGTCACCGACATTTATTTTGTTACTGGATTATCCCGCAGGGGTCCAATCCCTGTACTGACTGGGAGGAGACCATCTGGGGAGAAGATGGAAGAAGTAATGGCGCGGGTGTGCCGTGGGGCACAAACAGGAACAGGGAGTAAGAAGGTATACATCTCAACCATCCCTGACCTAGCACTGAGAGTTGTACTCCACACCATTACGCGGGCTGCTGGATCGCAGGCACCACACGAGGCTACAAAGACTCAACTCTTACTGGCCTCAGAATGCATGGGTCCTCGACTGTATGATTGGGCAATAGCTGTCACGATCAACATGAAAAGGCAGCTTACAAAGTGCAAACAGAACAAACTGAAGCAGTTTGGGTATGGTTCCATCTTGGTATCGTTCATTCTGGAACGCATACCAACCTTCCAGGGCCAAGAGGCCCATGTGGCGAGTCCAGTACCACGAGAGCTGAGAATGGCTCGCTGGGCAGCACTGATGCCCAGATCTGGAGGCGGGCAACAGATGTCCTGGAAGCCCGAGTTCTTCAGATGGATACGGCGCCAACTGATCGTTGTGGAAGATTGGCCCTATGCGGGAACTGACTTTACGGGGGACCCGGATCTCCCGCTACCAGAAGGAGACCACTGGGACGAAGAGCTGGGTAAGACCTCATATTTTTGATTTTATGCTTATATGATTTTTTATTAATACACAGTTGTCTTAACACAAATATACATGCATGCAGATGTAGGACCTGAGAGACCAGCCGGGATGTCTCCTATCTTCCGGAGGACACAACTCGCCCCTGAGATCCAGGGGGAAGGTGCCGGAGGAGGGGCACTGGTTCAGAACCTTGAGGGGATCGTTCATGGGATCCCAGACTATGCCCGACTGTCAGATGTACCACTGGAGTACCAGCAACATACGGTGGGAGTCCCAAATCGGCTCCACCGAATCCTGAGGCGGCTAGTGCGTGCAGTAACGTGCTATCATGAGCACCATGCTGATTAGTCTCTAGGATTTAGCCACACCTATTTTTGAGAGACTCAGTGTCTCCGGATGTATTAAGACACTTATGTATATATTTTTTGAGTTTTATGTGACGCACACTGTGCAACATTTCGACACACATATATATATATATATATACATATGACTATTTTGGATGGATCTTTCTTTACATGTGATGATGTTTTCTATATGTCATGCAAATGTCTAATACAGATGTAATCTAATGTATCAGTTACATAACAAACGACCCAATGCAAAATGTATTCACACAATGCATTTAATCACACATTTCATTTTTACGCAAGCTTAAAAGCACACATGAACACACACATATGCAAACTATGCTTGAAACGAGTTTTATTTTTTCGCAAGCTTAAAACACAAACTATGCTTGATAATAAGAAAGACGGGCATGCCCCCCAGCATGTTGTCTCAAATCGAGGCACATGCCCCCCAAGCTTCACTCGATTGAAAATGGAGTGAAGATTGAACATACACGAGATTTGAGCTGAAACTGACAAAACTCGAATTGAATATTCTTGTGTTTCATTATTTTAACGAGGTTGACACACTTAAAAGAACTATCCCCGAACAGCTTGTTTCATTGTTTTTAGGAGCTTGACACAAGTGGAGGAACTATGCTCCAAGATCCTAGTTTCATTTTTTAAAGAGCTTGACCCAGGGAGGAAACCATGCTCTAACCGACTTACATCAAAATGAACAAGAAGGCGGCGCTTCCAAGAGTTCCACTCCCGATGGAAGGAAAACATTCTGGAAGTCAGGACCCAATGCCCCCAGCACCTGATGCACGACGGCATCATCCCTGGGCACAGGCACGGGGTAGGTAGACACATAGTTGACCTGCGGTGGGGCAGAGACAACAGGTGGATAAAAACCAGGAGGGGGTGATGGCGGACCAGTTGCCACATTAGGACCAAAGAATGACAGCTGATCAATGGTCACGATCCTTCCTTCATGCAGAAAACAGGCCACACGAAAGAGGGAGGAGACGAGCGCTCCCATGGCATAGGTGTAATCGCGCCCCAAAAGCAGATTGAAATCCAAGGGGCCTGGAACGACCATCACGTCCATATGGACGGTTTTGCCTCCCAAAGTAATAGGTAACCTTGGAAGGATCCCCAACGGTTGACTCGTCCTTCTGTTAAAAGTGAGCAGATTCTGCGTAACAGGCGCAACCGGTGGCGAACCGAAAGCTTGCCAGGTAGTTGAAGACAGAATACTAGCAGAGGCACCTTCGTCTATAATGGTGCTGGGTACAACCAAACCAAGAGCCTGTACTGTGATCTCGAAAGGCACATAAGACGGAAGGCGAAATCCTGCAAATCGATTCCAGTCAAAGGAAGCGACCAAACTACTCGGAGGGGCTATCATCGAGATGCGAAGGTCTTCCCCTGATGTTACGGAAGCAGAAGCCTCCCCCATGACCTCCATCTCGAAGGCGGGAGGAATATCCTCCGTAGCCTCCATCATGGGAGGCGGAGGAGGAGCTTCTTGAAGCACAGGGACAGGAGAATCTTTTTCCAAGTCTGAAGAATCTGAAGAGATCAGAAGGACATGGGGGGTGTGAGGTCCACTCTCGACAGAAAAGACCTGGTGCACCGTGGACGGGGCCAGTTCAACCGATCCCACGACCAATGGTTGGTCAGGGAGGGATTCGTGAATTTGAATTTCTGGGGGAGTGGGATCGACCAAGGATAACTCTTGACCAATCATGGGATCAGCTGGCGGAGGACTCGAAGAAAGTCGGTTATAACCAGGTGGAAGGCGTGGTGTAGAACCGACTGGGTTGTCCAAGACTCGCTTGGCTTCATCCATATAAGGACAAAGGTGAATGGCATGGTGCCCTTCACACAATTTACAGGGATTGGTGATCTTACCCTGCTTCTTAGAGTCCTTATCAACAGCAGCCGAAGACGTGCCCCCAACTTGACTCCCGGAAGCCAAAGGCAACGGTGGGCAGCCGTTGGACCATACTTCGAGCACCTTGGGAATGCCAGGGCAGTCTCGAAGAAGATGGTCTCCCGTGCACAACATGCACGGGAACTTGAATTTCCGAGGAGGGTTGGAAGGACTATCGAGAGGAGATTCCTTAGGGACAGTATCTGTACATTTAGCCTCTCGCTTATCGGACTTCTTCTTCTTAGTCTTCTTCTTCTTCTTCTTAGCCACCTGGTTACTCGAATCCAGGCTTTCACCAGGCAAAGTAGAAGATGAGGACGCAGAAACAGGCGAAGAAGGGGAGAGGTCCACCTTGGAATCAACATGGTGTTGTTCCGGTGGAGGAACTGATTGAACAGTAGTGGAGACATTCGGGACAACAGAGGTTGAGAACAACCAAACAGGCAACCCAACAGTTAACCCAGGAAGGGACAACGTCGCCATGTAAGGAGCACCAACATTTCCAAAAGGAGGAAAATGACCGGGATTCCCTTCTGAGGGGATTCCTTGGTTGGTGAACTCTGAAAAAGTTTCCATCAAACTCAAAACCACACACGGGCTGAAAAAGAGTTAAGGGCACACGATCAAACGGTCACAAGCAATATCTAAACGGGTGTGTTATCGTGGGAGATTGATTTTACCACATTGGAAAATAAACAAATTCTACCGTTTCATGTTTTAAGAGTCGAGAAACGATAAAAAGATGACTCTGTCTCTTTCAGAGTTGATACAAGCGTGAAAGGACAAGCGCTTGACGGTCTTTTCAAGTTTAGGGAGTCAGAAAAGACCAAATGACTGCTCAGGAAAAACTAGGCACAAAGGGTGTACCAAATATCCGTGAACTGCAATATACACCTTGGTTTCAAAAATGAAATAGAAATCGACCAAGGACTTCCGTACGTGCAGGTAGTCTCCCCGAATGCTGTGTTCGGTGTATCACGGGTATAGGGCGGCAGACTCGGCTTCCTATGGATAAAGGATTGAAAACCTATAGGGGTCTCCCTTTATATACGCGACGGTACGGGGAGCGCAAGTCCGTACTAGCGCTGTCTAAAGCCAACGGGCGAACGACAGCTGCTAGGTTTAACGACGCCGGAACACGTCTCTAGCCTAGACCTTCTAAATATGTTGCGTTAAGTTCCAATGTTGCCTTAGGTTAATTGAATAAATTTTATAGTTGATCTTCAATTAAGTTTCAATTTCCAGGCCCTATCGTATGTAGTGTCTCCTAAATGCAAACTATATGCCACGATGCAACATTTCGTTCGATGAAAACTAGCTAAATGAGAGTTGAGAGCTTTTATACAAACGAAATGAACGGAATACAAACAAGAATGTCTCTAATTCAACTAATGCAATTGCACACTTTTCATCCAAACACTAATCACTAGCAATATGGAAAAGATCACAATTTGCACTAATTTAACAAAAGCAAAAGAGATTATTTTTTGATTTTCAATGTTTAATGGCTAATGTGCACTGAAAACACAAGGAACAATTTGAGAAATGATATCTAAGAGAGCGAAGCAAACAACATTCACTCAACGAAGCAAGCAACCAAATCTCTAAATCGACCCAAAGTCCCTCAAAGCAAAGAAAGACTCGAAAACACCCAATGGACCGTGTGATCTAGGTCCAAAGCAAGGGCAAACGAATTCTGAATGAAAGAATGAAAAATCACTCAAAAGACGCAGAAAAACAACCAAAGACTGTTAAGAGAGTGTGGAGAATCAATCAACAAGTTGACAGGACAACCAAGACACCAAAACTCCCAAGGAGGGCTCGATTCACTATGCCACTAGATGCCCTAGGGCTCAAATCGTGAAATCGATAGACAAAGGCAAACAACCAAAGGATAGCGGTGAGTTCCAGTCAAACAAGACTCCAACACACTCAGACAATCAGGAAATCAAGAAGAAAAGTATTGGTCAAGCTCAGAAAGCCAAAAAATGAAGAAACTCAAAAAAGTCACAGGGGTGGCGCGACTGTGGCCTTGAAACTAGCGCCAGAGGCCGATTGGCGCGACACAGACAAATGCAACAAGCACCAAGTGGCGCGACTGTCGGGTTAAAACCCGCGCCAGTCGAGTTCTTCAATAAAAATTAAAAAACAAGCTATTCTAAAAGTAGACCAATACAAGCTAAGCAAACCAAGAGGCTAAAATAATGAAAGAATCCAACCCAGAAGGTTCATCAAGCAAGGAGAAACAATGAAAGCGAACCAATCATAAATGGGACAAGGAAAACCGGACGCTCCCCAGTGGAGTCGCCAATTTGTTGAGGAGGTAAATCCCCTCTGCGGACAGAGGCGATCCCTACTAGCCCAGCAGGGGTCTAGCAACAAACAAACAATGCTATGACACAAGCTCCTAGTTACGAATGAAAGACTTGGGATAAGAGCCTACCTGGATTCCAACGCTAGATCTGAAGAAGAAGATGTCCCCGTCCTTCAGCCCTGGCAGATCACAATCCTTCCACGATCTCCGTGGATGAACACCTGCACACGGAAGAAACGAACAGATACATGCATAGGAACCAGCATACGTAACTAAACATCGGTCAGAAAAGATATTACTCGCATTAACATGATAGAAAAAGGAGTGGAACCATAATCATAGTCATCTATTAAAGTGATAAACGAATAGAAGTTACAACCAAGTTCTGACGTCGCGACTTCCTTCGAACGGGT
>CM076574.1:1275962226-1276234620 GCA_034641835.2 Pinus albicaulis | reverse complement strand
CAATGATGACAGACATTTTTTGACCATCACCAAAAGTAACAAAAAAGAGCATCGGTGAGGGTCATTAAAAGTTTGTCACTAGAAGTGTCAACAAAGAGAGAATTAGTGATGGGCCTTTAACAACCGTCACCAAAAGTGTCATTGAAAATGTCTTTGGTGACGGACCATAAAGGACCATCACTATATACACTTACAGTGACGGTTTTTTAATGACCGTCACCATATGTGACATTGGTGACGGACCTTGAAGGTCCGTCACAAGCATGACCCTCACCAATGTGATTTTTTCTTGTAGTGAATAGTGTTGATTGATTCAGGTAGTACCCATAATTTTATTCATTGTAAGGTAGCCAAGGAGTTGAATTGCTTCCTATACCCAACACCAGAATGTCAAGGGATGGTTTCAAATGAAGGGACTATAAATTTCTCTAGAAAATTCCATAATATCAAGCTAACCATGACAGAATATGTATTGAATAGCCCAATTTTGTTCATTCCAATGGGAGGTGTCGATGTTGTACTATGAGTACAATGGTTACAATCTTTGGGGATGGTATATTTTCATTTTCAATAAGTTTTCTTGAAATTTTTTTCGAAAGGAAAGGAAGTCGAATTACGGGGTATCACAGGGAAGTTGAGAAAGATAATAAGCTCTAATTTCATTACAAATATTTTGAAGAAGAACAACGAGGTGTAATTTCAAAATTATGCTCACTAGATGTTCCAACAACAAAATATTCTATTTCTCCAAATCTGCAAAAAGTCTTGGATAATCATTCCAAGGTGTATGAAACTCCTAAAGGACTCCCACCTATTCATGATCATGATCATGCTATTCATTTAATTCGAGGAAGTGTTCCTCCAAACATCAGGCCTTGTAGATATCCTTATGTCCAAAAGAGCGAAATTGAATGTATGATTATAGAAATGTTAGAGGCTAGTATAATTCAACCTAGTCAAAGTTCGTTCTCTGCTCTAGTAGTATTTGGTGCACAAGAGGGATGGATCATGGCGTATGTGTCCAGATTATAGGGAGCTCAATAAGCTCACTATTAAAGATAAATTTCCCATTCTTGTGATTGATGAATTATTGGATGAATTAAATGGAGAAATTTATTTTACCAAGTTGCATCTTCATTCAGGATATCATCAAATTATAATGAAGATTGAATATATTCTGAAAAAATCATTTCGAACTCATGAGGGTCATTATGAATTTTTGGTCATGCCTTTTGGTCTTACCAATGCACCTTCTACATTTCAAGGGTTGATGAATTCCATTTTCAAACCCTTCCTGCGAAAATTTGTGCTAGTATTTTTTGATGATATACTAATCTATAGCAACTCTTGGAAGGATCATGTTCAACATGTTGACGGGGTGCCCAAACTATTGGAGGATAAACAATTATATGAAAAAACATCCAAATATTTCTTTGAGGTACAAGAGGTGGAATATCTGGGTCATATTTTACCTCACGAGGGTGTTAAGGTATACCCTAGAGAAATTAAAGCCAGTAAGGAATGGAAATTCCCGACAAAAATAAAGCAGTTGCAAGGATCTCTTCGGTTAATAGGTTATTATCGCAAGTTTGTTAAGAATTATGGAAGAATAGCAGCACCTCTAACAACATTATTGAAGAAAGATGCATTTTCATGGACTCCTGAATAACCTAAGGCCTTTGAACATCTTAAAGAGGCAATGTGCCTAGCACCGGTCTTAGCTACCCCAGACTTCACAAAAACCTTTATTGTGGAATGTGATGCCTTGGGAAATGGAATTGGTGTTGTTTTAATGCAAGAAGGAAGACCCATTGCTTTTGAAATTCATCCAATCAAAGGAATGTATTTACAGTGTTATCACTCAGGTTTTCCTAGAAGTTGTGTAAGAGGAAAGTATACCCGAGGTAACAACAAACCAACCTTTTAGATGCAGAATCTAGCCAATCTGCATCCAGAGAGGGCTCTCTCTTTATAATTTATCTTTGTTCTTAGAAGGTTTTAGGCTAGTTATAGATTCAAGAGTTTGTTTTGGGAAAATGGTGGAATCCTCAAACTAAGGGCAAGGTTGAGAGCTTTCAGTCCATTGGGCTATGGAGTCAAAGGATGGCTTTACTGGATTTCTATTCTAAACACAAGATGGTATTACAAGGCAAGATAGCTAGACAGAGAACAATCCTTAAAAATTAAAGTGGATGGGATGATCTTGAAGGGATGAAAGGCAGCTAAGAATCTTTCACCATGTTCAAAAGAAAGAAATGAGATGACTACAAACAAAGAGCAATGAAGAATTCTTTATTATAGTAATCAACAATGTTTAAATTAGCAAAGAAAGAGCATTTAAGAATTCATGCTTATAACTAATTTAGAGGAAAACATTAAGAACAATCACATCTGAAATCATAGTACAATTAAGTAAATTCTGATTCAATCCTTTATGTAAATTATTCAGAAATGGACATAATGATATTATAAACTAATATAAAACTTCAGACAAAGGGTAGAAAGACTTATTGAACTGTAGTCCAACACATGAATCCTGCAACAAGTCTAGTGCTTTAAATCGTCATCCAGTAAGCCACGAATAAATTTCTCCAAAATGCTTTTATTCTGAAAATCTCAATGTTACAACAGAGTAATAGAATCCACCCTCAATACTCTCTTTAAGGGTTTATTTATACACTAAATAATTGAAAATATCTCACACTATCCTAGCCCATATTTTGGGGTGACTAAGGATTAATTTACAAGTAAACAGGAGACAAATGGTCTCGTAGATAGAATAATAAGTAACTACTGATATGATGTTTCCTTTCTTTATGAATGTGCTGGAGGCAAGTGCTGAAAAAGAGCTTGTTGCTGTCTTCTGAAGTAATTTCTTTGCTTGTTTGATACTCTTTGTCTTCACGGATACTCTTTAACCGGTGTAACTGATACTCTTTCATCTGTACTCATTTTTACCATTTACCTGATAGTAAAGATAAATTCTCATCCTGAAAATAACTTTTATAGAATTTCTAATAAGTCTCTCCACCATGAATCGTCGGGTATCACAGTCCTTTTGAGTTTTCTCAATGTCTCATCTGCTTCTGTGAGTTTGTAAAAGGTGGGCTCATTAGGAAATAGATACTTTATTTCATGTTCCAAATGAAATAAATTCCTCACTCTATCATAGATGTTTCTCCCTGTTGGTAATGTTGATTGTGGTAAACTGGGAGAACAAGCAGCTGTATTTTGAGCATGAGCATTTATTTTCTTTATATAGGTTTCTAAGTCCATTATTTGATCCTCTGAGAGCATAGGACTTGGTAACCCACTGTCCAACAAAGCTTGAAATTTCTCTCTGAAAATATTGATATCAACCAAAATATCTGTGCACTTCCTTTCTAAATTCTGCATGAAAGTTCTTTTGATGAAAACTCTCTTTATTTCCAAAACTGTGCCGGTCCTGTCCTCAATCCCTAATACTGCAAGTTGTTGCTTTGTCCGGGTGTTCAAAAATTGAATGAGCTGATTGGCCTGCTCAGGCCTGCCTCTTAATTCATTTCTGGTTCTGTTTATTTCTTCTTGATCTATTTTAACCAAATCATTTTGTTCAAAAATTGCTTGAATAGAGGGCCAAATACCCTTTATTAACTCAATGATATTGCCCCAAAGAATTTCATTTATTTCCTTTAAAGGCTTTTCCAATGAAAGATATTTTTCCAAAGCCTGAACCAATTTTTCTAATCTTTTTATTTCCCTGGTGTTATCAGCAACTGTCTTCTTAGATGTATCATATTTCTCCTCCAATTTTACTAATTGCAATTTCGTGGTTTGAAGTTTTGTGACCCTTAGTTGTAGACTTTCCATTTGTTTTATTAATTCATCATAACTCAAACCAGAAGTGTTTACCTGGGATGGCTGTGTTTGCTGACCTGTTGTTGTAGTACCTGTGGTTGATGTCTGCCTGATAGTTTCCTGTTCCTGCAAAGCTTGTTCCAATTCCTTCTCTATTTCACTTAGTCGCTCAGTCATATTTAGGAGCAACTCCATTATTTCTTCCTGTGAATTCCCCTTTAGAACTTCTTGGGTCTGAGGGTGCCTTGAGGTTGGAAATTTTAGCTGCTTTCTCAGTGCATCTATGTCATCATCTTTCTTCTTTATTAATGCCTCAATACTTTTAATGTCTTTGGGGTTGTGACCCAAACTAATGATTATGTCTTCTAAAGACTTTATTCTGTTATCTTTGGCCTGTGAAGAGGCCTTCTCAATTTGCAATTATGCAGTTGTGTTATTCAAAGAATCCTGCAGCATTATAGCTTCCATGGCCTTATTGGTAAGAGTGGAATAGACCATTTCCCTAGTTTGTCTGTGTAGCTCTATCTGGTCCAGAGGATGGATGTCCTTTGCCAAAACTTCAAAATTTGTCCTGATGTAGTCAGCTGCAGTAATGGGTTTTGGCACCTTTGACTTGAAGTGGCTCATTATCATTTTGCCTTGTGACATGTCAAATGCTGACATTAGCCTTTCCTAATTATGGGGAGCCATCTTCATATATTGATCATATACCTTCATTTTTAATGGATCATTCTTTGCTTTGATATTAATGAAGGTTCTTTTAATATCGCCTGTATCTGTTTTTGGTGGTCTGAAAGAGGATACCTCAGTACTTAATTGCTTTTGTAAAGCTTTCCCTTTCTGTCCTGTGTTTGTTTCACTAACTGTGCCAGTTTGTTGACTGTCTTCCCTCCCATCATCAAACACTTCATCTATGATTTCCACGTCTGGAAGTGGATCTGATTTATGTTTTTTAGCTTGATGCACCTGTGAGGTTTCTTTTGGAGGAGTGGTGTCTGGAACCTGCCTTTTATTTCCTATTTCCACATTTTATGGAGTTTGCAACTCTAGAACTTGTGTGTGCTTTGCCTGAGTGGGAGAAACCTGTGATTCTTCAGGTGCTTTGGAAGTTTGTGTTTTCTCTGTCATGACTAAAGTTTCAATCACCTGTAATGCAGGTTCCTTTCCTTTACCTTTTGTCTCTGCTGCCACTGGTGGACTGCCTTCCTGCAATCTCTGCTGTGGATTTGCTGCTGAAGATGTACCAATTTTGGGTACCTGCACTTGACCATAAGATTCTAGGTCATATTTCTTTTGATGATCTTTCATAACTTTATTCATTTTTTCTTCTGCACTTTCTTCTTCAATAAGTGTTTTTTCCACCCATTCATCTTGGTTAGCATATTGCTATATATCAGGAATCTTGTGGTGGATATAAGGGGAAGATTTGTTCTTTAATCTTTTTTCATAGATGAAACCAAATGGGTCATAAGGAACCCAACGAAAACTTCTTTGAAATTTGTAGCGGTTTTGTAATATATCCTCTGCTTCTCGCTCAGCCTCTCTAGAGTTGCAGATGTAGGGACCTAATTGACTTTTAATCCGGAGTTGAGCTTTCTTTTTCACACTACAAAAATGGATCACATCTGAATTATTCATTTGCCTAAAATATTCCAAGGCAAACAGTCTCATGGGTACATACTTTGGTAACTTGAATGGATGTAATTCACATCCATAGATTCTGATGACTGTATGGTTTTGGTATAAATACCAATCTCCAACTTTATAAGTCCTTGAGAGTTGCAAGGTCTTCCTTATTTCATTACTGAGTCTTGGGGGAGGAAACCCCTGTCAACAATGTAGTTGCAGGATATACAAACTGATCAATGAACTCAGTGTAGGAATAGGGAGAATCAGAGGAAGAATGAATTATGGGGGACCAAAATATGACTGACCTGGGGTTTCCCTTGGCATCAAGCTTCTGAACAGGGAAAGGGAACTTTTCTGACTGATAGTAGATAATGAGATGATAGATGACTAAGGAATATTTAAAGACTTTTTCATCATCTAGCCTCATGAACTGATCATGGATTTTGTTGGCTATGAAGGAGGCAAAGTCATATTTAATCTCAGGAGGTTGCCCAGGAGTAAAAATGGATAGCAAAACCAAGGTTATCTCATCAACATATTCATTGGTGTTGAAGCCCAAGACAAAAGATATCATATTGAGGATGAGTCTTCCCAATTGATTGAAATAATAAAAACCATAGGGAGGAGGTCCCTTAGGTTGGTGTTCAGGCAACATGAAATTATGGCAAATGGACTCTAATTTCTCTGGGGTCAATTTATTAGACTTCTCAATCAATTCTTCCATGGACAGAGGTGCCAATTCTTGGTCAGGTTCAAAGTGTAGCATTTCATTGATGGCCTGGGGAGTAACGGGGAATAGAACACTTTGGTCAGGGGACATTACAGCTCTCTGAATGGGATCATAGCTGGAATGGCAATAATGGATGATTTCTGGGAAAAAAATGACTGAAGGGATGAGATACCTTGGGAGATTGGATTCCCACAACCCTATAAGATCTTGCCCCTTTGAGGATTCGTCTCTGCAGCGAAAATAACTCAGAAGGGGACTTTCATCAAAATGCAAGTCTTTAATTTGGAAATCTTTATCTAGCAAAGGTAAATATTTCAACTCACGGTGAGGGGCATTCAGTGGAGTTATATTCAAAGCTGTCGGGGCCTCCATTTTGGTTCTTGTGGATTCAAAACAGAGGTTTCTGGTTTTCTTCACAGGCCGGGCGTGATTTCTAAAATGAAGGAAATTAACAAAAATGCAGTTTCAGAGAGCAATTGCACAGTTTTAAAACCTCTGGGGAATATCTCAGTGATGATTTTTAATCACTAATTCAGTGAAAAACAAAGAAAAGAGAGTTTTTCTTGCAGTTCGGGGCGAAGTAGGATAAATACCTGTTCTTGGAAGAAAATTGGTTCTTAACAGGTAACAGGCGGTAGCAGGAGGACGCTTGAACGCAGGTCTGGCGGATTTATGGAGCGAAATTGAATGGAACAGTGGATTTTAATGAAAATTCGAAAATCGTAACAGAGAGCACAGTCGCGTTTAATAACGAAAATAACGGAAAAAACATGAAAATTGGCTTTATTTACAAGTTAAAAGGGTTTTTTAGTTTTTCGAGGACTGACATCATCAATGTACGGGCTTACGTGTGGAGGGGTCGGGCGGTAAGTGGTAAGTCCCCGCACCGCTTTTGGACGAAGGTGGTATTAGTCGGGAGGGCAGCGATTCCACAGAGTAATTGACACGTGGACGGTGAACTGTTTCAATACCACCTATTCCCCGCTGGTTAAAGTTCTTACAAAGGATAGGTAGCGGGATTGACGTGGAGCGTTGATCTGCGGAGGAACGATCTGACGGTTGAAGAAACGAAAAGATAATGGGATAATTATTGCGCGGGCCCGGCGGGGTTTTAAACGCCATTAACTTTATTAATCACCCCGGGGGGCGTCTGATAGGCGGAGGAGTATGGTTATTAATTAATTCAGATAATTAATTAATCCCTCAGTGATAAAGGAAATAGGGGTCGCGGTGGGGTTAAAACATCGGGTGAAATGCCAGGTGGATGAGCCACGTTGGCGTGGGACTTTTCCAAAGTTTGGTTTCGAAAATGAAACTTCAGGTTTTATTTATATTTTTGGGTTTAAACATATATATTGTATGTTTAAAGTTTATTTTTACATATATGTTTTTATTTTATTATATGGTAAATTAACAAATGTAATTAACTTACCATAGGGGCGGGTTTATGGTATAATGATAAATTTAACCAAAGGGCGTATAGTGGGTTTTTATGTTAATGCACGGCGAAATAATTACTTTGGTTAAACTTTATAATAGAGGGGTTTTTGGGGTATTTATAAAAAAAGGAGTTATATACTTAGGATAGTGCATTTCACTAGGGATTTAGTAAATAGAGTTAAACATTAATATGACAAAGGGACAAGGGAACTCAAAACACTTTGCATATCTAAGAAAGTGATAATTTTTGAAGTAAATTGCAATATCTCATCTTCAACACTTAAACTTAGAATAGTAAGTTATTTTGAGGGATTTTTATGGAATTTTGCATGATTTTCCTAAGTAAAATTGGATTTTACTTAGGAAAAAGTTAAAAGTGAATGATTATAATGATGAATTATTTCAAGTACTTAGGTCTTTTTGATCATTAGGCTGATGGTCCGGTCCCTCCAGAAGTCAAGGAAATGCCTTGAGCCCCTTTGATCTCCAAATACCTTAGTGCTTTGGGGGAAATTAGTAAAACTTTTGAGGGGAAAGTGATGAGGGAAGTTAATGAGTTTGACTTTGCTTGCTGTGATTTTCCAGTGTATTTCCTGCTTTAGTACTTATGATGAAGTAAAGGATCAAAAACATGTAGCAACATCATTCATCAGATAACACTTTGCAGCACCATCTACCTACCCTATCTACTTAACACTACCATTTTCTCTTCTTTATTAGGGTGCATTTAGACTTGCAAACCCTTATCAATCTTTTCTTTTTACATGATAAATCTATCTATTTCTACCCTTATTACATCCAAGGGCTCAGATTGAACTGTTGAGCATCTTTTATTCACTCTACCTATCTACTTATCTGCCAAGATTAAACTGTTTGGTCAGATATTTATTCTCTATTCTATAACATGAAATTGAAATATGAATAAGTCAAGTTTAAACTGTTTGACTATTCATGAATTGTGGCAAAAGTTTGACAAGCTGCACACAATTTCTTTATTACAAAAATGAAATAGTAGTGGCATTTGGATTTGCACACTTTCCTTGGTCTATTTTTTGCTTGGGGTTCATTTCTTTCTCTTTTTTGACCATTTTATTCTTTTTACCCTTTGATCTTTCTTTTAGGGTATACCCTCTTTATATCTTTTAAATTTTTTGATTTGTTTGTTTGTTTTTTTTTTTTTTTAAGAATATGGAACACCTTTGCTTAAGAAAAAGGTTTGAACATATTCCATAGTTCAATCCAGACAATCATGAAAATGACACCTATTGGTATAGGAGTCTAACACTGGCTCCACTTGGGGATGGCTTTTCCATGTGAAAAGTCAAGAACAGCAGGTCAGTTGCCTAAACATGTCTTCAAACTGAATTATGTAATCTCCTTCTCCTGGTAGCTTTTATTTTACATATGATAGTGAAACTTTTGAAGCTTAGGGCCTTCACTTCGGGCTTCAACTTCAAGAAGTCACCATCCAATCCACACTGCATTAAAAAAAGGATATATTATGTACAAGTTAGAAAAATCAAAACATTATAGTAAATGGGATCAAAATAATGCTTGAGCATTCGACCATTGACTGGTCCTTCTTCAACTTCTGAATTGTCCAACTCCTTCAAAAAGTATGTGTTGTTTCCCTGCAAGGCATGAATGATATAAGGCCCTTTCCACAAGAAATCAAACTTTCCATGTTTCCATTTTTCTTCTCTTCTAGAATCCCATCTTAGGACTTTATCACCTAGTTGAAAATCTTCTGCTTTATTCCTTTTATCAAACATTTTCTTTAGCTTTTCCTGCAAGATTTGTGATCTTTGGTATACCTCTTCCCTGGTTTGTTGCAGGTGAATTGTTTGATTAATTCTTCTTTGAATGTCATTTGGCTCCACTTGAGCCTCCTGAAGTAATTTCATAACAGGAATTCCTAAAGATGATGGGAATCTTGCTTCAAGGCCATAAACTAACTCATAGGGACTAGTCCCAATTCATTTCTTAGTTGTAAGTCTGTCTGCCCACAATGCATTGGTCAGTTTCTTGTGCCAATTCTTTTTGTTTTCTTCCAATAACTTTTTGATGATATTGATAAGGCTTTTATTGGAGGATTCTGCTAGTCCATTACCCTGAGGGTAATAAGTTGTTGAATGGCCTAAAGTAATATGATATTTACTACAGAAACTAATCATTTTCTTTGACTTAAATGCAGCAGCATTATCTGTTATAATCTTTTCTGGACAGCCAAATCTTGAAAGTATGTTAGTTTCTAAAAACCCTATAATCACTGAATCATTGGCCTGTCTGCATGGGATAGCTTCAATCCATTTAGTGAAGTAGTCTGTGGAAGTTAAAATCCACCTGTGTTGACCTGAAGAAGGGGGATGAATTTCTCCAATAAAATCTAATCCCCATTGTTGAAAAGGTCTTTCTGTGGAAATTGGTTTTAAAGGCAAAGGTAACAACTTTCTTTTACCCTCAAATATCTTACACTTGTGACAAGTTGTTACAAATTTCTTAACATCAGAAAATAATGTTGGCCAGTAAAAACCAGCCCTTAATATTTTGTCTACAGTTGATTTCTAGTAGAGATGTCCTCCACAATCCCCTGCATGAAATTCATTAAGCACTTTATCAGTTTCATCTTTAATAGACAATTCAACAAGATTCCTTCATGATTTTTCCAAAATAGAGTGCTATCTAAAATAAAATATTTCAAAGATGTCATTTTTAAAAATCTTCTTTTCGTTCTGGACAACCCTGGAGGAGCTTGCAGGTTTAATAAAACATGAATTATATCAGTGTACCAGGGTGAATCTAAGAAAGCTTGGCTGATCTGTGGAGTCGCCATCTCCTGACTTTCATCCAGTTCGTTAATGTCTAAGGCTTGGCAATTAGTTTCAGTCATGAGTTGTACCAAACCTTGACCTTTTATGAGTTTTGTTGGTTTAATCTCAATATCATATTCTAAAATAGTAGCTATCCACTTACCTCTTTTACCTTCAATGCCATCTTGAGTCAAAATATCTTTAATTACAACATTAGGCACATAAGCTATCACATGAGAATATAATATGTAAACCCTGAAATCTTTAATTGCTTTTACCAATGCAAAATCCTGTTTTTCCATAATATTGTATTTTAGAGATGCATCCCTAAGTTCTTTACTAAAAAATGCTATTGGTTTTTCACACCCTTGGTCATCTTTTTGAAGTAAAACAGCTGCAACTGTATGTTCAGAAGCAAATGAAAAAATAATAAAATCTCTGTCAAATTTGGGACTGGTAAGAACTGGTGTTCTTGTTAAAGCCATTTTAATTTCTTCAAATGATTGTTTGGCTTCTACAGTCCAGTCAATGCTTGAATCTTTCCTTAGCATATTAGTGAGCAATCTAAGTAATTCAGCTAAACTAGAAATAAATCTTCTCAAGAAATTAATTTTTCCTATGAATGCTTGCAACTCTTTTATGTTTCTAGGATGAGGTATCTGTAAAATTGCTTGTATTCTTTCTGGATCAATCCTAATGCCATTTTTAGAAATGATGTGCCCCAAGAGCTTTCCTTCTTCCAAACCAAATAATGACTTTTTGGGGTTTAAAGAAATCCCATATTTTCTGCACTTTATAAATACTTGCCTTGGGTGATCTAAATGTTCTTGATCTGTTTTAGAAAAAACAGTCAAATCATCTAGGTAAATAACCAGAAAATCATGTATCTCTTTAGCAAAAGCAATATCCATTGCTCTTTGAAATGTAGCTCCTGCATTCTTGAGCCCAAATGGCATTTTGACATATTTAAACGTACCCCATGGTGTTGTAAACGTTGTTTTATCCTGATCATCAGGATGAACCAGAATCTGGTTGTACCCTGAAAATCCATCCAATAGAGATATCCTAGAAGATCCTACTACCCTTTGAAGAATATAATCCATTTTTGGTAAAGGATAGTTATCTTTTAACGACACATTATTCAAATTTCTTAGATCAACACACAGTCTAATTTCTCCTGTCTTCTTTCTGGTTGGTACCAGGTTAGAAACCCATTCTGAGAATCTGATAGGAACTATAATCCCTGCTTAAAACATTCTTTTGATTTCCTTTTCAATTGAGGGTAACAAAACAGGATTTATTCTTCTAAGCTTTTGTTTGAAAGGTTTCTGATCTGGCTTCAAAGGTATAGTGTGTTGAATGATGGATGTATCATAAGATTTCAAATCTTCATAACTCCAGGCAAAAACATCCTGGAATTCTCTCAACAGTTCAACATATCTAACCTTTTGATCTTTTGGAAGGGATTTGGACAACTTGACCATTTTGGGATTTTCTGGAGTTCCTAAGTTGCATTCTTCCATATCAGCCTTAACAGGTTCCATTTTAGGTCTGAATGGAATATCATTTGAGTCAAACAGATCTTCCAAAGGAGTTAATCCTTTGGGTAATTGATTATCTTTTAAATTGATAATTTCTGTCTCCTCTTCTATGATCTCATCAAATTCCATGTGTTTCAAATTTTGCATGTCCTTTTCAGTGAATGTGGTTGGGTGCAGCATATGAATTGCATTTTCTCTTGAAATTTCTATTTTTTGTTCTTTTTCTTGATAAAATTCATCAATAGTTATGTCTTCATCTATATTACAGTTAGAAAACTCATTTTGAAGTGTCAAAAAGCTATTGATTTGATTGTTATTCACAAATACTTGCCAATTCAAAAGATTGTCTGGTATTGCAGGCCTGTGTCTAATCTCAGCTGAAAATTGATGATTAGGATCAAAAGGTAACTTACATGTACTAGCAAACATTGCCAGACTGTGAGCATGTAAATTTTTTTTCCTGGGAATCTTGGCAAGTTGAGCTTGTAAAAATGTGTTGAGAATCTCCACAACTGTCTCTCTGTATTGTTTCAGTCTCATGTCTTTTGTTGAACATTCTCCTTTAATATGTTGAATGATTAGTTCGGAGTCTCCTATGATTGATACCCTAATAGCTCCTAACTTCTTGACATGTTTAAGCCCTAATAAAAGAGCTTCGTACTCTGCCATGTTATTAGTGCATTTAAAATTCAACCTATAAGCATGACCCTCTGCATGATTGTTCTCAACATTATGTAACCAAATCCCAGCTCTTGCCCCTAGTCTGTTTACTGAGCCATCAAACTCTAAATGCCATAGAATTTCATGTTCATAATTTTCATCAGTTGTTTTAGAGTGTTTCTTGACAGGAGCTAGTTGTTTAGTTTCTTCAGGTATTTCTTGATCATCTGGTGTTTCTTTGTTTTCAGAGATTTCTTCAATTTTAACCGTGGTTTTGTTTATGGTTTCCAATTCTGGAGCTTCTATTTCAGTAGGGAGATCTAACTTAGCATTGTATAAAATAAAAGAATCCATATCAGAATGTACAGAGTAAACAGGGAAGTTTTCAGGCTTCTCATGGCTACTGACTAAGTACTTCATTAAGGTTTCTCTATATAACCTTTTAGGCTGACCAAATACTGAAATAGTTGCATATGACATGTCTAGTTGAATAGACCCTCCAAGTTTATCACCCCAAGATCTAGACAATAACATACCATATTTAGGTGGAATATCAGCCACTACTATGTCCATTAAAACAGACTTAGCAGGGTATTGTACCAAAGTAACACACAAATCTTTGATCAAACCTAAACATTTTACCTGACTAGAATCAAATGAAAACAAATATTTGTACGGTCTGGTAATATCTAGATTCAATCTTTCCATTACTGATTTTGGCATCAAATTGTGAGATGCTCCAGAATCAAGCATTGCATTATGGAGTATCTTGTCATGAACATTCAGGCTTACATAAAATGGAGGAGTTCCTCCACTTTCTGGTTTGCCATTGACCTCAGGGCCAAAAAGAAGTTTGGGTTGATCATCAAGAATGTTTACTGAATCATCCAATCCAGTAATGTTAATGTTTAGGGACTTGGTAATTTGACTTCTATAAACATCATGTTTAGCCAATTCTGATAAAGGAACAACTATCTTGAGTTTGCCTATTTCAGCCTCTAGATTGAAAGGTTTTTCTGTTTGAGTTTTAGTGTTTTGCACAGTTGGGTTTTCTCTATTTTTTGGGTCTTCAACATTTTTCTCTTTTTCATGAATGAGATTTTGTTTTGAAGGGGTATCTGAACTCACTTCTACTGTTTCTTCCACATTTCCCATAGGAGGAAAAGTATTATATTGTTGTTTATTGTTTGGTTGGTTGTCAGAGACATCTTCAATTATTGGATTTGAAGGGTTGGGAGTTATCCTAGACAGAATTTGTACTTGGGGAATGTTTTGTACAGGGGGAATGTTTTGTTTACCTTTGACATTTTATTTTGCATTTTTCTGTTTGTTATTCTCTGGCACATCAATCTTTCTACTTCTCAAATTATACTGTTTATGGACCTCATAAATTGCTGTGTCGTAGCCTTCCTTAAAATCAAAAGTCTCACCTGAATGAGTTTGGAATGTTTCAAGGATGTGATTCTCTTGATCATCTTCGGATAGGAAGACTTCTGGTTCATTTTTGTCATCTGTTACATTTTTTATTTCTACATCTTCCGTAGGTTCTTCAGAAGTTGAACCTTCAACAAAGTTTTCTTGGAAAGGTGGCCTAATGTTTTGATCAGGGACATTCTTTCCAATATTTTGATTCAGATTTCTCCTAAAGTTTGGGTTTCTTGCAACATTCTGATTATCACTAGAAGACTTTCTTTCAATGGTCTCCACTCTGTCTCCTAATCTTTCCATACCTTTAATGATTGCATCCAACTTCTTTTCAAAAGCTGAAGGTTCTTCATTCAGAGGCATTCTTCTTTCTGCTCTTGCTCTGGCTCGTTTTTCTATCAGATTTGCTTATACACTCACCACTATGCTCTGCATTTCCTCTAATGTTTGGGGAGCTCTTTCCCTGAGGGAATAAGCTATATCAGAGTCAAAACCATCTGAAAATTTAACTAATACAGAGTCAGGTGGGGGTCTTAGGTTTTGAGGAACTGCGTTATATGCTTCATTGAATCTAATGATGTAATCTTGTATTGTTTCGTTAGGTCTTCTTCTTAATTTTTCGAACTCTGACAGGATCTGAAGAGGATCTTTCTTCTTCTCCCATCGGTTCAAGAATGCCCTATATAAAGCTAGTAAATTAGCAATAGTATTTGGGGTAAGGGCCCTAAACCATGTCCTAACTTCTCCAGTAAGACTCTGAACGAAAATTCTCATCCGGACATTATCAGTGTCAATTTCATAGAACTCAAAGTAATCAGTCATCCTTTTGGTGTGTTGTTGTGTTGTGTAAGTACCTGATCCATCAAAAGGTGTGATCTTACTCTGGTAATCTTGGGGCAAAGCAGGAGGGTTGGCTGGTAACTGTAAAGGGGCATACCGATTGGCCATTGGAAGATATAGTGGGGTAACAGGAGTTGATGGTCTGGTAGGAGGAGATGGAGGAGTAGAAGGGGTGACAGGTGTTTGAAAAGCTTGAGAAAAAGTGACTGAACTTGGAGATGCTTCAGTAATTACAGAGATGTTTGAACTTTCTTCAAAGGTTTGTTCAGTCTGAATAGAGTTATGTAATTCTCTGTCAAGATGATGTGAAACAAATCTATATTGCAAATCTTCAAAGAACAATGGATCTGGAACTAATCTAGATAATTCAGTTTCAGAAAAATTCACAAATAAAGATGTTTCAAATCGTGCATCAAAAGGAATGTCATCAATATATATAATTTTCACAGGACAAGATGCAGATCTAGAAAGTGGTCTAGAACTTCCTGAACTCTCCTGACTTCCTCTTTTAGAACTTTCTTGACTTCCTTGTCTTCTAAGAATCCTATGAATCAGATTCGGATTTTCAAATATTGGTGGTGGATTGGGGTCAGGGTTTGACCTAGTATGTCGAATCCTTTCTGAAGCCAGTTTTCCTAGACTATGTGTTTTTTGGATTTTTGATTTTAATTGAAAGAATACAACTTCTACAAATTCCTTAAGAAATACTGATGTATGATTAAAATTTTCTCAAAGATCTGTTAAACTAGAGAATCTGATTGAATATTTTGAAACTAAGATTCAATATATAAGCTAAATCAGAGATAGACTGAAGCAGCATTTATTTACTTTTGCAATTGCAGAGCAAAAGCGATTTCAAAGGCTACCTGGCTGATCTTCAGACTCTGTCTATAGCTCATAAATCAAACAATAATATCAATAAATGATTCAGATCCCCAGTATGGTCGCCACTATGTTATCACTCAGGTTTTCTTAGAAGTTGTGTAAGAGGAAAGTATACCCGAGGTAACCACAAACCAACCTTTTAGATGTAGAATCTAGCCAATCTGCATCCAGAGAGGGCTCTCTCTTTATAATTTATCTTTGTTCTTAGAAGGTTTTAGGCTAGTTATAGATTCAAGAGTTTGTTTTGGGAAAATGGTGGAATCCACAAACTGAGGGCAAGGTTGAGGGCTTTCAGTCCATTGGGCTATGGAGTCAAAGGATGGCTTTACTGGATTTTTATTCTACGCACAAGATGGCTTTACAGGGAAAGATAGCTAGACAGAGAACAATCCTTAGATTTAAAGTGGATGGGATGATTTTGAAGGGATGAAAGGCAGCTAAGAATCTTTCACCATGTTCAAAAAAAAAGAAATGAGATGACTACAAACAAAGAGCAATGAAGAATTCTTTATTATAGTAATCAACAATGTTTAAATTAGCAAAGCAAGAGCATTTAAGAATTCATGCTTATAACTAATTCAGAGGAAAACATTAAGAACAATCACATCTGAAATCATAGTACAATTAAGTAAATTCTGATTCAATCCTTTATGTAAATTATTCAGAAATGGACATAATGATATTATAAACTGATAAAAAACTTAAGACAAAGGGTAGAAATACTTATTGAACTGCATTCCAACACATGAACCCTGCAAAAAGTCCTGTACTTCAAATCGTCATCCAGTAAGCCACGAATAAATTTCTCCAAAATGCTTTTATTCCGAAAATCTCAATGTTACAGCAGAGTAATAGAATCCACCCTCAATACTCTCTTTGAGGGTTTATTTATACACAAAATAATTGAAAATATCTCACACTATCCTAGCCCATAATTTGGGGTGACTAAGGAGTAATTTGCAAATAAACAGGAGACAAATGGTCTCGTAGATAGAATAATAAGTAACTGCTGATGTGATGTTTCCTTTCTTTATGGATGTGCTGGAGGTAAGTGCTGAAAAAGGGCTTGTTGCTGTCTTCTGGAGTAATTTATTTGCTTGTTTGATACTCTTTGTCTTTACGGATACTCTTTAACTTGTGTAACTGATACTCTTTCATCTGTACTCATTTTTACATTTTACCTGATAGTAAAGATAAAATTTTCATCCTGAAAATAACTTTTATAGAATTTCCAATAAGTCTCTCCACCATGAATCATCTGGTATCACAGTCCTTTTGAGTTTTCTCAATGTCTCATCTGCTTCTGTGAGTTTGTAAAAGGTGGGCTCATTAGGAAATAGATACTTTATTTCATGTTCCAAATGAAATAAGTTCCTCACTCTATCATAGATATTTCTCCCTGTTGGTAATGTTGACTCTGGTAAACTAGTAGAACAAGCAGTTGTATTTTGAGCATGAGTATTTATTTTCTTTACATAGGTTTCTAAGTCCATTATTTGATCCTCTGAGAGCATAGGACTTGGTAACCCATTGTCCAACAAAGCTTGAAATTTCTCTCTGAAAATATTGATATCAATCAAAATATCTGAGCATTTCCTTTCTAAATTCTGCATGAAAGTTCTTTTGATGAAAACTCTCTTTATTTCCAAAACTGTGCCGGTCCTGTCCTCAATCCCTAAAACTGCAAGCTGTTGCTTTGTCCGGGTGTTCAAAAATTGAATAAGCTGATTGGCCTGCTCAGGCCTGCCTCTTAATTCATTTCTGGTTCTGTTTATTTCTTCTTGGGCTATTTTAACCAAATCATTTTGTTCAAAAATAGCTTAAATAGAGGGCCAAATGCCCTTTATTAACTCAATGATATTACCCCAAAGAATTTCATTTATTTCCTTTAAAGGCTTTTCCAATGAAAGATATTTTTCCAAAGCCTGAACCAATTTTTCTAATCTTTTTATTTCCCTGGTGTTATCAGCAACTGTCTTCTTAGATGTATCATATTTCTCCTCCAATTTTACTAATTGCAATTTCGTGGTTTGAAGTTCTGTGACCCTTAGTTGTAGACTTTCCATTTGTTTTATTAATTCATCGGAACTCAAACCAGAAGTGTTTACCTGGGATGGCTGTGTTTGCTGACCTATTGTTGTAGTACCTGTGGTTGATGTCTGCCTGATAGTTTCCTGTTCCTGCAAAGCTTGTTCCAATTCCTTCTCCGTTTCACTTAGTCGCTCAGTCATATTTAGGAGCAACTCCATTATTTCTTCCTGTGAATTCCCCTTTAGAACTTCTTGGGTCTGAGGGTGCCTTGAGGCTGGAAATTTTAGCTGCTTTCTCAGTGCAGCTATGTCGTCATCTTTCTTCTTTATTAACGCCTCAATGCTTTTAATATCTTTGGGGTTGTGCCCCAAACCAATGATTATGTCTTCTAAAGACTTTATTCTGTTATCTTTGGCCTGTGAAGAGGCCTTCTCAATTTGCAATTGTGCAGTTTTGTTATTCAAAGAATCTTGCAGCGTTATAGCTGCCATGGCCTTATTGGTAAGAGTGGAATAGACCATTTCCCCAGTTTGTCTGTGGAGCTCTATCTGGTCCAGAGGATGAATGTCCTTTGCCAGAACTTCAAAATTTGTTCTGATGTAGTCAGCTGCAGTAATGGGTTTTGGCACCTTTGACTTGAAGTGGCTCATTATCATTTTGCCTTGTGACATGTCAAATGCTGACATTAGCCTTTCTTGATTATGGGGAGCCATTTTCATATATTGATCATATACCTTCATTTTTAATGGATCATTCTTGGCCTTTATATTAATGAAGGTTCTTTTTATATCCCCTGTATCTGTTTTTGGTGGTCTGAAAGAGGATACCTCAGTACTCAATTGCTTTTGTAAAGCTTTTCCTTTCTATCCTCTGTTTGTTTCACTAACTGTGCCAGTTAGTTGACTGTCTTCCCTCCCATCATCAAATACTTCATCTATGATTTCCACATCTGGAAGTGGATCTGATTTATGTTTTTTAGCTTGATGTATTCCTGAAGGGAGGTGTGGTATCTGGAACTTGCCTTTTCTTTCCTATTTCCACATTTGATGGAGTTTGTAACTCTGGAACTTGTGGATGTTTTACCTGAGTGGGAGAAACCTGTGATTTTTCAGGAGCTTTGGAATTTTTTGGTTTCTCTGCCATGACCAAAGTTTCAATGACCTGGATTTCAGGTTCCTTTCCTTTGCCCTTTGGTTCTGCTGCAACTGATGAACTGATTTCCTGTAATGTCTGCTGTAGAGTTTCTGCTGAAGAAGTGCCAATGTAGGGTACCTGCACTTGACCATAAGATTCTAGGTCATATTTCTTTTGAAGATCTTTCATAATTTTATTCATTTTTTCTTCTGCACTTTCTTCTTCAACAAGTGTTTTTTCCACCCATTCATCTTGGTTAGCATATTTCTCTATATCAGGAATCTTGTGGTGGATATAAGGGGAAGATTTGTTCTTTAATATTTTTTCATAGATGAAACCAAATGGGTCAGAAGGAACCCAACGAAAACTTCTTTTAAATTTGCAGCGGTTTTGTAATATATCCTCTGCTTCTCGCTCAGCTTCTCTAGAGTTGCAGATTTAGGGACCTAATTTACTTTTAATCCAGAGTTGAGCTTTCTTTTTCACACTACAAAAATGGATCACATCTGAATTATTCATTTGCCTGAAATATTCCAAGGCAAACAGTCTCATGGGTACATACTTTGGTAACTTGAATGGATGTAATTCACATCCATAGATTCTGATGACTGTATGGTTTTGATATAAATACCAATCCCCAACTTTATAGGTCCTTGAAAGTTGCAAGGTCTTCTTTATTTCATTACTGAGTCTTGGGGGAGGAATCCCTGTCAACAATGTAGTTGCAGGATATACAAAAAGATATATAAACTCAGAATAGGAATAGGGAGACTCATAAGAATGAATTATGGGAGACCAAAATATAACTGACCTTGGGTTTCCCTTGGCATCAAGTTTTTGAACAGGGAAAGGGAAATTTTCTGACTGATAGTAGATAATGAGATGATAGATGACCGAGGAATATTTAAAAACTTTTTCATCATCTAGCCTCATCAACTGATCATGGATTTTGTTGGCTATGAAGGAGGCAAAGTCATATTTAATCTCAGGAGGTTGCCCAGGAGTAAAAATAGATAGCAATACCAAGGTTATCTCATCAACATATTCACTAGTGTTGAAGCCCAAGACAAAAGATATCATATTGAGAATGAGTCTTCCCAATTGATTGAAATAATAAAAACCATAGGGAGGAGGTCCCTTAGGTTGGTGTTCAGGCAACATGAAATTATGGCAAATGGACTCTAATTTCTCTGGGGTCAATTTATTAGACTTCTCAATCAATTCTTCCATGGACAGAGGTGCCAATTCTTGGTCAGGTTCAAAGTGTAGAATTTCATTGATGGCCTGGGGAGTAACGGAGAATAGAACACTTTGGTCAGGGGACATTACAGCTCTCTGAATGGGATCATAGCTGGAATGGAAATAATGGATGATTTCTGGGAAAAAAATGACTGAAGGGATGAGATACCTTGGGAGATTGGATTCCCACAACCCTATAAGATCTTGCCCCTTTGAGTATTCGTCTCTGCAGCGACAATAACTCAGAAGGGGACTTTCATCAAAATGCAAGTCTTTAATTTGGAAATATTTATCTACCAAAGGTAAATATTCCAACTCACGGTGAGGGGCATTCAGTGGAGTTATATTCAAAGCTGTCGGGGCCTCCATTTTGGTTCTTGTGGATTCAAAACGGAGGTTTCTGGTTTTCTTCACAGGCCGGGCGTGATTTCTAAAATGAAGGAAATTAACACAAATGCAGTTTCAGAGAGCAATTGCACAGTTTTAAAACCTCTGGGGAAGATCTCAGTGATGAGTTTTAATCACTAATTCAGCGAAAAACAAAGAAAAAAGATTTTTTCTTGCAGTTCGGGGTGAAGTAGGATAAATACCTGTTCTTGGAAGAAAACTGGTTCTTAACAGGTAACAGGCGGTAGCAGGAGGACGCTTGAACGCAGGTCTGGCGGATTTATGGAGCGAAATTGAATGGAACAGTGGATTTTAATGAAAATTCGAAAACCGTAACAGAGAGCACAATCGCGTTTAATAACGAAAATAACGGAAAAAACATGAAAATTGGCTTTATTTACAAGTTAAAAGGGTTTTTTAGTTTTTCGAGGAGTGACGTCATCAATGTACGGGCTGACGTGTGGAGGGGCCGGGCGGTAAGTGGTAAGTCCCCGCACCGCTTTTGGACGAAGGTGGTATTAGTCGGGAGGGCAGCGATTCCACAGAGTAATTGACATGTGGACGGTGAACTGTTTCAATACCACCTATTCCCCGCTGGCTAAAGTTCTTACAAAGGATGGGTAGCGGGATTGACGTGGAGCGTTGATCTGTGGAGGAACGATCTGACGGTTGAAGAAACGAAAAGATAATGGGATAGTTATTGCGCGGGCCCGGCGGGGTTTTAAACGCCATTAACTTTATTAATCACCCCAGGGGGTGTCTGATAGGCGGAGGAGTATGGTTATTAATTAATTCAGATAATTAATTAATCCCTCAGTGATAAAGGAAATAGGGGTCGCGGTGGGGTTAAAACATCGGGTGAAATGCCAGGTGGATGAGCCACGTTGGCGTGGGACTTTTCCAAAGTTTGGTTTTGAAAATGAAACTTCAGGTTTTATTTATATTTTTGGGTTTAAACATATATATTGTATGTTTAAAGTTTATTTTTCACATATATGTTTTTATTTTATTATATGGTAAATTAACAAATGTAATTAACTTACCATAGGGGCGGGTTTATGGTATAATGATAAATTTAACCAAAGGGCGTATAGTGGGTTTTTATGTTATTGCACGGGGAAATAATTACTTTGGTTAAACTTTATAATAGAGGGGTTTTTGGGGTATTTATAAAAAAAAGGAGTTATATACTTAGGATAGGGCATTTCACTAGGGATTTAGTAAATAGAGTTAAACATTAATATGACAAAGGGACAAGGGAACTCAAAACACTTTGCATATCTAAGAAAGTGATAATTTTTGAAGTAAATTGCAATATCTCATCTTCAACACTTAAACTTAGAATAGTAAGTTATTTTGAGGGATTTTTATGGAATTTTGCATGATTTTCCTAAGTAAAATTGGATTTTACTTAGGAAAAAGTTAAAAGTGAATGATTATAATGATGAATTATTTCAAGTACTTAGGTCTTTTTGATCATTAGGCCGAGGGTCCGGTCCCTCCAGAAGTCAAGGAAATGCCTTGAGCCCCTTTGATCTCCAAATACCTTAGTGCTTTGGGGGAAATTAGTAAAACTTTTGAGGGGAAAGTGACGAGGGAAGTTAATGAGTTTGACTTTGCTTGCTGTGATTTTCCAGTGTATTTCCTGCTTTAGTATTTGTGATGAAAGTAACGGATCAAAAAACATGTAGCAGCATCATTCATCAGATAACACTTTGCAGCACCATCTACCTACCCTATCTACTTGACACTACCATTTTCTCTTCTTTATTAGGGTGCATTTAGACTTGCAAACCCTTATCAATCTTTTCTTTTTACATGATAAATATATCTATTTCTACCCTTATTACATCCAAGGGCTCAGATTGAACTGTTGAGCAATCTTTTATTCACTCTACCTATCTACTTATCTGCCAAGATTAAACTGTTTGGTCAGATATTTATTCTCTATTCTATAACATGAAATTGAAATATGAATAAGTCAAGTTTAAACTGTTTGACTATTCATGAATTGTGGAAAAAGTTTGACAAGCTGCACACAATTGCTTTATTACAAAAATGAAATAGTAGTGGTATTTGGATTTGCACACTTTCCTTGGTCTATTTTTTGCTTGGGGTTCATTTATTTCTCTTTTTTGACCATTTTATTCTTTTTACCCTTTGATATTTCTTTTAGGGTATACCCTCTTTATATCTTTTAAATTTTTTGATTTGTTTTTTTTTTTTTTTTTTTTTTTTTAAAGAATATGGAACACCTTTGCTCAAGAAAAAGGTTTGAACATATTCCATAGTTCAATCCAGACAATCATGAAAAATGACACCTATTGGTATAGGAGTCTAACATACAGAAAGCTATTTATGAGAAGGAAATGTTAGCAATACTACATGCACTAAAGAAATGGCGACCTTAACTAATGGGAAGACACTTAAAGGTTAAAACTGATCATGATAGTCTTAAGCACTTTTTGGAACAAAGACTATCTTCAGAAGAACAACAAAAGTGGGTCAAAAAGATGTTGGGTTATGACTTTGAAATCATCTACAAAATGGAAAGCTAAATGTTGTTGCAGCTGCACTCCCAAGAAAGAATGAAGATGTGGAAGCATTGCTTTGTGCCATTTATATTATCCAACCAGATTAGATAACCGAAGCAAGGGATGAATGGAAGAAGGATGAAGAAGTGTGGGCACTCATTCAAAATTTGCAGCAAGATTCTATTACATCTGATACATTTAGTTGGAAAAATGATTCCTTATAGTACAACGATCGCTTATATCTTTGTAAGAATTCCCAACTAAAACAAAACATTCTCTTGGAATTTCACACTTGTCCTTTAGGAGGACAGTCAAAGATTTTAAAAACTTACCACAGGGTGAAGAAATAATTTTTTTGGAATGGCCTTATATCTGATATTCAAAAGTTTGTGGTAGAAAGTTTGGTTTGCCAGAAAAATAAATTTGATACAATTAAGACCTCGGGTCTTCTACAACATTTATCCATTCTAAGTCAACGTTTGGAGGATATTTCGATGGATTTTATCACAGTTTTACCTAAGTCCAAAGGAAAGAGTGTCATCATGGTGGTAGTTAATAGACTTACCAAGTATGCACACTTTTGTTCATTATCTCATCGATTTAAAGCTAGCACAGTTGCTACTACATTTATGGAAACAATTCAAAAGCTACATGGAAACCCAAATATTATTGTAAGCGACAGGGTCCCATTTTTACTGAAAATTTTTTGACGGAATTATTTTCTTGTTTGGGTACTCAACTAACTCATAGCTCATCCTATCATCCTCAATCTGATGGTAAAACTAAGATAGTGAATAAATGTTTGGAAGGATATATTCGTTGTTTTGTATATGATAAAGAAACAGAATGGGTCAAGTGGTTACCTCTCACTGAATGGTGGTATAACACTTCCTTCCATACTACAGTAAAAATGACCCCATTTATAGCACTTTGTGGATATCATCCACCGTCCATCACATCATCTTTAAGAGAAAATTCTAAGGTTCAAGCAGTGGAAGATCACATCAAGAATCAACAAGAAGTCCTACAACTCTTAAAGGATAACCTAAATTTGGCACAAAATCGAATGAAACAACAGGAAGATCAACATCGCAGTGAGAAACGTTTTTATGTAGGAGACTGGGTATTTTTATGACTACAACCATACAGACAAATTTCCCTCAAGCAAGCTAAGAAGGATAATAAATTATTTCCAAAGTACTATGGTCCTTACAAGGTGTTGCAAAATATTGGTACTATGACATACAAATTGGAGCTTCCTCCTTCATCGCGAGTGCATCTAGTTTTCCATGTTTCATGCTTAAAGAAGGTGATAGGTCAAAAACTTCCAGTTCAAACAATACTACCAGAACTTGATGAGTAAGGAAAAATCATATTGGAACCTGAAGCAGTCATGGAAACAAGAACTCGATAGTTACGAAATAGATCAATTTCAGAGTATCTCATCAAGTGTGTTGGAGTTCCAGTGTTTTGGCCAGATTGGCAAGACCAAAAGACTGGACAACATCAAAACCACTTTGGGGCCCTAGGATCTAGCCCTCCTAGACCCGGAGGGGGATCTCTCCAAATAAAGCAAAGAAAGATATATATTTGGAAGCTCAAAATGAGGTATTAGGCTAGGTATGAAGCACTAAGGGGGGGGGGGGGGGGGGCGTTAAATGATTTGGTTGGTTTTCGGGTTGGTCCGAGATCATTAACTGAGAGGTTTATTGAAAGGAAAGGAGAAAAGCAGCATGATGTTTCGGCAAAAGAGGATAGTTTAAGAATGTGTCATCCATTGGGCTATGGAGTCATGAAAGGGGATTACTTGCAAACAACTATCCAAGGATTTCCAAAGGGAAAGTCATCTATACTAAATGATCTTTAAGATAGATGGTGAAATGGAACAATAAGGAGTGAAGGAGAGACAAAAAGGGCAGCTTAAGATTAGATCAGAGGTCATCTAACTCCAAGTCTGCTTCGGCATGCTCCAAGAGAAAACACTTAATATTTAAACACAGAACTAGGCCTAAGGTCTTTGAAAGGCCAATATTTCTGAAAAGGACCCCAGTGGACAGGGCTCACACTAAATTCCCGGTATCCCAATTCTTCGAGTTTAAACCCAACAAGAACATTTAAGCAACAAACCCTGAACTCATACATCAAAAAGCATGGGCTGGACCAACGTCTTCACTGGTTAAACTACATGAATTTGCTCTTAAATACACTTTAAGTAGAAAAAATTAAAGATAAGAAGAGCAGCGGGAATTTAAGGTACCATGCGAGGGTATATCTTAAGCCTGATTTACTGATTCTTATCAAAGCATAAATGGACATCATGAATGATGTAAATGGACAATGCAATAAGAGAAACATCACTTGTAATATATACCAGGATCCTGTGAAATTTCTTGATTAATTGATATGCAAAACCAGTCACATACACTGAGCTCAATGGCTGATTACAGCCCAAACTTCTCCTACCATCCTACTACATTACAAACTACTCAACTACTCTCCCTCAAAAATTGTTCTAACAGTTGAATCAGTCCCTACACTAAGAACAACGACAACAACAATAACCTTTACAATATGTTCTTCAGGGGTTCTTATATGGGGATGAGTAACTGTGGAAGTAGATATAAATTAAATGGATCCATTAAGACAGAGTGGAGGAAGTATCCATGCCCACTCTTCTTAATAGCTCTGCACTGTACACTGTAGTCTGGTTCGGAGTCTCTATCAGGTCAATATTTGACCTCAAATGTTTCTTTGGAGTCCTCTAGCTGTGTGGTACTCTGTGGTAGCCTTCTAGAATAATTGACATCGATGGCAAGTCTGCAGGTCTCCCCATGCTTCCATTATTGCTATCGTGACAGTCTTTGGAAATTTCTGTCAGCGAAATGGCCTTCCAAAGCTCGAGGAGGCATGTAGACTTCTGTTGAGGGTGTACTTTCTGAGTAAAGTAATGCTGACACTGAAAAGCATATATGGCTTGTTTCATGTGCTCTTTAATCTTCAAACTGCATCTTCTTCCTTTGATCACGGGATTAGGTGCTAAATATTTAATTAACTGGCCCGAATCCCTCTAATCTGTCTCTACTGTTACGATGGCCACTGCTGTAATGACCTCTCTGCGTTTCTGAATCATAGTGGATGTGATTATGGAAAACAGAGTGAATTTAACACTCCATATACCCTGCACAATGCAAGAAAATCATTATAAAAATCCAGGGAAGGTGGCGGAATACTACTGTAGAGGCCTGTGGATCGGTGGTGCCATGGTGAAAACGGGAGAAAATATCTGTGAAATGGTGAAGAATAGAGCTGATGAAGGCTTGGTGTAAATATGAGTCATAGGCTGTCTTATCAGGTATGGGAATGATAATCAATGACTAGGATCAATGAACGGAGGGGTTAAGATTAAATCAGGAGGAGAAAGTGGATCATAGTTAAGAACCCAAAGTTTTAAGGTTCAGGTAGTTTACACAGAAAATCACAGGAAATGAATGAAGCAGGGTCTATCATGTGGGACCCAGTCATGGGTGGAGAGCGATTTACTATGAGCCGTCAGATCTCAGAAGGAGATCAACAGTTGGGATCATCCGATGGGGTTAATAGAGAAACCCGATGAATAAAAATGGTGAAATGCGTGATACAATGTAGAACGTTGATCTGGATCATCGGACGGTCGAGATGGATTATGGAGGCATGGGGAAAAAAGGGAGAAAGGTGGTTTTGGACGAGAAAATAGCTAGTATCACGCAACTTCAAGGCGGTTTAGAAAGTTGCCCCAAATCACGCGATATGCCTCGCTGCCTGACACGTGGCCTTCCAAAACCACTTCTATCGCATAACTTCTGATTGATAAAGGTAGGACGCCAAAATAACACGATATGATCGCTGGATGTTGGATCTGGAGCAGGAAGATCGGACGGCTGAGGATGGAGCGCGATGAGGGAAGATGCGCGGTCACTTAAGTGGTGAACAGTCAACGGCGGGTTTGATTCTGGTCATCCGATCTAAGGAGATCGATGGTGGTGATTGGGTCAGGGATGATCAATCGAGGGTATAGGGGCGGAGTGAGGCAGAATCTGGACTATTGGATCAAGCAGGATGGACGGTTATGATCCAATCAGGGTGCGCCAATCAGGAGGGCCAACAATTCGGGATTAGGCGATTGCGATGGTGCGATTGAGCGACCACCGTCCGATCTAGAGACAGATCGATGGCTCTCATGTAATAGGAGGGTGATAGGAGAGAGGAAGGGGTGTGTTGTGGGATAAGCATTGACCATTGGATATTTTAAAATATTGGCGGCTCAGATCGCGGCGGGGGTCCACAGAGTAAAAGACCTTGCATAAAAAAAAAAAAAAGGCAGAACAAAGGAAATGTGCTCCTGTGTTTCTTCCGATTGCGATTAGCATCTAGGCCTTTAGCGCTTGGTCTTGGCAGCAGGGCATATGGTGGGGAAGTGGTTAAGGGGGCTGGGCAAAAGAGGCTAAGCCTGTTATATGAAAAAGGAGTATTTTGGCCTAATTTCAATGCATTTTAAGGCCAAAAGGAGGCATTCAATAAAGGGAATAAGGGTTTTTAAAGCCAAAAAAAGGTATTTGAAAGGTTTAAAAGGGGATTTAGGATGATAAAAAGGGTAAGTGGGGAGTTATAATGGGAGGAAGGTGATGAAAACAGAGGTTTAGAGGGGGTGAAATAAGGGAAAATGGAGGCCCTTTGGGCATTATTCTTCACAAACAGAGAGGATTTTCTCATGGAAACAGCAGTGAGGATTTATCAAAGGAAAAAAGGCATAGGAAGGCTTCAAGGATGATGTGTTTTTAAGGGAAATGCATTCCTTGAAGGCTCAAAAACAATTTAGCCCCTTGTTTGCTTGTCAAAACATTCATAGGGGGCTAACAAAGTGGAAGAACTTACCCACTGAAGATTCTACATGGGAGGATGATAATTTTATACCAAAGCACCCTAGAGCTACTCAAATATTGAGGAAAACACTTTTTTGAAGGAGAGGGGCATGTTAGGTCCCTATATTACTAGTGTACTCCTTATTGTTGTTAGTGTAGCCCCCTTATTGTTATTTTTATACCCCTGTAACCCCAATATTTTTATTATGTGCCCTTACATTATTATTTTTAGGTCAGATAGGATTATATTTTGACCCCATGGACTCCTATATATAGAATGAGGTTTTTTCATTTGTATCATCGAATAATTGTTCATATATATAATGTATTGGAGGTTTCCCCCTCGAAGTGGCTTATTTATAAGGCATCAATATGTATTTTCTTCTATTTTTGGAGTTGGTTTCATAACAAAATAGCACTTCATTTCATTAATATCAAAGAACTGAAATTTTCTTACAGACAAAATAGAAATAAACTAGCTAGGGCGTTGGTAGCTTATCTCTGAGAAGAGATGTGGTGGCTATAGGCCTTTGAATTGTGTTCCAATGAGGCTCGAGCGCCTATTTATTATAGAGAAACAATGGAAAACCCTAAAATCCAAAATCCTAACCTTAGGAGACGAAGTGCCAAAACTATGGGCCCCGTTTGGGTAAATTGGTGTTTCAACTTCCCGGGGTCGTAACTTTGGCATACTATCTCTTTTTGATGCACATGATACATCATTAGAAAGATCGATCTAAGGAATACAATTTATGACTGCGAATATTGATTTTGGAATGGAATCATTTTTTTCCGGAGGCGCGATGCCCAAAAAACACCGTTTAGGGCCGCAAAATGGCTCCAAAATTTTAGGACCCAAAAAACTACTAAAAATAGTAAGTTTCACCAAAACTAAAAAACTGAAAGAGACAATGGTGGGGCCCCAAGTGGAATAGGCGGGTGGCCACCAATATTCACATGGATCATTTGTTTTATATTTTTCTAAATGTTTGCAATATTATGTGGGACAATATGAAAATGGATGACACATATTTGAGTCACCCATCCTTTAACGTAGAGACTATTTTCCATCGCTCTAATAAGCATGCCATTTTCTTTTATGTTTTATATTATAACTCTCTTGAGAGCTATAGAGGAAACTGTTAAAAACAACTTGTTTTCTTATGTGTTTTACATTCTAGTCATTTTGAGGTCTCAGTGGGAAATATTTCTGCACTATGACCTAAAATTTTAATGACTTCTTCTGCATAACTATAGATGTAATTAAATTTCATAATGAAATTCATTCATCATGAGCATTCCATATTCCAACTTACACATAATCATATAAAGTGGTGATGGTGCATATGAAAAAGATTCAAAATATATAATATATTATGGCTTTCTTCTTTTTATCTTCTATAACACCCCTCAAAAATAAAAATGTGATTTTCAATATGCCCTCCTATAAGGCACAATATTTCCTGAGTTCATGCACCTAGAGGAATTTATACTAACCCAAAACACTATCATATTTGAGAAACCAGAAAATTTGCACATAGACTCACGTTTGAAAAATCCTAATTTCTCTTTCCAAAAGAAAATAAAAAATCACTTTAAGAATATCTATAAACCTTTAAAAAAAAAAAAAAAAAAACTTTACAAGCAAGCCCCTTTATGACAAGCCATGCCTATTTTTTCATATATAATTTTTTTTCCCAAAACTCCTGTTATAAAACTTTGTAAAGCCCTTGTATAAACTCAACTATTTGAATAATTTATTTAACCTTGGTACTTTCATCACACGAAAAATAAAATTTTGGATTTTTTCAATTAAAATACTCTTTCATACACTTGAACTATTAACCTCTTAAACCATGCCCAACAATTAAAAATAAAAATAAAACTGACTTTGGATTTTAGCCGATAATATTTGTTAACGTGATACTGGAAACCTATAACAAAACTCTCCTGTCAAAGCTTCGACATTAACACGTGGGGTCTATAATTTTCAGGGTGCGTTATTGCTATTCTTTAATCCAATTGTTTTTTGCACAAATACTACTGCTATTGTTCTTATCTCTCCCTCAGATCTTAAAAATCGACCTCAACTATGATACCAATTTGATGAAAAGGTAGAGAAGGAAAACATAGTAAACAAAAAAAAATTCATGTTCATTAAACTTCTCACATACATGATACCATGCTGTTGTTCTTGGCTCTTATGGCCTCATACCTCTCATAATGACCCAACCACGGGTATATAAGGCCCTAACGTTTAAAATATGGAATCATGCATACTCTAATTAGACTTGAATCAAATCGACTTGACTCAACTCCAAGTAACTTGTTCATGCAAACTCACACTAAAGTATAATTTTCCAAATATAGATTGAACTCCAACTAACTCGCACAAACTCAAATTAAATCACACTTTAAATGTAGATTGCTACACAAGGGATTAATTAACTATCCCCCTTAATTATGATCATATGACTCAACTTGACTCAAACGTGAATGAACTATGCCTGCTAGGCTTACAATAAAAATTTACTCAATCGTCATTAAAGATTCTTGCTAGTCTAAGTCTAAGCTATGCTTACAATGACTCAAACCTTTTACAATTTTGGATTTTATTTTTTGTTTCTTCCAAATTATATATCTTTTAAATTGCTTCATTATATAATTTTTTTTCTTGTTGTAGGCTCCATATTTCTTCACTTGATTTTTCTACAATGTTTCTTTGAATTCTCTTGTATCTGTTCTGAGTGTGTCTTCAACAACTTCCTCTTCAAATATTTTTTCAACCATGGACTGTTGCCACAAATATTCATCTTCAAACTATTTTTTTTTCTCTACTTCTTGCACTTCATATTATTGATCTTCTTTTTTCCATATTTATTGATAACAAAATATGATTTCTTCTTTACTCCGTTGATGGAAAATAGTTCACAAATTTCCATCTATCTCTTCAATTTCATCATCATGTACTGCTACGTTTTGTCTTTAATCTTCACACTCAAGATCATTATTAGGCTTACATGTAAACGAAAAAAAATCACTCTCCTTTTTCTCATTCACCATTTCATTTAATTAATTTATTATATTTTTTCTTTTAACACTCTCATCAATTTTTTCAATTGACTTCTCAATCCATTCATCAATGAGCTTCAAATTTGCATCAAAATTATTAATAACTTTGTTTTCAACCTCAACTCCAATGCTATTTTGAACACCTACATATTCCTAATCAATGTTAAAAACATCTTCATTATGTTCTAAAATGGGAGTTTCATTCTATTTATCTTCAACTTCATTGAGGTTACTTTCCACTATTATGCAATCAGTGGATATTCTCACCAAAAACTCTTCAACCACTTTATTCTCTTCTTGATCATTCACTGCTACTAGATCATGCAATACTTCATAAATTGTTGCTTCAGTCGCGTCTTCAACCTTCAATTTTTCATCAAACATGGAACCTACCATATTTCCACAATCAGTCCCTGTTTAAAAAAAAGAACTACACATATCGTTAACATAATGTTCATCCACCCTATGATAGTATATTAGAGCATGCATGTGCTCATTATCAATTTCAAATTCACTAAATTCATCAACTATGGCTAGGTTCACTAATTCACATATCACTTTGCAATCATCATCCACATGTGTCTCATCATGGTGGGATTCACCATAATCTTCACCATCCATGTGGATATTATCTTTCTGTTATTCACACACAGATACTTCAACTTCTCTCTCTTCAACCTTTGCTACATCTTCTTCATCCATATGCATTTATGCATAATGGGTTCCACTTTTACATTCTTCACAACCATCATCCATCTTTGGGTAGGATTCTCCAAGTTTTTTTGTCATCCCAAAGTTTGGTCATCTACTCTCAGATCTACGATCGACTTCTTTATTGATTCTTTAACAAATTGTGAGACAAATGGTTATTTCATGTCACTTTCCTTTGTACCAAACTATGCATCTAAGATATTTTATGCTTCCTTGGAAGATGTAGCTTTTTCTACCTTACACAGAAAATTTTCTTCCAATGTTTTTTTATATAAAATCCAATACTAAAGCATAACATATTTCATCATATAGTTTAGTAGACCGACACTCAATTAACTCTTTACCTCGAAGAAAATTTCGTGTTTTGACAACCCAAAAATTAAATTTTTTACTAACAAACATAGGTGGCAGTAGTAGACACATCTTGCAACAATAAACCTCGATTATCTTTCGTCTTCTGCTAGACTTCTTATTTCCTTGGTTGTGTCCTGAACCTATATTTACATGGAAATGATCTCTACATATTCTTTTTTATTTCTTCTTTTTATCTTTTGAAATCTCATTTTGTGACCCATGATTTTTGTCTTTCTTCAACCTTTTTCTTCTTTCCTCATTACATGAGGCCTCCTTCCATGAGGCCTCCTTCCATATCACCCCCCTAAAAAAAATATGATTTTCAATATGCACCTCCGTAAGGAACAATATTGATTAGATTCACATACATAGAGTATTTTTTCCAAACCCAAAACACTATCATGCTTGACAAAACAATTTTTTTTATATAGATACATCTTTCCAAAATCCTAAACTATTTTTCCAAAAGAAAATAAAAAATCACTTTAAAAATCCCTATAAACCTTCCAACAAAAAAACAAATATAAGCAAACCCCTTTTAATAACTTTATAACAAGCCACACCTTTTTTTCATATATATAAAAAAACACTCTTTCAAAAAATTTATTTTATAAACCTTTGTAAGGCCCTTGTATAAAATAAGCTATTCAAATAAGTTATTGAACCTTAATACTTTCATTACTTGAAAATATCCTTTTTGGATTTTTTTCTAGTAAAATAATCTTTCATACACTTGAATTATTAATCTCTTAAACCACGCCCACACATTAAAAATACTTTTAAAACTTTCGACTTTGGATTTCGGCCGATAATATTTGTTAACGCGAGAAGGATGACCTATAACGCAACTCTCCACTCATACCTCATGCATTAGCACGTGGGTATACCATTTGAAGGGTGCATTACCACTGCGTTTGAACAAAACCAAAAAAAAAATAAATCCACAAAGACTATTGTTGTCATCCTTAGCTCTCCCTCGGATTCCAAAACTCGACCTCAAATATGATACCAATTTGATGGAAAGGAAGAGGAGGAAAACACAATAAACACAAAAACAATCTTCTATTTATTAAATTTTTCATATAAACCATTACCGAATTGCGACTCTTGTCTCTTCTTGTCTCATACATATCACCAGCCTAGATCCATCTTACTCTGGATCTATCATGCGCCGAGAGGGATCAAATCTCTCGAGGTGCAAACCTATTTTTTGAGTGTAAAACTTGAGGAAAGGTTTGCACCTCGAGAGATTTGATCCCTCTCGGCGCATGATAGATCCAGAGTAAGATGGATCTAGGCTGGTTCCAGTTGGAGGCATCAACGTCACATTTTTCAGATTATTAAATTTTTTGTATATTTTTGAGATTTACATCATACTTCGAAATTTTGAAGATTAGAAATACAACTTCTAACAAATGTTATTAATATAAATATGTTTGGTGATCATAAAAATGAAATAATTAATATATTAAATAACAAATACACCTATCATATCATTCAAATGTGATATGAATGCAAAGTGACAATGTAATACTGTTGAATGATAGAAAATGTGAATAAATATGGAATCATGCAGACTCTAACTAGACTTTAAACTCAACTCCAACTAACTTGTTAATGCAAACTCACACTAAATTAGACTTTTCCAAATATATATTAAACGTAATCTAACTCACTCTCACTCAAATTAACTCATAGTTTAAATATACACTGCATTGCATGGAGTTATTAGTTATTTCCTATAGTAAGGTTCCTTCAGTGATTATGAACATAAAAAAGGTGAGAGGAATAGAATAAAATCTCTTGGGATTATTTTCCTTGTGAAGGCTATCTGTTTGCTCTTGAATCAAAAAAATATGGAAGTAGAATGGGAGTGGACAAATTATTATCTTAATTATACTGCAATTTGAAAATATTGACAGTGAGTCGATCATTATTTTAGTGATTAATTATAACTTGGTTTGAGGTCAAAAGGAATGGAAAATGATTAATATAGAAGAACTCAAATGGGTGAAAGAATGGAGCTAGGTTACACTTTTTGGCGAGAGAGGGCGCATTTGGGTAGAAAAAATGATGGCTCGATCGAGCCATTTAAGCGCTTGATCAATCCTTTTTTAGTCGCTCAATTGAAATCCTCAAGCGCTTAAAAAACAGTTTGATCGAGCATTAAAACTTACTCTCGATCAAGCTCCTATGTAACCCTAAGTTAGCAGCCTTAAATTTCCATCGAGCCTTAAAGCTCCATTAAGCCTTCAAAAAACAAATTTAATTTTTAATTACATTTGAATATGTAATTTACAATGGTGTGCATTAATTTCTCATTGCATTTCTAGCATTTTGGTGTATAATTTTGAAAAATGATTCTATCCCACTTGCAATCGAAATTGTAATATTCTTATATTTATAATTTGGTAAATTAAAAATTAGTTTTTAATATGATTTAAATTTTTAATGTTATAATTTAAATAATAAATTGGTTAAAAATAAAAGAATTTATCAATTTGATTTAATAAATATTATAATTTTTTATATGAATATGTGTATCTCAAAAATGTGAATTTGACGTAGCCGGAAATGTATATTATATAAGATTCACTTAACACACACATTGAATGTAGTAATAATTAACGTAGTTGTAATAGTTGTAAGTTATAATTAATATAGTTGTAATGGATGCAATGGTATTTGGTGTTATAATTCTCTTTCAACCTGTAAAATATGATTGCACTCAATTATGTCTTGAGTCTCCACAACTGCAAAGTATATATAGAATTTTTTTACTCGTCACTTAGGTTTGCAATATATATTTTTAAAATAATAAAAACAAAAGGAAATCATAAATTTCAAAATATTATTTAACTAATTTGAATTTGAGTAATCTAGATTTAAATGTGCCAATAAAATTATTTTTAAAATAATGATATTATAAAATTTAATTTAGTTTACTTTGTTGTTTTATTTATTTATTTATCATAATTTGATTTTTTTTTTATTGAAATCTCTACATTAAAAAACTTTAAAACCATTAAGTATAAAAATATGTTATGTTTAAAATCAAAACAATAAACAAATTATTATTTTTAAGAATTTCAAAATCCAAAAATAATTATCTATATATTATTAAAATCATTTTCTTGGTAAAATGAAATAAAAATTGGATTTATAATTAAGGAAAAATAGAATTTGGAATATATTTGAATATTTATAAAAAAAGAATTGTGGAATAAGTACCTTTTATAATTTGCTTAGAGACAAGTATTGAGAGACTTTGTTTTTTCTTTTCTTTTTCTTTTAAGATAATTTTGATAGCTCGATCGAGCCTTTGTTTAACTACAATTAAGGGTTTCTTAAACCCTCGATCGAGCTATTTGAAATTTGAATTTAAAACACTTGATTGAGTGTTTTAAGCGCTTGATCAAGTTGTTGAGGGCCTTACCGTAACAAACTCTAAGTAAAATTTGTCTTTGACTTGGGGAGTTCATCATGTTGGATTCAGGAAGGAACTCTCTATCCAATGGCATATGAAACACAATTTTATACTATAACAAACTCTAAGTAAAATTTGTCTTTGACTGGGGGAGTTCATCATGTTGGATTCGTGAAGGAACTCTCTATCCAATGGCATATGAGTTTGACATTTTCAAATACATATGCTATTTTTTTATCTAATTTCTTTTAAACATAAGCTTGAACTTTGTTTGAAGAGTTTTAAAAAGGTTAAATAAAAAGTCAATATCGTAAAATATACACAACTAAAAATTTTCAAAAAATACCACTATTTTAATTTACGAGTCCTCTTCAGAATGGTACTCAGATTTTTCAATTTATTTCAATAGTTCAAAAAAACCTTACGATATCACATGTCTAAAAAAATGCAATTGAAATATTTATTTGCCAAGTTCTACTTATATATATATATATATATATATATATATATATATATATATATATAAGAATATAAAATTTTAATATGAAAAAAGTGGGTCTCTCTGTGTAGAGTATGCTGATATATAATGCTTTTAAAAATGACACATTTTATACCAAGTTATGCTAACATACCTCTTAAGAAGTGTGAAATTTTGCAAACATAAGCATTTTATTTAATGGAAAATTGACATATTATAAGACACTAAATTGTTTTTTCAAAAAATGTTACTAGGACAACAAAATGATTCTCCACAATTTGTCTTTTTACTTAGACTCAAAATTCACAGTGCTTATATGAATGTTGAGGGATTCAATTCAATCAAACATGAAAAACTTGAAAATTCGTCGCCAAATTTAGCTCAAAAGTGTAACTCATCTTCATGATTTCACCCAAATAAAAATTTGATACCAACCGAGTTTTGCAAAATATGATTAACCAAATCACAAGGTTTTTGATACATCATTCTTGAAATGTGGAAGAGAAATATTTATGCGGCTTTGGGATTTCATCTTGTAGAATATTTCAAGAAGAAACAAAATTATATGTATGTGGAATTACAATATGGAATTAAAAGATAATATTCCATTGAAATGGTTTTGAGACCATGGATGCCACTAGCATTGGGCTAACTGAGAACTAGTTTAATGTTATCCATTTTCTATTAGTGATGATACATTTAGTTTCTCTTACTGCATTAAATAATACAATGAGACCGAAGTTTGAAGCGCAACACTCATATGTTTGAAAGAATATTGAAAGTGTTTGCTTAAGTTGTACACTTAAAATGCTATATATTGAAAAGTGGGTTTATTAAATGCATGAATGGTCAAAGTAAAGTTAAGTTCAAGGATGAGATGTGAAATTTTGATATAATGTTTATTGTTCAAGTTAAAAAAGCAAACAGTTGGACCAATGGACATTAATTTTATTTCATCTTCACATAGAGGAAATGGTTTTTTATTAAACTATTTAAGCATGGACTTAAATGTCATGATAAAATTCGAAGGAAAATGGCTTTGTATCAATTATTTTTGGCTTTTTCATATTTCATGTGCAATAATTAGAGATTAATGAAATGTAAGAAGGAATAATTCAATTTAATAGTAAAGAAAAATGGTATATATGGTCATGAGATATAAATGAGCATATGTAATGGGTTTGTAATGTTTTGAGTAGTGTTATTGAGTAATGGGTCCATTGTGTGTTAAAGAAGAGTTTATTAAATGTTAGTTGTATATTTTGATGGAAATGTGAAAATGGGTTACACTTTTGTGAGACACACATTTGAAAATTTCACATTCACACTTTTCGACTTTTCGACTGAACATTATGTTTTTTGGGCCAAAATTTTAAAAATAATTTGGCCAAACATTTCCGTGGTTTACACCGATTGCTACTCATTGTTCTGGCCAGAGGTGGAAAAATCGATAAAGATAGTTCGACCAAAATTTTGTTTATAAATATAACCGTCTCAAGCCACCGAAATATGTACTTCACATTCAGTTTACCATTGGAGGATCTACTGCAGGAATTTGGCGAAAACAATAGCGAGGGTGTGTGTGATTTGTTCCAGTTGTTCGTTGGATTTTTTGCTTTTTGTGTTCTATATTAGAATTAGTTAGGATTATGCTTACTTTAGTATATCTTGGATTGGGTTTGTTGAGGAAGTTGAGAGATTCTCTCAATTTCTCTCTCTAAGATTAGCATTAGTTTAACTATATATATTTGATGTATCTCTGATTATTGAATATAGAAATTAATTATTTGTGTGTGAATCCTGTGCGTTTCTGCTCTCTCACAATTTCTAATATGGTATCAAAGCATGTTCTGGCTTGATTCCCTTACGGGATGGCCAGGAAAATGTGAGAGCCATGATTATCAAATTGTTGCTGTAGGAGAGTAGATAGCTCAGTGAATTTATTTTCTGAGTAAAAGTTTTTTGTGTATTTGTTATTTTTGCTTTAAATTGTGTAAATGTAGAAAATTATTTTATTGGTTATAGATCGCTGTAAGTTGCTCTGAATTTTCTCAATTCAAGTTATTATAGCGCTGCCTACGGTGAAAACGCACGCAGTGTTAGATTCAGGTCTGGAGCTGCTGCAAGGGAATTTTTTGGTGCGTTGGTGTTGTGTTTTGAATCCGCTGTACGTGGAGAATAGTGTTATGCAGTGCCAGCAGTTGAAAGTTGCTGGTGGAGGTGCGTTATTGCAGGCGGACTGGCTGGAACCGGTTCAATGGACACAAATCGGACGAAAAGGGCATCGAAAAATTCAGTTTGTGTAGCCCCAAGAACCTAGATTTTTGCTGTACATGGGCCAAGATCGAGCTGTAGCCAAGTGCGAGAAAATCGTTGAAGAACACTGCATGTGGGCTCGAGATGTGTTAGAAATTGAAGTCGTTTCTGCGTGAAGTTGTATTGCTGCTTGGGTCATGCTATGGTTCAAAGGAGTTGTGAGGGCCGATTTTAGTATGATGCAGCAATCAGGCTGTATTCTTGTCTATTTAGGCGAGAAGCAAGATCCGTAAGGTTAAGATGGTCAACGCGTCTCCCTACATGGTGACTGTTGAAACTTTGGATCACAACTTTCCTACCAATATTGACATATGTGATTGGAGTGTGCAATTATGCCGTTCTAATTCAGATGGCCAGTGGAGACACCACCAGCCAGAATCAGATAGAATTGAAGGATTTTCTCAATATACCATTGTTAGAGTGCTGATCGTTGAAGTTCTATAAAGCAGAGGCGCTGGAAGAATCGTGGACAGATACGGGGTTAAAGTTTGCAGTGAATTTGTTGCTTAGAGTTCTCGTTGGTGGTTTGTTGTTTGTTTTAGCGCAGTGCATTCTCTGCAGATTCTAGTTGGCACGTTGGAATATTTAGTGCAATCTTGGGGATCGAGCCAACAAAATGAAGCTGCAATATTCACTAATTTAGCAGCCAAAAACGCAGTGAAAGTCGTTGCCTATTTTATTAATTATTTGAATGATGTTTGGATAATTTCATAAATTTTGTTGTTGTGATATTTGTAGTGCAGAACCAACTATGAGCAATTTAGCATAATTTAAATTAGTCGTTCTTGACGTTCTACAGGGACGAGAGAACAATTGGCTAATTTGATTGTGTGAATTTGTTATATGCTGATCTTGTTGTGCTACGGGCCAAGGAGCATCAGTTACAGGTTACAGTATGATGTGAAGCAGGTCAAGTTGTTAGATTAGTTCTTGAACACATTCAGTATTCAGACCATTTTCCTAGCTACTGATGGATAGCCGAAAGCGAAATATCCGACAGATGGTGATTGGTCCATAGGATGGTTCATCACTTGTTAGCTCTATCGCGGAAGCCCCGACGAGCCGAGTTGTCAATACTGTTAATCTTGCAAAGTTCATTATTGTTGGTCAGAAACAAATGTATTTTAAATGGGTTGAACGGTAGCTCGAAAATGGTGGAGAAAAGAGCGTTTCCTATGAGATCTCAGAGTGGGTACAAATGTTAATGAAGACCAGATCAGACAAAGAGACGAAAGTTCAAAGTGTTGTAATTCTGATTAATTATTATATGTTTTTTAAAGTAAGCACTAAGGGAGGGTATTAGAATTAGTTAGGATTATGCTTACTTTAGTATATCTTGGATTGGGTTTGTTGAGGAAGTTGAGAGATTCTCTCAACTTCTCTCTCTAAGATTAGCATTAGTTTAACTATATATATTTGATGTATCTCTGATTATTGAATATAGAAATTAATTATTTGTGTGTGAATCCTGTGCGTTTCTGCTCTCTCACAATTTCTAATATTCTAAGGGTTGAGATTATATTAAATTTGATATGGTTTTTTAGTTTTTTTTGGAGAACTTGCATTGAGTCTTCCTCGGCATCCGGACGAGGTAAGTATATTTCTATTCTTGAATTTGCCCGACTGTCATGTTTCAGTTCTCTATAAACGATTCCATTCGCAATGCGTATAAATGATTCTATATTGAATGTGTGTGAATGCGGTTGTGTTATTCATAATTTTCAGTTGTTTCACTTAATAAAAAACCAAACCAAAAAAAATTTCTAGAATTCATAATCTGGATACATGGATAAATCTTTAACATAGAAAATATGAGTACCACTTTTGTTTACATCTAATTTTATATCTATATTTGATGTATGTCTATATTTTTTTTATGCCTAATTGTTGTATGTATGTCTATATAGCCCTTTTATGAGTATTGTCTATATGTAGTCTTATATGTAGATCTCATAGATTTGTCCAAAAATTAGCAAAAAAAAATACCATTGGGAAAAAATGTCCAGCATGAGGGTGGTTACATGGGAAGGAAAAAAACCATCTGAGTACTAATTTATATCTCTTTAACATTGAATAAACTACTCTATACATAAAAACCATAACAAAACATACGCTGCAGAATTGTGACTCAAATATAGAGAAACTTAGGCATATACCACCTAGAAGTCATAACAATCATAGTGATGCGATGTGTGCAAAACATTGATGGGTGCCACACCATGTCTACATATGTTGTTGGAGCATATAACATAAGATAGCAATATGAAGACTATTGTCTTGTACCGAGATTATACGGTATATAATAGTGATGAATTCCATCCATGGTGCAGAACCGAAATATATTAATGAGATAGAGCCAAGGCATATCATTATAATATTTCCAAGATAGTGATTAATGTATTCAATATGGAGATGATATGATGATAGCATGCTAGAGACCATGATTATATGCAAGAGGTACATGTAAGAGACAATGAAGTGAAACTTTATTATGAGAGAGATATATACGAGAGACCGTACCTGATACCGATATCCATCACCATTACACACAAAAAATGATGTGACCAATGCTGAACTACAAGAGCCGTTATAAAGTTTAATGAGTGCAATTTTGAAGACCTCTATCCATGTTTTCTGTTTGTCTATATTCGTTGTCTGTATTTCTATATGTCTCCGCTACAGGTAAACCTCTCTATATATTAGTTGTCTGTCTGTCTATATGTATATTCTACAATAACCAACAATATATTGCATGTCCAACTGATATATATGTCAGTGCTCTCTATATAAATTCTCACACAAGTTCCTTTAAAAAAAAAAATCCTTTTAAACCATTTAGGGATAACAATGATCGAAAATATTACGATGTTTTTAAGTTCGAGTTGGCTATTACAAATTTAGTAGCATATATGTAAACAAAAAATGAAATTCAACTATAAATCTTTCTCTATTCACACAATTTACGCAGTAATCACATTTTCCAAACATACTCGAGCAATCCCAAGGAATTCTCATTCCTAAACTTCCAACTGTCTTTTTCCTTCATCCCACACAGCCCAAGGAAAGGTATCTCTTTCTATAAATTGCAGTACATTGGTATATTTCATTTTCCTCCAAAGGATTCAATGCTACGTGTTAATAATTATCATTAATATAAGCTCTAGATACTCTCAACCTATGAACATGTTCACTAACAATGTCAATGCAATAAAGTATTTAGGAATTTCTTAGCTAGTAACAAACCACAACCATAATAATGGTTCTTTTCCATCAAACTCTTCTTCTCTCCAAGAAATAAGAACATTACAATGAAAGTGAAGAATGAATGAATGAAGTGAATCCCCAAAAAAACCACAAATTTACGCTTAACTATGCATGCTCTTGAAATTCCACATGGCTTCCCCAATAATTTCATATACACACCTTTTTCTCAACTAATTCACATATGGGTATAAGAAAAGATAAATAAAAGTTTTGTCCTCTCTGAACACCCTCATATCATTTCATCATATTCCCCTATAATATTGTGCTTTTTCGTCTACATTTAATGATAATTTTATTATTAATATTCATTGTTAGCCAACACAAAGAAACTCTCGCAAAACAATTACACAACTAGGTTCTCTAGCCTCTCATCGTGTACAAACATAAATTATTAATAAAGGTTAAAACTAGGGTATAACATTCCCCTTACCCTTATTTTATCTTTTTCCTCAATGCTAAACACCATACATGTGCACATATATACGAAAACACATCAAAATTTCAAAATAAATGAGGTTATGCCTTCAACATAGCATCTTCAATCTCCCATGATGCTTCGTTAGAGTTGTAGCACATCCAATAGACATTTCCCTTCCCTATGACTTTGTTCTAAATAAAAATTACCATCTATTCCAATATATGCATTGGTTGTACCTAAAAGTATCCTACTAGCTCCATCTTAATCAAAGTCCAATCAATGGTATGGTTAGGATCATGTACATATTTTTTCCTATGCTTAAAATGGACCAGAATATATGGCTGCCAACTTAGTACAACTTCCCAAATTCAATGAACTTTATTTGGTTTCTCTTTCAAAATAACATGCTCACACACTTTAAATTCTATTGTTGTCATACTCTTATCTACATAGTTATTTTGTATGTTTTGAGCTTCTTTAAATTTTTTCTCAATATTTACCATTTGTGCTTCCATTTCCTTGAGCAATTATGGCCCAAGTAACACCCTATATTTTCATTTTTCCCAACTTACTGTATTATTTCACTTTATATCATATAAATCTTATGAATATATATAGAATTTCACTTTCACTAATATGTAGAATCTATATGAATATGATATTATTCTTCCTACTACCATGAAGGCATAGTCAACGCATAAATTATTTTATGCATCGTATATGCTAGAAGTGGAACAAAGCTCACCATTTCATTAATAATAACACATCCCGAACTACCATGACTAGATTCCAATGTATGCACTAAGTATTAATCTAGATATGATGTAGTTATGGAATGATGTGTTGTTAATCTCCTTTTCATTGGCGGTAAACTAATATAAAACATTTAGCTAAATTCATGGAGGATCCTAGTGTTTTTGGAAACTATGTATGTCATTTCTCCCATTAACTAAGGCATTTTCAATAAATGAATGTAATATTTTATTGAATTTGATTTATTCAAGGAACAGAAATTCCACTCAACATGGTTGAAAAATGGACATTATGCATAGATGTTTCTTCATTATCCCAATCCAGGGAAAGCGGTGATTACTTATGTGATATGCAATATTGCGACAAAAAAAGTCCTCCAAAGGAAAATGAATGTACCTAGAAGAACAACAAACAATGAATCATATTATATTGCATTGATATAAGGCTTAGGAACAACTAGGGATTATGGATCCAATGGAATTATAGTTTTCACCAATTATGAACTTGTGTGAAACGAGATGAAATCCGTTTACGAATTTAAGAAGGAGAGGTTAAAACAATTTAATGGAAAAGAAAACAATATTTATAGACAATTTCAATAATTTGGTATAAGACATTATGCACATGTTAATAGGATGTCTAGTGATCTATTGTATGAGGCAACATCAATTTAAGATTTGTGTGTCAAAGATGAATTAGTGTTAAGAATATCTCCCTCAAAATTTATTGATGGACATTGTAAGATATATTTGGTATGTGTGTGTTTTTTAGTTATAAATGTGTCGTTTTTAATGACCATGTGTTTTTCTCAATTATATACCAAGTGTGCCCCCAATATGTAACCACAACTTGGTGAACTTCATGTTTTAGAAAATTTTGTATTTAATTTTCAAAATGTGTGTGTGTCAACAAAATTGTGTTTAAATAGTCTTGATTTTTGCAACAATTTGTGCTTCAAGTTTTGTTTTTTACATTTGTGTTCAAGTTGTGCTTCAACATTTGTGTATTACATCAATTGTTTGAACTCTTTCGATCATTTTAAATATTAATTTTAAAAATAATTGTAAGTGAATGAGATAACTTTTTAAAGATCATGTATCTATATATCTGTAGATATCCATATATCATGGATCGACATTTTCCACATGATTATTCGAGATGAGCATAAATCGATTCTCATGCATCTACGAGAGGGGGGATCATGGATCAAAGAGAACATCAGATGAATCAGGGGATTTATATCATGATCATGGTATATATATGTGTTTATATGCAATTTTTTAAATGATATTTGAATATAATCTTATGCGCATAGATGTGTATACATATGGAATTTATTTTTTATGAATTTAGCAAGTTAAATTAATTTTTAATAGATTTCATTTTTTAGGAGTTGGGACGAAAAGAGTATCTACTAAGTAAATGCAAGTCCATTGCTCACACAATCGTGGTGTATATATATATATATATATACGAATTTAATTTTAAATGATAAATAGGTGAATTGCATGTATGTACATACACACATATTTTAATTGATTAAATTATTTTTTTTTTAAGAAGCTTCACTCATAATGCTATCGCGTTATGGTGGTACACATTCCCCTACTGGCCAATCAATGGGTGGTCATGCTGGTGCTCAACCATCTCTGGGTGGGCATGATGGTGCTCAACCATCTCTAGGTGGTCATCAATATCAATTAGATCATCTTTATCATCATTTTGTTAAATTATATAATTTTTTTATGTTAAAACAAATGTGTACATTTTTTCACATGTTTTTTTATTTATGTAATTTTATATATTGATGCAGAGGGTGAAAATGTTTCTCGAAAAATACGTAAGAGAAACTAGGAAATTGAAGAAGAAGGTTGTACACCAACTACAACTTATCCATATGAAATTCCCGATGACCTTCCTTGGGAAAAAAACCTCCAACAATGAGCTGAAATAGATCTGAAACATGATTGACTATTCGTCGAAGTGAATTGATTTTTAACCTCGTTGCTTAGTGTGGATGACTAAAGGCAACAAAATGATTTTACGACTTAATATAGAACCTAGGAAATGAATCTAAACATAAATTTAACATGAATTTGCAGAAATAGAAAGAGATAGAAGACAAAAAACATTGGTGATGGAGTTCTTCCCTGATGGACTAAGTCTCTCGGTCTGATTTTAAGATGGGTGTTTGTTTGATTAAGGAATTATCCAAGGAAGTATTTACATAGAAATTCGCCATAATGAACGTGCTCAGAGGAACCTCTAGTCACTATCAAATGAAATCTCTCCTTCCTAGCTTTCCGACGCCTATATCAGTGTCGAATTCCGCCTTCAGACGACCAAGATACACTAAAACAAAACTGCCTCCTCTCTTCACAAAATAATCAATAAGCCTCAAAAAGATCTCTCCTTCCCCATCATGGTCAAAAGGTGAAGTTTATATAAGTTCAGGCTAGGTTCACTCTTGGGCCTCTTGGGCTAAAATTGGGAAATGATTGAATGTATTAGGTGGTAAACACCTCTCAGTGCTATCGAGTTCCAACAGCTAGTTAAAGAAGTTACATGGTGGATTAATTTCAAAATTGCACATTAAAAATAAAAACCTAAAAATGCACTTTAGGCTAAAATAATCCTGACGGTTCTACAAACGGTGGTATGGTGGAACAGATTGCATGTGACAGGTTGGAGTTGTCTGGCGGTCAGTTCGGGCAGCTTCGGGCTGATGGTGTAACTATTTTTTTACTCACTGTATAACCTGACTATTGTGCATTCACAGTGTACTATCCACACTACTGTAACATCCGTGCCTGACGGTTACCCGCGTGGTTGAGACTCTACTACAGCCTGACTATCACACATATAGTTATAATATGGATTTATTCATATAGTTCATCACAGAAACCATTTCATATAGTTTTCCACCATAGGTTAGCGCTTTTACATAGGTTTTGACCATTGCATAGGATTTCAACATATGGTTTGCATGTAGTTTAGAACTTAGGTTAGCGCTAGGTCTTTACAACTTAATTACAACACCACTACTTAGTATTTTTCACCTTAGCATAGGCTTAGGACTTATTTTTTTCACCGTATATTTAACACCATAGATTTCAACTTAGGATTTATACCATGAACCTTTAACACATAATTTCCACATCATGAAGTAACTTTCCATTTGTTTGCCCCATGAATGAAGACTCTCCTTCATATAGAACACTGAATTCAACTGAAGGAATTGTTGGATCCTAGCATTGTCAACTTTGACTATAGAATTTTGTGTCGATCGTGGACTTTGCAAGATCCTCCTCGATCAATCCTCTCCACTTGAAAGATTTTGGACCACCAAAAGTTTGATTTAAGTATAGATCAGGTGAGGGTACAACTCCCTCACTCTTCGATCTCCATCCACCTCGACTTTCTTGGATTCATGCCTTTTAGTCCTACTCGAAGATATTCAACATCTCCATGCCTTAAAGTGGGAACCTTCCTATCCAATATGGTATCTTCCTACAACTCATTCATATACTCATGTGCAAAATCATCAACTATAGGGATCTTTGTATCTTCCTCTGGATCAATGATCATCGAAGGTTCATACAACTTCATATTTTATAAATTTACAATTGAATAAATACGAATGTAAGGAGGTAAATCTAACAAGAATGCATTATTTCCAATATTTTCAACAATATTGAAAGGAATATACCTGATGGGTTTCAGTTTCTTACCTTCTCATTTCAACCTTTCCTTGCTGATATACAACCATACCTGGTCACTGAACTAAAAATTATGATCCACTCGATGCTTGTCATGGTGCATTTTGTACTTGGCCTGACTCTTATCTTGCTGATTCCGCACTACTGCATGTACTTGTTGTGTCTGTTGAATGAACTCAACTCCTTTATTTGAATCATCGTGTCCATCCACTTTACCTTCTTCATCGAATAGTAATTCCATTGATGACTTTGGTAGATACCTGAAACATGTTTCAAATGGTGATTGATTAGTCGAAGAATGTAATGTTAGATTGTAAGCATGTTGCACATAAGGTAAAGATTCATCCCAAATATTAAGATGTTTGCTACAGAACCCTTGGATAATATGTATCATTGTCTTATTCACCACTTATGTCTGTCCGTAGGTGTGTGGATGAAAATTTGTTCTCTTATTAAGCTTTGTGTCCATGAGTCCCCACAAAGTGAACCAAAACTCTCCTACAAAGCGAGTGTCTTGGTCGGAAATGATGGAATTAGGTAACTGAAAATGCACCCATACCTCTTGACAGAAAATATGTTCTGTCTGTTGAGTAGTCACTTGCTTTTTGCATGGAACAAGAATGCACATCTTGCTAAAATGATCAACCACGACATACATGTAATAATGCCCTCTCTTGGACATCGAAAGTCCTCCAACAAAGTCCATTGAAATTTTGTCCCATGGTTGCGAAGGAACTGGAAGTGGCATATACAAGCCAATCTTTCGATTGCTTGGTTTTCATATCGAACACATAACACATCCTTCAATGTACTTAACAATTTTTTCATACATGTGAGGTTAGTATCACTGCATTTCAATTTCCGCCATTGTTTTTCTTAGGACAAAATGTCCCGAAATGTAAGAAGAATGTGCTTCTCGAATAACATGCACCATTTATGTTTGTGGTATGCACAACTTACCCAGATGAGATAACAACCTATCATGAACATGGTAATTTACTTCTTCCACCTGAGTACCATGAGTTAGTGATTCTTAGATATCTTTAAAATGAATATCTCTACTACATTGTTCTAAATAAATTTCAAGTTTTAAAGAACTATTCTGCAGCACTACTGAAGCATTCAAATATGGTCTAGACAACATATCAACTACTATGTTTGTCACACCTTTGTTGTACTTAATTACTAAGTTAAATTTCTAAATAAATCCTATAAATATATAATGGCGAGATTGTAGAAACGTAGTTTGAGACTGAAGGTACTGAAGCGGCTGATGATCTATGTGAATCACAATTTCCTTACCCATTAATTAGTGTTTCCATTTCTTAACACTTTCAACCAAAACAAACATTTCTTTATCATATGTTGGAGAATTTGCAACTGCCTTAGAAACATTTCTGAATTAAAACAAATAGGTTTCCATTTTTGAAGTAATAAGGAACCCATTGCATAACCAGTAGCATCTGTTTCAATTTTGAATGGTTGTTGAAGATCTGGTAAAGCTAAGATTGGTGCTACGACAATTTTCAGCTTCAGTGTATCAAAATATTTTTTTGTTTCCCTCCCCACTAAAAGGAAAATTTAGGGCATGTTAAAGCATGCAACAGTGATGTAATTAAAGAAATTTGAGAAATCAATTTCCTATAATATTTAACTGCACCTAGAAAACTCCTATATTTAGTCACATTCTTTGGCCTTGGCCAATTAACAATCACAATGGTTTTAGTTGGATTGATTTTCAAATGACCACCTCCAACTATGTAACCAAGATACATCAACGAAGTCTTTGCAAACTCACATTTGGAAATTTTAAGGTACAAATTTTCCCTTTGCAACACTTCAAAGACCTGTTTAACATGCCTAACATGCTCTTCCATACTGGAGCTGAAAATCAGGATATCATCTAAGTATATTATGATAATTTATCAATTTATGGATGAAATACATCATTCATAACCTACATGAAAGTTCTTGGATCATTACACAAACCAAACAACATAACTAGCCATTAAAATAGCCCCTTCCTACTTTCAAATGTAGTTTTTGAGATGTCATTTTCTGCAATGCGAATTTGATGATAGCCACTACGCAAATACAACTTAGTGAAATGGACAACATTTTTCAATTGGTCAAGTAAATCATCTATCTTGGGAAGATGATACATGTTATTGATTGTGATTTTGTTTAAGTCCCTAAAATTGACACACATTCTCCATGTACCGTATTTCTTAGCAACCAAAATTATTGGTGAACCACATTGTTATGAAGAATTCTAATCTTTGGATAAACTAGTCTTCCATGAGTGTGGTGTTCCTTCACTCAGAACAACAGAGGAAAGTTAAATGATTTTCTATATATAATAAACAGATAAACAGAATATGAAGAGACTTAATTGTGATCCTTCACTCTCATTCTTCTTCTTTCGTCACTTTTTCTCATTTTGATCCAACTAAACTCACCAGATGAATACCTGCAATTGAAACTAGAAGACAACACATGACGATTCAAATATACAATATCTATTTATCATAACCAGATTGAACTGACTAAATCTGAGAATATATGCACATACTGAGAATTCATTCACAAGATACAAATGCATATATGGGAGAAAAAATAAATATCTTTATTACAGTATTAGGAGAGATAGATTACAACTAGTCGATCAGTTCATTATCAACCTGCTCCAACTTCATCCCATACTCATCACACCAAGAATCAATTCAGTAGCATCGCAGTACTTAAACTCTCAAAGAATTGAGAATCCAATAGTATAACACTACATAAATTTATTTGTCCCTTGCACTTAGATGAGTGCTCAATTTATAGGGAAATTGTAGGTATTTTCTCTACAAATGATATTGAATGGCTTTATAATAATAGATGAGACATGTTTCGAGGTTAAATGGTGATGGAGGAACACATTTATTCGAAATATGACACCTATGAGCTCTTCTGTAAGGCACTGGACATGTGGAGATTCCCAGAACAATGATGATTTCGCTCCCAGGAGACCAACGCACCCTTAAGTGTCCTGAAGTTCTTTTTAGAGGACCCTTACATGGGGATAACTGCTTTGCAATGCCCTTAGGCCCATTCAAATGAGTGTCGATGATTCAATGGGTCATTTTAATTATACTTAAAACATTGAAACTCTCATGAATTAAATCCATCAGTGGAGTGACTTCTCTAGGACATGTAGCAACTGGATTAGGGATGATAGACCATCTTTTTATTGAATTGGGGGATGATAGAACCTATTCATATTGGTCTTTGGGTTGATTCCCAAATTTACCTATCACAGTTGCCCCTTAAAGCATGAAGTCAAAATAATGATAATATTGGGACGAGATGCTTTACTGTGTGATGAGTAGAATCTAAAGCAGTCGATGACCTCCATCAGTTTGCAATACATTAGATCATTATATCTTGTATAGATTGGACATGAATTGTTGAGGGCGCCATACCCATGCTCAACACATAAACTATCATAACACGTACATAAATTAGAAATTCATCTACAGATATAGGCATGCCTATATATATATAGGCCCATGATCGGATGACCATCAGTGTGTAAATCCATTGTATGGATGACGTGGTACAATTCCTAAAATTGCAGCCTGGATGGATGAAACTAGATCTAGGATCTTCTATCTCGTTTTCTTGATCATCCAAGTACAATTCTAACAATGCGAATATGTGATCTGAATTCGAACATGGGAAGACATCGTATGATTACCAGGAAATATTTTTGTAAGTCATTAACAAACGCGAGAGATACCACCATTGATGTTAATGGTTCTCAAGGTAATGTAGTACCATTTTCAAGGTGCGAATAGATTATTTGATGTTGAAATTCAAACAAAATATTTCGGTCAAAGGTATGTGATGTCAACCTATCGCCAGAAGTGAGAAACCTATCATTGATGTAAGAAATTTCTAAGGCACTGGAAATATGTTTCTAAGTAAACTTCCTAGATGATGAGCTGATGTCAATAGGAAGCGACTCGTCGCAAATATGACATGAAATGGGATTAATGATTTTGGAGACAAAATGTGACTTGGCGAAGCAATGTTCAGGGATGGCAGTCACGAAAATGAAGGTTTACATTAGGGGAATTTTGAGGTCTAAAATGGGCCTCCTAAGGAAATTATAAAATAATAGTGGAAAGAATAAAATAATATTAGATTACATCATCAAATTTTAGAGGGAAAAAATAAAAAACAAATTTTTCAACTTGTATTTTCAACTTATCTCCCTATGGGTTTACTCAAATTTCGAGCAGTAGCACTCGTTGGATGTAAAATTTGATTCCTCAACCAAGGATTACCCATGTTGCATAATTTCGATGGACCATGGGTACTCCAAAGTATGAAACATGGGTACTCCTTAGATGAGCTATTAAATTTTCCATCAAACGAGTACTCCCACTCGAAATTTGAGTAAAAACTTAGGGAGATAAGTTGAAAATACGAATTGAAAAAGTAGTTTTATTATTTTATTATTATTATTTTTTTTTTTTACTTTTTTACCCAAAAAATGGTAAATCATCCCCCATGGTTGACATCATCATCTTGAATCCTATTGGTTCTTATAAATTTTATTTTTTTTGTACATTTTTCTTAGGAGGCCCATTTTAGACCTCAAAATTCCCCTAATGTAAGTATTGCGGAAGATGAGAAATTACAGGATGACATCTCTTGAACATATCGGCGACACTGAATGGATTGGAAACATTGACCGAAAACTAAAGTGATGGATGGTATCATAGACCACAGATCTGATAAACCGTAAAGAATATTACCCAACCCAAAGCCATGAAGATGATGTGAAGTGTCATGTTCAAGAGCGACCTACTACCATAAAGCATTTTTTATTCTTCCCAAATTTTCCGTAGTCATTGCTGACCAGTTTCTCTTCATTTTTAACAAGCTTGAGGAGGGTAACATATTCTTTATCTATAATACGACCCTTCGGGTGAATCCATCACTATTTGATGATTTAACGAGTCTAGCGATAGTGAAACTCAATCTTGTCATGATTATACAAGTCCGTCACTATTTGATGTTTTATCAAGTCTAATGACAGTGAAAAATCGGTCCTTTTTCATAATTAGAGAGTTTGAAAAAGGGACGAAAATAAAAGTCCATGAGTCTTTTTTCTTAAATTTTTCGCTCAGGTCCGAAAAAGTGTAAAGTGATACCTGAGAAAACCTCTTAGCCATGTTCAACTAAGGTGTTCCTCTTCTATAAATAATATATCTCAATCAGGAAAAGGGTTAAACTTATATTGAGTATATGTCGTTTCATTTCCTTTTACGAGCTCGAAAATACAAGTGCTCAGCAATATTTTCACATTAACAGAGTTTGAAAACAACTAAAAGAAGTCTCCAGGGGGTTCCTTTTTCGATGTTTAACAGAGCTAAAAAAATAGATAAAACTATGCTTTGGTCGAATTTCAACTTAATTTACAAGCAGGAAAAAAACAAAAAGAGCTAGACATTTTCATGTGTTTTACAAGAATGAAAAGATAGCAAAAGAAGCTTGGGATATTCATGAGCTTAACGAGCCTTGAAAATAATAACCGAAATGGACTCGAGATAGGTTTCATTTTTATAGAAGCTTGAAACATAAGAAAACATTATGCTTGAGAGTAGATTCATTTTTACACAAGCTTGAAACAAAGGAAATTGTGCTTGAAATAGGTTTGTTTCATTTTTACACCAGCTTGAAACACAGGAAAAATCATGCTTGAAAGTGGTTTCATTTTTACACAAGCTCGAATCGTAAAAACCCGTGCTTGAAATAAGTTCAATGCCCCCAAGCGTAACCTTCAAGGCAACATCCCCCACTAGCTTCATTTAATTCACCTAAGTAGACTACTGGTAGATGGAATGAAGATCATTTATGAGATCAAATCAAAGGCTCGACTCAATTAGGAGAGCATTTGTATCATTTTTTAACGAGATTGACACATGAAAACAAATATGGTCATAGAAATCTATTTTAGTTAATGAGGTTTACATAGTAAAAGAACTATCCTCATGGCCCGATTCATTTTTTAACGAGGTTGACACAGTAAAAGAACTATCCTCGTCACCTGATTCATTTTTTAACAAGGTTGACACTATAAAAGAACTTTCCTCGTGGGCCTGTTTCATTTAACGACAGTGACACTGTAAAAGAACTATCCTCAATGAAATTATTCATTTTTAACGAGGTTGAGACAGTAAAAGAACTATCCTCAATGACCAGATGGATTTTTTAACGAGGTTTACACAGTAACGAAACTATCCTCATCACCTAATTCATTTTCTAATGAGGTTGACACTGTAAAAGAACTTTCCACATGGGCATGATTCATTTAACAAGGTTGACACAGTAAAATAACTATCCTCAACGACATTATTCATTTTTTAATGAGGTTAAAATAGTAAAATAAATATCCTCAATGACTTGATTCATTATTTTAACGAGGTTGACATAGTAAAATAACTATCCTCAATGACTTGATTCATTTTTTAACGAGGTTGACACAATAAAAGAAGTATCCTCAACTTAACCTGCCAAATATTGAGTTGATGATTTCAATGAGGGATCAGGGCATTCATTACTCGTAAGAGAGGAACCAGATAAAATTCCAGATGATGACATGGGTGAAGTCCATGGACTAGAGGAGACACCAGAGTAGGTTCCATTTAAATCTTGGTAACCTAGTGGTACGAATGAACCACCATAAAGATGAGACTCAAGTGTCACAGAAAACACCGAAGATGAAGCAATAGTAGATGTTTTCGCAGCTGTAATAGATGGTATAGTTTGTGATGTTGTCTAAGCCATGGTTAAATAACTTATTAAATACTCCAATGAATCTACGGGAACTTGACATTGAGCAGGATCTACAGGAGCCGAGTAGTTCAAACAAGGAAAAGACGGATAAAAATGAAGCCCCGAACCAAAATGAGTGGGAGTTGAAGGGATTCTCTATTCATGAAGTTCTTTCTCTATTGAAATCAAACTAGGTGGAAGTACTTCACCGTCAGGCCTGAGATAAATTTTAGGCAGTAAACTCTGCAGGAAAGAGGAAGACTCAATGGTTACATATGGTGAGGGAATACGGTTGTATGAAACAACTTCTTGTTTGAATTTGCAGGATCAACTACTAGATCGACTTCCAGTTGAACAAGCTAGATTTGGGATTTCATAGTTTCTTTGGATTGAATTTGAGTGTCCTTGGGTAACTGCAGATTTCGTCTTAGATGTTGAAAATAGATCGAGGATCGGTCGAAATGACTCGAGATCAAACCCTTAAAGGATCGGATGTCTGCGACATTTTTATTAGATGATGTAGCACCAAGAGTTCTGGAGAGTCTTTTGGTTTCATTCTGGCGGCCCCTTGCAACGATGTCTACTAGGTGTAGCTTATGGTAGTAAAGGTGGCTTATTTTCTATCCTACATGAACGACGGGGAAATGGTTGATATTATTCCATGATTTCTGATTGATTTTAATAAAAAACATATAAACAAAAAGAGGGTAATGCTAAGCAAAATTTTTACCAAGTAACTGTGAACTACAATATACCGCCCTAGTAAACCAAGGACTTATGTACATGCAAGAAATCTCCCTGAATGTTGTGTTCGGTGTATGACAGTGTACAAGGCAGGTGACTCGGTTCACTATGGATGGATAGCACCTAAAAGTTGTCCTCCCAAATATACCCGAAGGTACGTGGAGGCCCAAGTCCGTATTAGCACTGTCTGATGCGAAACCGCACAGTGAGAGCACCACCTATATACTTATCGTACTGTAACACTGCACCAAGGGACGTGCTATGATATACTTACGTACGTGGGGTGAGATATCACACTCAGAATGTATCGTAGACAAGTTAACGACAGCTGCTATGTTAACAAACATTAAGACCTATCTCTAGCTGAGCTTACAAGTGTTATCATTAATGTTATGATGCTTCCTTAGGTAAATTTAGGTAAATTTTACGTTGATATTGATTATCAGTTTGTCTTTCAGGTTCACTGCGAGATGTATTGAACATCCCTAGAATGCAATTAGAATGATAAGCATTTTTTTCAAATTGATTTTCGACAATGAAAAACTTAGCTAGTAGGGATAGAACAATTAGATAATTTGCAATCATCAATGAGCACATCTAGAAAATTTTCCTTAAATTATTCCATACGTAGCACTCACAATCCGTAAATGCATATGCATGTTTTTATTTTCAGTTTCCTTTAATGTGAATGAGTAAAAAGAAACTAAATTCACAAATCAATCAAACAATGTTTTCTTTTTTGAGAAATTATGACTAAAACAACAATTTTCTCTTAGGAAATGAAGATTGAAATGATAATTTTCCTTTTGAAAATAGAGAATTGATCTAATGCAAAATTTAAAACTTTGGATTTAATTTGAAAACGATAAAGAAAACAACTAATGAAGCATTTAAAAAACAACTATCCAAAGGAGGAAGAACTGGAAATGCTTATTGGTCTCTAAGGTCAAACATGCATATGAGAATACAAAAATAAATGGGATGAAAGTGAATGCAAAAGAAAAATTACGATAGAATTTGGCTGTTAAGGGGAAACGTACCCCTTAAGGGCAGACAGTGTGTTGCAGAGCACCTCTAAATAGAAGACAATGCTATGGAGAGCACTTTACCTTGACCAACAGTGCGTTGGGCGTAGTGAAGCTTGAAGATCAAGCAGGCTAAACACACTTCTAAGGAAAAAAGTACATTCAAATGATTGAATAGATGAATTAAAGTCTACTGAAGACGGTAAACAAAGACAGAAACACCATGAATGATGGATTTATCCCCAGTATGGTGGCCAATTTTTTATGAGGAATTCTAATCTAGAGATAAACTAGTATTCCATGAGTGTGGTGTTTCTTCACTCAGAACAATAGAGGAAAGGTAAATTATTTTCTCTCTAAGATAAATAGGTAAAAAGAAGGTTAAGATACTTACTTGTGATCCTTTGCTCTCGTTCTTCTTCTTTTGTCGCTTTGTCTCTTTCAATCAAGGCTGAACTACTTGGGATCTGCTTCTTGTAATTAAAACCAGAAGACAACACATGGTGATACAAATATAAAATATATATTTATCATAACTAGATTGAAATAACTAAATATGAAAATATATGCACATATTGATAATTCATTCACAATATATGGATGCATATATGGGAGAAAGAACAAATATATTTATTGCAGTATTAGGAGGGATAGATTACAACCATTCGATCAGTTTGCTTTCAATCTACTCCTACTTCATCCCATCCTCATCACACCAAGCATCAATTCACCATCACCACAATACTTCATCTCTCCAAGAATTGAGAATCAAACAACATAACACTAAATAAATTTCTTCCTCCCTTGCACTTAGATGACTGCTCAATTTATACTAATATTATAGGTATTATCTTAATATATGATATTTAATGGCTTTATAATAATAGATGAGACATGTTTCCAGGTTCAATGGTGATGGACGGACACATGTATTCAAATTATGACACCTATGACCTCTTCCAGAAGGAACTGGACATGTGGATATTCCTAGAACAATGATGATTTTGCTCCCAGGAGACCAATGCACCCTTAAATGTCGGGAATTTCTTTGTAGATCACACTTGCATGGGGGTAAGTGCTTTGCAATGCACTTAGGCCCATTCAGAGGAGCGTTGATGAGTCAATGGGTCATTTTAATTATACTTCAAAAATTGAAACTCTTGTGAATTAAAGCCATCAGTGGAATTCCTTCTCTAAGGCATGTAACAACTGAATTAGGGGATGGTAGACCCTGTTTGTATTGAATTAGAGGATGATAGACCCTATTCATACTGGTCTTAGGGATGATGCCCAAAACAACCTATAACACACATGGAGATGAACGGAGTCGAATAAAGCCTTTTTCAACCATCTCTTGGATTTATTTCTTTATTTCTTCTTCCTCTATGACTGAGATGCGATACATTCCGACATTAGGAAGAGGGGCATTAGACAAAATTTTTATCTCATGTTGTATTTATCATTTAGGAGGAAATTTTTTTGGTTCTTTAAATAGACTTTGAAAATAATCTACCACTTTAACCAAATTATCTTTAAACTGAAATTCACAACCTGAAAAAGCATCATATTCATCCTTATGTTTTTCTTTTACAATCATGAGTACATATATTTTACTTTAAATTATTAGCCTCTTCATCTGATTAGCAGCAACTAAATCCAAGTGTGTTTTTATTTTATGTGCCCTGAAAATTCATTTGATCCCATATTTATTAAGGTTATATTTATGCTCTTTCCTATGAAACACAACATCACGATCATAGAGGTAAGGTCTTCCTAGCACTACTACACGTATTTCTAATGGAATCACATATAAATCCACTTCATAAATGTAATTTGTTGTGATGGAAAAGTTTAAACGAAATTGCTTTGTGACATTAATTTGAGTATTTTCTTTGAGCCAACATAATGGGTATGGTCTTGGATGATTCTGTGTCTCCAAACCCAATTTCTTAACTGATTCTTCAGATATTAAATTTTCCTATGATCCACTGTCAAATAATGTGTCTATTTTTGTGTGCTTATAAGTTATCCTTATGTGAAATAATTCAAACATTTTATCCTCATCAAGATGATTTATGTTTGAAGAAGATACGTAAGTACTGGAACTTGAACTAGCATAAAACATTTACCTGTCGAAACCATTGCGGTTATTTTCCTTTCATGACCTGAGTCGGAGCCCAAATCTTGTTTGATTGTTGTATTAGCCTTCTTTTCACATTTATTTTTCTGGAACTTCTTTGGTCTGAGTTCTAGGTGAAGTTTCCAACATCTGGCTTCACCATGTCTGATTCTCTGGTAGTGAGAACAAGTAGGTCTTTCACCTTCCTTCTAAGATCTCATTTTTTTCTTTCCCTTGGAACTGCTCTTCCTCTTGATTTCTTTGGAATCCTTGATTTCCAACTGTTTTGATGCTTTCTATGAAAACTTGAATGGGTTTCCACCTGATCCAATATGCATGGCTTGAACACACACTTCATTAAATTCAGTGGGATTAAACATCAACAACGTATGTTGTAAATAAGAATGTAAAGTTCCAATGTACTTTAATAAAGTTTCATGTGTATCTAATGGAATATCAAGCACCAAAGCTTTCTTCCTCAACTCCTGAAAATTTTTCCCTTCACCTTGCCTAAAATGCTGCTAATCAGTAACATCTTGCTACATGTATCCCAAAGGATAGAAATGTTTTCTGAGACCTTTTAAAAACTTAGATGATGAAGAGATGACTTTACCTTTCCACTTTAAATCTAACTGAGTTTTAATTTCCCACCAGATTAAATTTGTTCCCCCCATTCCAAGTGTAGCTAACTGAATTTTTATTCTTCCATCAGAAATGTTATGAATTCTACAATACACTTATAACTTCTTAATCTATTCATCTAAATTTTTAGGATTCATTTCGCCATCATAAATAGGTAGTTCATATTTTACATCAAGTTACGAAAGAGATGATTTCTAAGGTTTCTTTTTTTGTTTCAAAATTTGAACTGGAAGAAGAAGAAGAAGATGATGATGATGAAGATGATTGACGAGAAGGACATTTATAAGCTTTTTCCTTTTCCTTCTTTGTCACTTTCGAAGATGAAGATGCATCTCTATCTTCTTATCTTCATAGAGTTCTCCCAACATTCACTGCATGTTAAGAAACATTTTTTGAAACAGCTCCTCACCCATGTCCTTCACTTCAGGAGTTTCACCTGCATCGTATCCTCCCATTTTCGATCGTTGAGCGACTTTCCACTTTCCAACTTCTGGGTCTATATCCTCGAGCGTTCCTTCTCTATGTCGCATCCATCTCATAAATCCAGTTTCTCCCCAACAGAAGGTTGTAGTCCAAGCTTGCATCAACTACCTCAACCTCTATATTCACAGTTTTGCCCCCAACATAGATAGGTAAAGCTGGGACAATACCACGTGGTCTGTGAGAATGACCATCAAACGCAGTCAGAAGAGTGGTAGATGGAACAGCTTTGGGAGATCCAATCATCTTCCAACATGTGAGGGACATCACGCATGTGGAAGCACCCTCATCGACAACTGTCTGAAAGATATTGCATTTCTGGTACGATGATTTAATATGAAAAGCCATATGATGGGGGAGTCTCTTCTTAAAATTAGTCACATCAAATGTAATCAGAAGAGAATTTTTCGGATCAATAGCCCCAATGGCAGTGAGCGAAGCACTGCACTGAGTCGGACAAGACTAGAGCACCTCTAAAGCCGACATGGCACAAGGACTCTGCACCAGATCTTCCACAATAGAGTAGTTCTGGGCAGCCCTAGCGTTTGGATTAATCGTCGAACGCTTAGTAGATGCTTTGGGCATCCGAGGTATAGGCTCAATAGTAGGCCTCGTAATATGAAGCGGCTTAGTAGTATCAGGAGCATCCTTAGCTTTCGAAGACTCTTCTCCACCATAATCACGGGATCTTGTAGCGACATCCACGTGAGCACTCATCATGAATATCTTTGATGGGATTTTCCCTTCCTGGGTGCCCCCAGAGGAAGCCCCAGGATTTTGATTCGCGCCAACAACTAGTTGTTTCCCTTGGGGAAAAGGTTTTGTCAACATAGCCTGGGAACTGGAAGAACCCTGCTGAGCTAACAAGCGCTGCACATCCTAAATTTTAGTGAGAAGGTGTGTAAGATGGTCTCCAGTACATAAATTGCATGGAAACTTCACTTTCTTTTTATCCTTTGGCCCCTCACCAACATGCTCGTTGGTTTTATTTGCATTACCCTTCCCATTCTTGCCCTTTTTCTTATTATTCCATCCTTTCTTCTTCCCTTCGGATTGTTGATTTCCTTTGGGATCGGAAGCTTGGACAGAATTTATCGACAAAGATTGGGAAGGCGATGACTCAGCTGGTACAGCCTGACCAGAAGGAGCAGATTGCAAAGACAACTGCTGCAATTGAGTAAGCAGGCTAGCTGCACCACTATTGATCGACCCAATAAGTCCATCACCATGAGGACCAGGCTTAGTTTTGGATAAATCTAATTTGGAGCGAGGAGCATTGGGAAAATACTTATGAAGGACTCCAGACTGAGAATATATCAGTTCCAGCTGCTGGGCCCTAAAAATGGCCTATTCCTCGGAAAATACCCCTGAGAGGGATACATCCTTCGAAATATCTGACTGCAGAGATTTCAGAAACCATTCCAAAAGGAATTCCCCTGGAATATGAGCTTTAATAAGCCTCTTCCTTCTCCTCCATTCCTGAATATGGTCAGAAATGTGGGTTGCGTCATCGTGCTTAAAATTAGCTAGGAGTTCAGTCCCAGCGTCGTAACGGACGGGCAACTGGAAATTATTTAGAAATGTAACATCCAGTTCTCCAAATGTAGCAAAACTGCCCCCAGTTAGCTCAATATACCATTTGGCAGCGTTTCCAGTTAGGGTGCGTTGAAACAATATCAACCTAATCGAATCATCGATCAGGGAGTTAGAAGAACACCATAAATGGAACGTGGTGATGTGATCAGCCGGATCCTCTCCATTCTTGCCTTCAAACTTTAGAATGTCTGAAGGTAGTTTGGTCGGGACCGAAGGCCACCCCGGACTGTACCGGATCGGATCATTCGTCAATTTCGACAGATCTGGCAAGTTTAACGTTGCCAGAAAAGGTAAACGAGGCAGAGCCTGAGGATTCCATCCTTGATAGGATGAATTCCCAACATTCTGAAAAGAATACCCTGGATTTGATAAGGCACCAGGTTTCCAGAAAGAACTCGTAGAAAAAGGAGAAGAACCTCCTCCCAACGCATAGTTACCAAAGACCGGACTAGTTCCCCCCGCTGAAGTATGAAATGAAGAGGAAAGCCCCTGATAGGGGTTCCAGGCATTAGAAAGAGGAGAAAAAGTTTGATAAGCACTCGACGAAGCGAAAGAAGCATTCCCTTGGTGACCAATGTAAAACTGATTCCCTGCCCCCGCTGTAGTGAATACAGGGTTCCAACCTATAAAAGTAGTCGAATTCTGACCTCCAGACCAAGGGTTGAAACTCTGAGTCTGAGAAGTAAACGGAAAGGACCCTAAAGAAGGATTCGAACTAGGAATATGTCCAGTTCCGAAGGGGAACCCTTGAAAAGAAGCTGATCCACTAGCCATGGAAGACATGGGTGTAGATGCAGTTGCAGCAGCGGAAAAGGAAAAAGAAGGAATCCCACTAGTGGGAATTCCAAAACAGAAGGGACTAGATTGGGAAGCATGTGCTTGGGTGAAACCAGAGCCAAACACAGCAGTACTAGAAGCAATCGAAGATATAGCAATAGTGCCCCCTCCTTCAACAAAAGCAGGAGTCTGAATGCCTGCAACACTCACAGCAGAAGCCGCGTTCCCATTCGTGGCCATCGAAAGGTATGTATAATACGGAGGATCTCTCTCCACTGCGTCAGACGTCACAGGGTGATACTCACCTGCTAAACTACTCCTACGCCTTCTTGAAGAAGGCTCTAAACTCTCGGGAGATAACCCCCGGATTCTCCTCGATCGACGAGGCGCTTGATCAGCCACTTTAACAAATTTTAATTAGACTCAAAAAATATAAAGCTAGGCAAGCTAGGAGCAAAGAGCATTCACTACAAAAAGAAATCCCTGAGATACAATCAAGCAAACAACCTTCAGGTATTTCCGCTCCGGGTGATTAGGACCGGACACCAAAATACAAGAAAGTGAAATATAGGACCTCCCGAAAGTAGTCTGGGATAATTACGGCCCAGGCCTACTAGCGAAGGTAACAGAAACAGTTATTCCGAACTCCTAACAACAGCCTTTGTCGGCACAAGTACCCAAGCTTCACAAGGGCACCCCCCATAAGTACTACTGGAAGTGATACGACGTCTGCCTTAGGTAACACGGGTATTCCCCCCCGCAGTCACCTATGTGGAACCTAGGAGTGGCAACTATGGGCACCAGTCCGTGTCAGAAGCCGGGCGGAACGGTCTTGAGGTCAGATTGAGCAAATCAGAGAGGGGGTATCTCTCTTCTCAGCCTTCACTTCCCCTCGCGCTTGACTCTCTGGAGGAGATCTTTTCCGGTCCACCTAACGGAGTTGGATTTTTCTCAATTAATCAACTTCTATGTTCTTTTTTAGCGGCCTTGGAGAGTTAACTCTCCACTCACCTAATCCAAGGCCCTACAACCTAGCTAGTTGGTGTATGACACTTAAAAAGCTTGCTAGTTGCTTTTAAATTATATCGCTTATTTTAATTGGCTGTTATATTAAGTCAAAGGGATACATAAATGAAACGTTTGGTGTTTTGATGCAGAAAAGAAATTAATAAAAACCAAACTACATGCAGATGCAGTAATTGTCTTTTGATGAAAAGAAACTTCTACACAGGTTCTACGAGACTAAAAAAAATTATTTTTCTTTTCAGATAACAAACTTCACACTCACAAAAACTATGAAAATGACTAAATGCTTCAGTGCACCTGATGCAAATCACTAAGAGCATGCAAATTCTAAGATGCAACATCTACTAAAGCAGAGAGAAATTTCCCAAAGATCCTTCAGTTTTATCTCTTTTTGGTTGTCTAGAAAGCTAGTTCCCAAAATCAGAAACTCTTAATATAAAGACACCAAAAACGCTTGAAACAAGAGGAAGAAACCAATGACAATTCCTTTCCAAAATCAAGTAAAAAACCAAAGGCAAGAAACCTCAACAAAGCTTCAAAAGATGCAACGAAACGAAAACAAAAATGCAAAACAAAAGAAAACAATAAAACAAAATGTTTTTTTAGCTTTTGAATTTTATAAAAAGAAGAGCTCGAAAAGACCAAGAAAAACTATCAAATCCCAAGCCAAACAACTCTGAATTTCAAGCAAAATATTCAAAAACGCTCCAAATCTTATAGGGCTAGCTAGTATCAAGATTTATACGAGCAAAAGAAGACAAGAAACTTAATCACTCAGCCTAGAAGAATAGTGCAACCTTGCAGCAAACAAAAACTTCAAAGAACCAAGAAAGACTCTTCAAAAAATGCAACAAGACCTAGTCAACTGAACTCAAGAAAACCAACCAAGAAATGGGCAAAAATCGAAGTGCAAAGCAAGACACAACGATAGGAAAGAGTGAATGAGCAGAAGCTCTCTGTTCTGATGAAGCATAACAGCCAAGAATCCCCAGGAAGATATCTTGGTACTCGAACCAGAAATGTAAGCACAAGAAACAAACTTTGCTAGATAAGCTAGTTTTCAACCAAACAAGAGAGAGAAAAGACCAAATACCACTTTCTACACAATCTAGAGGATACAAAGACACTACAGGAACAGGTCTCCACAGGCAGACAGGACTAAAAAGCCAAGAAACCTAAAATTTCAAAATTGACCCAGATATACGCGACTTGACAGTTTAGAAACAAGCGTGCATACGCGACTGTGTTAAAGGAAACCCGCATATACGCGACTCCCTTTAACAAAAACTGCGTGTATACACGTCTGTGTACAGACAAACCCGCCTATGCAAAGGTAAATAATGAAAAATAAAAAAGATCAAGCCTGGATAAGGAACCAGGACTTCAGTCTGACTAAGAAAGAGTTAACTGGACTGGAAATAAAAGTTAAAACTATTGGAAACCTATCAAATAGTTGAAATCACCCAACAGGGGAATCACAAAAGTGCGGTCCCCAGCGGAGTCACCAGTTCTGTTTTGGGAAAAAACACCCTAGAGGTTTGTTGGGTCAAAACCTCCACAGATCAGGGCATGCCATTCAGAAGGACTCACACACAACCATACTTGAATGCAAAAAACTAGATAACAACGATAGCAGAACTCACCCGTAGTCCTACGTTCAATGTAGATCCCGTGGGGTCCAAACCCCCAGCAACCTTTCTTCCTCCTTCAACCTGGAAAACAAGAAAGAACATGCACAGAAACCTAGTTTTACAACATATATTTCTCCTAAACGTTAGTGTAATCCATGTGAAATATGATATAAACGATAATAACTGCTTAATAATCAATCTTTCCACATATACAAATAGATACTAACACAGAAGTTCAGGAACAAGATGGTTCTTCATTATTGTGAACATCATGTACAGAAATAAAGAGTGGAGAGATCACCTGAATCCTTCCACGATCTTCGAGCAGACCGTCGTCCGGATTCGTCCCGCCCTTGCCTCGCTAAGAAACTTTCAAGACTTGTGCACTCGAGATGGCATATAAACGGATGAACATCTCCAGGAAACAAGGGTTTCCTGTATAAATCTGGGAAAGTGCAAGAGGCACGGGAATTCAGACTTGAATTGGGATTCCAACAGAGTATAATGTCTATAAAATTTCTCTCTCCCTTAGGCCATGCACATGAGGAGCTTTTATACTCCCTCAAAGTAGTTTCAATCAGTTGGAAATAGTTGGCCACGTGCTGGGGTGGTTGAACTACTGGAGTAACCATCAACCCAGCCCGAAAATAGGGATTTATATATATATTTTTAATGGTTTTAATGGCATACGCGGAAAATTACATGTGGACTCGCGTATACACGCGGAAAAATCTGGGCATACCCGCGTATGGGAATTTTAATACTATTTTTTAGTGAATTTTTTTCAAGTCTGTGGGAATGGGTGCCCAAAGCCATAAAGACAATCATGAATCACATGAGGGTGAAAAATGATGCTATAACAAATATTCACTGGAAAAAATCCTACAAAACGAAACCTACTCTAATACCAAAATATGATATAAATAGATCTGAAATAGGATTGACTATTCACCGAAGTGAACCGATTGTTAATATGATCACTTGGTGTGGATGACTAAAGGAAATAAATTTATTTTAAAACTTAATCTGAAACTTAGGAAATGCAGTTAAACATAAATTAAACATGAATTTATAGAAATAGAAAGAGACAGAAGACATCAAACATTGATGATAGAGTTTGTCCCTGATGCACTACGTCTCTGGGTGCACTTTCAAGATGGGTGTTTGTTTAATTAAGGAATGATCTAAGGAATCATTTACATAGAAATTATCTAGAGTTAACATGCTCAAAAGCACCTCTCATCACTATCAAAAGAAAGCTCTCCCTCCTTGATTTAAAATTCTCGTCTCGTTGCCGAATTTCGCCTTCAGATGACCAAGATAGACTGAAAAGAAAATTGCCTCCTCTCTTCACAAAATTAGACTAAACAAGGCTCAAAAATCGCTCTCCTTCCCTGTCATGGTATAAAGGTGAAGTTTATATAACTTTAGGCTAGGTTCACTCTCGAGCCTCTTGGGCTAAAATTGGAAAATGGTTGAATGTATTAGGTGGTAAACACCTCTCGATGCTATCAAGTTCCAACACCTAGGCAAAGAAGTTACAAGGTGGATTAATTTCAAAAATATGAATTAAAAATAAAAACCCAAAAATTCACTTTAGGCTAAACTAAGCCTGGTGGTTCTAAAAACGGTGGCGCAGTGGAACATATTGCATGTGACAGGTTGGAGTTCTCTGGTGGTCTAATTGTTGACTTCCACCTTGGCAGTCAGTTTCGGCGGCTTCGGGCTGACGGTGTAACTATTGTTGTACTAACTGTATCACCCTACTGATGTGTGTTCACAGTGGACTATTCACACTGATGTAGCATCAACGTTGGACGGTTACCCACATGGTTAATACCCTGTTGTGGTCTCACTGTCACACATATAGTTATAATATGGGTTATTCATATAGTTCATCACTGAAACCATTTCACATAGTTTTCCACCATAGGTTAGCACTTTTACATAGGTTTTGACCATTGCATAGGATTTCAACATATGTTTTGCATGTATTTTAGAACTTAGGTTAGCGCTAGATATTTATAACTTAATTACAACACCACCACTTAGTATTTTTCACCTTAGCATAGCCTTATGACTTAGTTTTTTCACCATAGATTTAGCACCATATATTTTAACTTAGGATTAATACCATGAACCTTTAACACAAAATTTCCACACCATGAAGTAACTTTCCATTTATTTGCACCATGACTGAAGACTCTCTTTCATCCAGAACACTAAAGTCAACTCAAGGCATTGCTAGATCTTGGCATCATCAACTTTGACTATAAACTTCCTTGTCGATCTTGGACTATGCAAGATCCTCCTGGATCAAAAAATTTACATTACATAGGTGTCAAAGTCTTTATTCCAAATTGAGGAAATATCTTGGGAGATTGGAGCTCCCTGCAGAGAGTCGAGAAAGCACATAAATAGTTGTGCACTTTGTAAACACATTTATAGATGTTTACCAGAAGCTTGGGCCAACCACGGATAGCTTTGTAGAAATGATGAGGCATAGAAAGGAAGCAGTAATGGGTCCCAATAAATAGATCGATGTTAAAAACAGGGTTACAAAAGCAATGGAAAAAGCTATGTTTAATTTCAAAGAAGGGTGGAAAAGAAAGATGTTCAAGGTGCAATATTTAAAGCACCTTAATATAGCCAACCATTTCTATGATAGGTTCCTTACAACGTATGGAAATATGCCATGGAATGACGAGGTTTGAGTTTATTTTTCAAATTAATTTATGCAAAATCCTTTTTAGGTATGAAACCCGATTATGTGACTGTAAGGGCGCTAATCGTGGTAACAAATTGCCTTGCCCTCAACCACCTTTGGTACATCGAGCTCCTCATGTGGAAAATTTGCAGTCAGAGATGGATTCCACTTCTCAAATTAATCGATAAGGAAGGGATGCCATCATAGACAACGTCCAGAGTGGATTTAGCGGAATTGATATCGGTCTGAATCATAAAAGAGCACGAGCTAATGCACGTGCTAATTTTGTATATAAAACAGATCAGAAGATAGATAACATGAATATTGATGAGCTTAAATCATATGCAAGGGGTTGTCGTAATGGTTGGAAAGAATTAATTCTTCATGAGGAAGAGGGTGTGGAATCGGTATGTGTTAATGGTTAGGATGTATATTTTAATGTAATTTGTAATTTACATATACATGTTTATTTATTTGTGTTAATCTAACAAAATTGTATCATATATTCACCATTTTTAGTTAACACGCCTGTTGAATGAAACTTTTGATAATACCACGGCCCAAGGTTTAAGTTCTAGAAGCAAGATGATATTTTGGGAAATGTTAGGTTTTTTTAAGAGTTCATGATGTTGATGTACAATTATTATTCTATTATTATATCAGTATGATGAGGACATATTTTTAAAAGAAATAATTATGTACATGTATATAATTACATGTTAACAGATTTTGATTCTGTCTGACATTTTCGAAATGGCGCCACCCTCTTCCTCCCTGTTAGGAGATGTGCCAAATATTCCATTGTCACAAGTATTCAATATTTCACTTATGTTTTGTTATAAATTGAAGTGCAAGTTTCATTAAAAAGTGAGATAGATCTTTATTTTACTGTTTTAAAATTTTTGAATTTTAGGTTTGTGGAGATGATTTCTGTTAGCCAAGGACTTCAACAATGGAGTTAACGATGGGAATAGGAACATCCAAACAATTTGAAGAAGTCATCTAACTTTTTTTTAATAAATTGCATGAGTTTACGCATTTTCATTTGCAAAATTTTAAAATTTTAATATATATACTTGCACATATATATTGTACAATTTATCCACGAGGGAGCAATGCAAGGTGAACACCAGATGCAGGGAGAACACCAGACGAGCATAATGGAGGGGGAACAACATGAGGTATTGCATGGAATTTGAATCTTAAAAAAAAAAAATTATGAAATTACATGCTCATTTAATTCAAACATTAAATTTTAATTTTTATATATATATATATATATGCAATTAGACATGTTATGCAGAGCCCCCATGATTCAGATGAGAGCACGAGGAGGTTGATGGAACATATATTTCAGCCAGATTATCTAAATTGATGCAACTTTTTATTTGACAGTATTTTTTATAGTATACATTATATTTACTTTTATTAAATGGTATAAATTTTGGACATATTTTAAATCTATAACTATTTAAATTATGATTTAATACATGATAATTTTGGATTTTATGTACATTTTTCATGGTACAATTTGCACGATGCATGCTTTGATGCTTTTTTCAGAGGAAAAAAATAAAGAGTTTCAATAATGGTGTAAAAATCAATTTACATGAGTTCTGCATATTTCATCATATTCTGCATATATTGTGTCATATACATGCATAGAAAGAGGTGAAAATCACTGACATACCCTCTAACAATAGAGAGAGAAAAACAATATAAAGTAGTAGGTAACGAACAATTATGGCACCAACAACATCATCTAATGCATAAACTACACTTGAGAGAGTGGTGCGAGAAACATACAGGAAAATATATCATGTGCCTAGCATCTGAGAAAATATTCATTGTCCAAGGACCAACATATGTAGCCTCAAAACTTGGTCTTACATATTTAAGTTCATTAATATGTAGAAATGAAAGTAAATTCTCATTTAGTTGGTACATTTTGCATTATCATTGTTATAATGTTATCAAATGATTCTTATGTTTTGTTCAAAGTTGTTTTGTCACTTTTTATTTAAAATGAATCTATTAAAATTGAAATTACAAAACACATGGTACATTTTGCATTTGAACATGAATCTTATAATTAAGTGTAGATGTCTATTAACAATCATAAAAATTGCAAATTATAAAATATGGTATGTACATTTTGCATTCATGTATCTAGAAAATCTATTATAGATGTCGGTTGATAGTTAAATTTTAATATAAAGTTGCAAATTAATGCAAAAACATACTATAAAATTGCATTATAAAAAATGGCCATACAATTTTCATGATGTGCAAGTGGTTTGATGCTTTTGAAGATTAAATACATATTTAAGTTCATGACTCTCTATCAATGAAAGTAATTTGCATTTAATTAGCACATTTTGCATTCAATCATTCTTATAATGTTAGTATCTATGATTCTTAGGTTTTGTTTAAAGTTACTTCAATGTTGAAAGTTATTTAAAATGAAATTGTTAAAATCTCAAATTAAAAAATTTACACATGGTACATTTTGCATTTGAAAATGAATGTTATAGTTAGGTGTACATATGTCTATTAACAATCATAAAAATTGCATTATAAAATATCAAATATGTACATTTTGCATTCATGTATCTATAAATTCTATTATGGATATCAGTTGATAGTTAACTTTTAATATAAAGTTGTTCATGCACAAACATATTATAAAACATGATCATACAATTTGCATAATGTATGGTTTGATGCTTTTGAAGGTTTTACATATTTAAGTTCATGAATATGTTGCTATGAAAGTAAATTTGCGTTTAATTGGTACATTTTTCATTCAATCATTCTTATTTAATGTTAGTACATGATTCTTAGGTTTTTTTTAAATTTATTTCAATGTTTCAAAAGTTTTTAAAAATGAATCTACTAAAATTGCAAATTACAAAACATGGTATATTTTTCATTTGAACATGATTCTTATAATTAGGTACATATATGTCTAAAACAATCATAAAATTTTAAAACTGCATTAAAAAATATGGTATGCAACATTTTGCATTAATGTATAGAAATACTACTATGGATGTCAGTTGATAGTCAACTTTTAATACAAAGTTGTTTGAATGCACAACATACTAGATAAAATTGCATTATAAAACATGGCCCACAATTTGCATGATGTATGGTTTGTGTTTTTAAAGGTTTTACATATTTAAGTTCATGAATATGTAACAATGAAAGTAAATTTGCATTTAGTTGGTAAAATTTTCATTCAATCATTATTATAATTTGTTAGTAGATCTTATTCTTAGGCTTTGTTTAAAGTTTTCTCAATTTATTTAATTTATGAATCTAGTAAAATTGGAAATTACAAAACATGGTACACTTTTTGCATTTGAATGATTATTATAATCATTTGTAGATGTCTAAAACAATCATAAATTAATATTGCATTATAAAATATGCTAGATACAAACATTTTTAATTCATGTATATAAATACTAATTTATATTAAATTGCATTCATGTATGAAATTGTTTAAGAAAATAGAATGAATGTACATATAAATTACCTCTTGTGCATGCAAACATAATATCAATAGAATAAAATCCTAAATACACTTGCATATAACATAAAATATACATATAACTTTGTAACTCAATACATTATTAAGAATCTACAACTTAAGAGTGCACAAAAATAAAGGCTAACAATGTACTTGAACTCTAAATTCTCAAAGATGAATCTAAGGAGAAGAAATTGTTGGGAAGTTTAATTAAAAAAATTCTAAAGGAATGTCATCCTCAATGATCCGCTCATGGTTAACTTTTGACATGCTCAATTTCTTAACTTTCCATTTTCTCTTTGATTGAAATTCTATCAACTTTATGTGCACTGCACACACCAAGTGACTATATTGACAACTTATGACATCGGGTTGATAGACTTGAAAGTAAACATTAATCTCAGTTTGATGAATTTGTTGGAAAAAATAACCTTTCAGTATAATATACCCTCTTTCATAAATAAAACTGTTATCATCATAGTCTTCCAATAATTTTATCTTTCGTTCAGTGCACTGCATCAAATAATACTTGACATTTTCTAGGTTGCTAATAGGTGCAACTATAACAAAACATCTGCCACACAATAAAACAAGTGTAAATTAAGACCATAATTAACATGAAATTAACTTTATCAACATGGACTTGATTTTATTATCTATTTCTAGATCTATATCATTTGAAAGCAATTGAAATGTTACCTTCTCTAACAAGATCAGAAACTCTATCACCTTCAGATGATACTATAGTCTCCTCTAATTCCATATCTTCTACACTTGCAAGTGACATTTCCCCCTTTGTATTTAATTATGTATGTTGTCAAGATTTTACATACATATTTTTTTCATAAACATCATTGGATTGTGTGTCATCTATGTAAACATGACAAAAACAAGAATATTTTTTTATTATCAAATGCAAGCACATTTTGGTACTCCTTTGCTTTAATTGAATGCAATTTTTTAGCCCCTTTTACTATTTCAGCTTCATATGGAATCAATATTTCTACATCTTGGACTCCAATATGCCAAAAAAACCTATATCGAAAATTAAAACAAGAATAGAAATATGAAATTATTCAAAATAAAATATATATATCAAATATAATCATTGTGATAAACAATGTTTATAATTTATAAATGTTTAAAATTAGGAATTTGATAAAAATTATATCACATATTAAATTTCTATATATCAAGTTAATTTGTATAGATGTACATTTACCTTTGTACTCCCCTTGATGGGTTAGTCTCATGGATTAGTGCAGTAATGCACCATTGAACAACTTGTTCAGTTGAGACAAGTTGGCTTGTAGAGTGTTCCACTTAATATCTTCGATGTGCTCATTTTATACATGCCCCTACACCATCATTTTCTCCTTTTCCATGACTAGTCTCAAAGAAATTCTAATAATTTTTAATGTGGGTTTTCATATGAAGAGGACACAACTAAAGAATAATCGTGAAGATTTGAATTGACCTGCGCATCCATATGATCATTTCCAATGTTCATTGAATTTTATTCCACGACCCTTCAATGAGTCATAAACCTTATCAAAATAATGTTGTACAAAATGTTTATCATGTGTATGATCATCGTTGATATAAAAGTGATATTCTTTAACAACATGTCGATTTTGACTTGTGCTTTCTATATGATCAAAATTATGTTCAGAATGTATATATAGAATATGAAAAAACATAAAAACTTGGTCAGAATGATAATATTCACTCTGTATTCCATTTTATGAAACAAATTTTTAATTCTCGACAAAATAAACTATTGAAAAAATGGTCCCAGGTGGAAAAATTTCACGGGGTTTTTTCAATTGCAAGTCCTACCATCAAGCTCTATGTGAATGCTTGGTGTATTTATAAATTTCTACCTCAAATGCCTTCAAAAACTCTATCACAAAAAAATATTCTTCACCTTTTAGTACTTGTACTACAAATTGAACCAATCGATGTATGAATATATTCATATTTCTTCCATTTCACTTTTATGTTGGACAATGATTGATCATTTATATCAATAGGATATTTTTTATGAAATAAAGTCAAATTTCCACAATGATCACATTTTTTTACCACCAACACATATATTTTGGTAAAATAATGTGTGACTTTATGTTATGAAACCAGCTCAAAAAATAGAAGAAACGAAAGATCAATGGCTTAGAAATCAACCACTTTGAGGGGGAAACCTCCTTTAAATTACATAAATAAATAATTATTGGATGATGCAAATGAAAAAACCTCCTTTCTATATATAGGAGTCCATGGGGTCACAATATAATCTTAGCCAGCCTAACAATAATAATATAAGGGCACAATAATAACAATAGTGGATTTTATGGGGCACAATAATAACAATATGAGGGTTACAGGGGTACAAAAATAACAATAAAGGGGATACACTACGAACAATAAGGGGCTACACTAGTAATATAGGGACCTAACATGCCCCTCCCCTTCAAAAAAATGTTTTCCTCAACGCTTGAGTAGCTTTGGATGCTTCTATATAAAATTATCATCCTCCGATGTGGAATCTTCAAAGGGTAAGTTATTCCACTAGATGAGATACTTTGAAATTGATCAATTCCGTAGCTCTTGAGTTCTTGTTTCCATGACTACTTCAGGTTCCAATATGATTTTTCCTTCGTCATAAAGTTTTGGAAATATTGTTTGAACTGGAATTTTGTCACCTATAACCTTCTTTAAGCATGAAACATGGAAAAATGGGTGCACCCTAGAAGAATTTGGAAGCTCCAATTTCTATGCCATAGTACCAATGTTTTTCAATACCTTGTAAGGACCATAATACTTTGGTGATAATTTATTATCCTTCTTAGCTTTCTTCAGGGACATTTTTTTGTATGATTGTAGCCATAAAAATATCCATTCTCCTACATCAAAAATTCTCTTTCTATGATGTTGATATGCATGTTGTTTCATGCGATTTTGTGGAAAATTTAGGTTATCCTTTAAGAGTTGGAGAGATTTTTGTTGTTGCTCGATGTGATATTCTATTGCTTGAAGCTTAAAATTGTCTCTTAAAGATGATGAGATGGATGGTGGATGATATCCATAAAGTTCCATAAATGGGGCCATTTTTGCTACAGTATGGAAGGAAGTGCTATACCACCATTCAGCGAGAGGTAACCACTTGGCCCATTGTGTTTGTTTCTCGTATACAAAAAAATGAAGATATCCTTCCAAACATTTGTTTACTATCTCAGTTTTCCCATCGGGTTGAGGATGATAAGATGAGCTATGAGCTAGTTGAGTACCCAAAAAAGAAAATAATTACGTCTAAACATTTCCAGTAAAAATGGAATCTCTCTCTCTTACAATAATCTTTTGGTTTCCATGTAGCATTTGAATTGTTTCCATAAATGCAGTAGCAATTGTACTTTCTTTAAGTGGATGAGATAATGAAAAAAATTGTGCATACTTGGTAATTCTATCAACTACCACCATGATGACACTCTTTATTTCGGACTTAGGTAAACCTGTGATAAAATCTATTGAAATCTCCTCCCAAATTTGACTTGGAATGGATAAAGGATGTATCAGACTCAGGGTCTTAATTGTATTAACATTATTTTGCTGGAAAACCAAAAAAAATTCTAGAACCTTTTGAATATCAGACTTAAGGCCATCCCAAAAAAAGTATTTCTTCACCCTGTGGTAAGTTTTTTAAAATCCTGATTCTCCTCCTAAGGGAGAGATGTGCAATTCCAAAAGAATCTATCGTTTTAGTTGGGAATTCTTACAAAGATATAATCGATCTTTGTACCATAAGGAATCATTTTTCCAACTAAATGTATCATATGTACTAGGATCTTTTTGCAACTTTTGAATGAGTATCCACACTTCTTCGCCACCTTTCCATTCATCTGTTTCTTCGGTTATCCAATCTGGTTGCATAATATAAATGGCACAAAACAATGCTTCCACCTCTTCATAATTTCTTTAGAATGCATCTGCAACAAGATTTAGCTTCCCTTTCTTGTAGATGATTTCAAACTCATAACCCAACATCTTTGTGACCCATTTTTGTTGCTCTTCTGAATATAGTATTTGTTCCAAAAAGTATTTAATACTATCATGATCAGTTTTTACCTTGAAGTGTCTTCCCATTAGGTAATGTCGCCATTTCTTTAGTGCATGTGGTATTTCCAACATTTACTTCTCATAAATATCTTTCTGTAAATACTTTCCTTTAATTGGATGACTTTTAAAATAAATGGGTCTTCCTTCTTGCATTAAAACAACACCAATTCCAATTCCCAAGGCATCACATTCCATAATAAAGGTTTTTGTGAAGTCTGGCATAGCTAAGACTAGTGCTAGGCACATTGCCTCTTTAAGATGTTCAAAGGCCTTCATTTCTTCAGGATTCCATGAAAATGCATCTTTCTTCAATAATTTTGTTAGAGGAATTACTATTATCCCATAATTCTTAACAAACTTGCGATAATACCCTATTAAACCAATAAATCCTCACAACTGCCTTATGCTTATGGGGACGCTCCATTCCTTAATGGATTTAATTTTGTTAGGGTCTACCTTAAGACCCTCCCAAGATAGAATATGACCTAGATATTCCTCCTCTTGTACTCCAAAGAAACATTTGGAGGTTTTTGCATATAATTGTTTCTCCTCCAGTACTTTGAGCACCCTGTCAACATGTTTAACATAATCCTTCCAAGACCTGTTGTAGATTAGTATATCATCAAAAAATACTAACACAAATTTTTTAAGGAAGGGGTTGAAAATGGAATTCATGAACCCATGAAATGTAGAAGGTGCATTGGTAATGTCAGAAGGCATGACCAAAAATTAATAATGACCTTCATGAATTGGAAATGTTGTTTTCGGAATACCTCCAGTCTTCATTCTAATTTCATTATATCTTGAACAAAGATCCAACTTGGTAAAATAAATTTATCCATGTAATTCATCCAATAATTCATCAATCACAGGAATGGGAAATTTATCTTTAACAGTGAGCTTATTGAGCTCCCTATAATCCGAACACATGTGCCATGATCCATCCTTCTTGTGGACCAATACTATTGGAGCAGAGAAACAACATTGACTAGGGTGAATTAAACCATCCTCTAAAATTTCTGCAATCATACATTCAATTTCGCGCATTTGGACATAAGGATATCTATAAGGCCTTATGTTTGGAGGAACACTTCTTGGAATCAAATGAATATCATGATTGTTGGGCATGTGTTATATTCTTTCCACGACTAGCCCCACGTGTTGTACGTTGCGTTGTACACAATAGGGGGGTCACAACGGGGGAGGCAGCCCCCACTGTTGGGGTCCGAGGCAGCGCCCCGGAAAAAATTGTTTTGGTGTGCGGACCCACTCATAGGCGGACCCACCCATGTTTTGTGCATGAGTTTGCACATGGTTTTGGGGTATGATGGTTTTCGGCCAAGGGAACTACGGTTATGTTCTAATCCAGGGTTAATGGATTCGGTTTTATGTATGCTTCGACATGTATATATATATATGTGTGTGTGTGTGTGTGTGTGTGTGTTGTAACACTAAAAGGAATATAATGAAAAATCAAGTTGGTCGTCCCGATTTGGGATCAAAGGGAAAATATTTGTGTTTATCTTTCTTATGTTTTATGCTATCTCTATTGTTTATTTTCTGTTATAAGATTCATGTGTAGATAATTTCTGTTCAGGGTTAAAACCTACACTTGGTATCAGAGTTGTTTCGGCTTCAAGGGGACGCCTTTGCTGCTGAGGATTTTTTGCTTGGGCCTGAGGTAGACCCTGTTCAGTGGGAGATCTGTGGGATCTATTATTGTGGTAAAATTAGATGGCAAGCGGCGAAAAGATAGAGATCGAGAAATTTAATGGTTAGTGTTTTGAGTTGTGGAAGCTCAAGATGGAGGATCTACTGGTGGATAAAGATCAGTGGATCACGGTAGATCTAGGTACTAAACCAATGGAAATGTCAGATGAATATTGGAATAAACTGGATCGAAAGGCTAAGAGCACAATAAGGTTGTGTGTCTCAAATTCAGTATTGTTTAATGTATCTGGGGAAGCTACAACGAAGAATTTGTGGGAAAAACTTGAGACTTTGTACCAATCTAAGTCTCTGGTGAATAAGTTGTTCCTGCGGAAAAAGCTGTATAACCTGAGGATGAAGGATGGAGACTCGGTGATAGAGCATTTGAACGCCTTCAATACTGTGGTAAGTCAGTTGTCATCTGTTGATATTAAAATCTCAGATGAAGATAAGTGCATCAGTTTGTTGTGTTCTCTACCAAACTCGTGGGATAGTCTGGTTATTACAATGGGTAGCAATACAACTACGTTGAATTTTGATGACATTGTCTCAGCCTTGCGGTCGGAGGAAATGAGACGAAGAAATATGGAGGGTCGGAATGGAGATGCCTTATCTGTACAAGGAAGGTCCCAAAACAAAAACAAGAATAAGGTTTCAAATGGGAGATCCAAATCTAGAGGGAGATCTAAATCTCCTAGAAAGTTTGTAAAGGTATGTTGAAAATGCAGAAAGGAAGGGCACTACAAAAAGGAGTGCAGATCTAAAGCTCCTGAGAAAGGAAAGGGATTTGATCATGCTCCTTCTACAGAGGCAAAAACCACCTCGGATGAAGGTGGGGATGTGCATTTGGCTTCTTCTTCAAATACACATGTAGATCATGAGTCATGGTTGATTGAGTTAGGTGCATCCTTTCACATCACTCCCCATAAGGAATGGTTCTACGAGTATGAGAAATATGATGGTGATGTATTCCTAGGGGATGATAGGAAGGCCAGAATCGTCAGATGTGGAAAGGTCAAGCTGAAGCTGCAAGGTGGAAGGATCATAACACTTCCTGGTGTTCTGCATATTCCTACATTGGCCAGAAATCTGATTTCTATAAGCAAGATGGATGATGCAGGTGTAAAAAGAGTGTTCGAGAAATATGCCTGCAAGATGGTTCGGGGAGCATTGGTATTAATGCGGGGAGTTCGGACTGGAACTCTGTACAAGCTACAAGGTAGCACTGTTATTGATGGGTGTAATAGTTATGTGGTTCCTGAAAGTGGAGCAGAAAGCCTAACTGTCTCTGGAGAAAATACCATGTTATGGCATCAAAGGCTTGGACATATTGGAGATAAGGGCCTTCAGATACTGCATAGAAATGGTATGGTAGAAGGTATGTCTAATTGCTCCCTGTATTTCAATTTCTGTGAACATTGTGTATATGGGAAGTAGAATCAGGTGAGTTTTCCTTCTGGTGCTAAGAGGGCAAACAAGATATTAGAACTCGTGCACAGTGATGTGTTTAGACTTGTGTAAATTCCATCACTGGGAAATTTTGTGTACTATGTTTCATTCATAGATGACTTATCAAGGAATACGTGGATATATTTATTGAGGAATAAATCTGAAGCTTTTGACAGATTTAAAGAATTTAAGGCTTTGGTGGAAAACCAGACAGAGAAGAAGATAAAGGCACTGAGGACAGATAATGTGGGGAGTTCTGCAAGAAGGAATTTGAAGAGTTCTGTAAGTAGTGTGGTATAGCACGACAGAAGACTACTCCATACACACCTCAAAAAAATGGAGTTGCAGAAATAATGAAAAGAACACTGATGGAAAAGGAAAGAAGCATGCTCAGTGGTACCAGGTTAGGACAAGAATTCTGGGCAGAGGCAGTGGAGACTGCATGCTATCTAGTTAACAAATCACCTTCATCAGTGTTGGAGGATAAGACTCCACATGAGGTATGGACTGGTAAGAAACCCTCTCTTCCACATCTAAGGGTATTTGGATGTGATGCATATCTACATGTTCCAAAGGAGAAAAGGACCAAGTTGGATAATAAATCTAAAAGGTGCATCTTTATTGGGTATAAGGATGGTTTAAAAGGTTACAAGGTTTGGAACCTAGAAAAAAGGAAGGTTGTGTACAGCTGAGATGTGGTGTTTAGAGAGGTGAAAGATGTTGTTAGACATGAAATCATACCAAAGGAACCTGAGAAGATAGAGTTTGAGCTAAAGGAGTATGAATCAAACTCTATAACAAAAGAAGATTCAGAAGAGGAAGAGCCACAAACTCCAGCTTTGAGAAAATCAGTTTGAGAAAGAAGGCAACCAGAAAGGTATAGTCCATATACTTTCTGTTCATTTTTTTCCTTAACTATAACTAATGATGATCCCAGAACTGTCAGGGAGGTAGTAGATTCAGAGGATGGAAAACTCTAGAAGGAGGCCATGATTGATGAAATGGCATCCTTGCACAAAAATGAGGCATGGGATCTGGTGGAGTTGCCAGCTGGAAGGAAGCCCATCGAGAGAAAATGGGTGTTTAAGAAGAAGATGAATGTAGAAGGCAAGGTGGAGAAATACAAAGCTCGGTTGGTAGCAAAAGGTTATTCCCAGGTGCCGGGAATTGATTTTGGTGATATTTTTTCACCTGTTGCCAAGGTTACTTCTATTAGATTACTTTTATCTATTGCTGCTGCATTTGATTTTGAAATAGAACAGATGGATGTGAAGATAGCATTTCTTCACGGGGATATAGAAGAGGAGATCTACATGAAGCAACCTGAAGGCTTTATGGTGAAGCCTACGAAAGAACTGGTGTGTAGGTTTAAGAAGTCTCTGTATGGGTTAAAACAGTCACCAAGGATGTGGTATCATAAATTTGATACCTATATACGGGGACTTGGCTTCACCAAAGGCAAGGAGGATCACTGTGTTTATTTTAAATTAATTTGTGACCGTGTTATTTATTTGGTCTTGTATGTGGATGATATGTTGTTGATTGGAAATGACAAAGAAATTATCCAAGATTTGAAGACCCAGTTGTTCTCCAAATTTGACATGAAGGATCTTGGTGCTGCAAACTATATTTTGGGCATGGAAATTAAGAGAGATAGGGCAAAGAGGAAGCTCTGGTTAAACCAGAGGAAGTATGTCGAGACTATATTGCAAAGATTCAATATGCAGGATAGTAAACTAGTGAATGTTCCTATTCCTGTAGGTGTAAAGCTATCTGCTGAACAGTGTCCCAAGACACAAGAAGAAGAGGAGGATATGTCCCGTGTTCCATATGCAAATGCAAGGGGTAGCCTGATGTATGCAATGGTGTGTACTATACCATACATTGCACATGCAGTGGGAGTATTGAGCAGGTTTATGTCAAACCCAGGGAAGGAGCATTGGACAGTAGTGAAGAGGGTTTTCAGATATTTATGTGGCACTAGTGATTATGGCTTGTGCTACCAGGGAAGACTAGGATTGGAAAGAATGTTGGACATTCGTGGTTTTTTTGATGCAGACTCAGCTAGAGATCTGGACCAAAGAAGATCTACAAGTGGGTATGTGTTTAGCCTATTTGGAGGCGCAGTCAGCTGGATGAGTAAAAGACAGTCTGTAGTGGCTCTTTCAACTATGGAGGGAGAATACATAGTAGCCAATCATGCAAGCAAGGAAGCAATTTGGTTTCAGAGATTGTGTTCAAGTATGGGGTTCGTACAACAAGCTATAAGGATAGACTATGATAGCCAAAGTGCAATTTTCTTGGCTAAGAACCCTGCTTACCATTCAAAGACAAAGCACATTGATGTTCAATATCACTTTGTTAGAGATATGGTTGAGGCTAAAAGGGTGTTGCTGGTAAAGGTGGACACTTTGAAGAATGTTGCAGATGCATTGATGAAGTCTGTAAGCACTCAGAAGTTCTCTTGGTGTAGAGAACCAATGGGTATTGAAGAATTGGCCCAATGAATAAGCTATCATGTGCCCCCCTGTGGAAAGAAAACAACAAGTGGGATAATGTTGGGCATGTGTTATATTATTTCCACGACTAGCCCCACACGTTGTACGTTGCGCCGGGCATAGCAGGGGGGTCACAACGGGGGAGGCAGCCCCCACTGTTTGGGTCCGGGGCGGACCCACCCATGTTTTGTGCATGTGTTTGCACATGGTTTTGGGGTATGATGGTTTTCGGCCCCTGGTATTTTGTAGATCTGGTTAAGGGAACTACGGTTATGTTCTAATCCAGGGTTAATGGGTTGGGGTTTATGTATGCTTCGACATGTATATATATGTGTTGTAATACTAAAAGGAATATAATGAAAAATCAAGTTGGTCATCCCAATTTGGGATCCAGGGGAAAATCTCTGTGTTTATCTGTTTTATGTTTTATGCTCTCGCTATTGTTTATTTTCTGTTATAAGATTATTGTGTAGATAATTTGTGTTCATGGTTAAAACCTACAATGATCATGATTATGAATATTTGGGAGTCCTTTGCAAGTTTAAAATGCCTTGGAATGATTGTCCAAGACTTTTTGAAGATCTAGAGAAATAGATGATTTTGATGTTGGAGTTTCTAGTAACCATAATTATGAAATTATGCCTCATTTTTATTTCTTCATAAGATTTTTCATGACATTAGATTTTATTGTCTTTCCTGGATTCCCTGCAATACCCTATAATTCAGCTTCCTTTCCTTTCGAAAACAAATTCAGGAAAAGTTCTTGAAAATTAAAAGCTACTATCCCCAATGATTGTAACCAATATACTCCTAGTACAACATTAGCACGTCCCATTGTAATGGAAAGCATTGGACTATTAATTACATATTCCCCCATGGATAGCTTGACATTATGGAATTTTCTAGAGCAATTTATAGTTCCTCCATTTTCAACCATCACTTGACAATCTGGTGCTATGTATAGGAAGCAATTCATTTCCTTGGCTACCTTGCAATGAATAAAATTATGGGTACTACCTAAATTTACCTTTTCTTCTTGATATCACCTTCTATCTTGAGAGTTTGAAGAGTGGCAATTCCTTCTGTTAGGGTCCTATATTAATAGGATTCATAATTTTGAATTGACTTTGATTAGTCTTGTAATATGTACATACTTTGCTTTCTAAAAATTGTTTTCCCATATTATAAAATTAAAAAATGTAAAGAGGGTAAAAGTCCTAAAAGAAAAATCAAAGGACTTGAAAGAAAAAATATCAAAAAGAATATAAAAATGGACCCCAAACAAGAAAGAGATAAAAATAAAATGTGAAAGTGATGCAAATCCAAATGTCACTACTATTTTATTTTACTGCAAAATCAATATTGTGTGCAACTTGTCAGAATGCCACAATCCATGAAGGTCATATTGCTTAATCTTGACCCTTCATGCTTTAAATTTCATGTTGTTAGATAGAGAATAAAGATCTATCCAAACAATTTAATCTTGGCAGATCAAAAGTTAGGTAAAGAATAATACGGAGCTCAACAATTTCATCTGAGTCCTTGGAATAACTAAGGATAGAATTAGTTTGTTTGTTATTTAAAATAAAAATGAATAGGGGTTTTCAAGCTCAAATGCACCCATGTAAATGGAGAAAAAATGTTAGGTTAGTAGATGGGTAGGAAGAAGCAGCTTTCACAAGCATGGATATCATAAAATTGATTATTTCATTTACTAATTTCCCTTCAAAATCATTTACCTTGTAAAAATACCTTCTTCCCCTTCATTTTACCCTTTTCTCATTTTCCCCCTTGCAAATATCCCCTTTTCCTAAGTTAAAACACATTTTTTCCTTTCGAAAAGTAAAAAATACTTTTACTAATTCCCCTTTATTCAAAAATACCCAAAAACCCAAAAATGCTTTAAACCTAAGTCTAAAATGGTTAAAATATATATGTTGGGACCCACAATGAATAAATCTACCCCTGATATTAGTTTTTACACTATACTTAGTGTATTCAACATCCCGCAGTTACATTACATTACTAACAAATTAATCTAATGTATTAAAACCTTTATAAACATATACCCCGTATTATATTAAAACCTTTATATATCATTCCTCGCCCATAATTTTTATTTATAACCTATAGTTCTATTTCCCCACATGCGATATATTTACATATCCCACTTATTATTATCCCCGCCTATACATAAATCACACTTACCGAAAGCCCATTAGTTGTATTACAGATTCCGACCATATATGTATTAGACCTTAGTTTTAAACCCACCACATAGTTTAAAACCTGGGCCACACGACATCTGATCCCTCGACTCCATCGCATCATCTCAACCTTCAGATATCCACTCACCAGATATAACAACCACATAGCTTATCGCGTGTTTCCTTTCCTGATAGTTAGCATATACTCAACCTTGTGAAATACATAGTTTTTAGAGCTCCGCTCCAAGCTACGTGTATAAAATTCATTCGATCGCATCATTCAAAACATTACCACTAACCACCTCTGGAGCTTGTGAAAACCACTAAGCGGTTTTCTCCCCAAAGTGCAAATCACCTGTCCATTTGAAACGACCGACCATCACTGCAAACATTGTTTGGTTTAAAAATTCATATAACTACCCAATTGCACCTTTTCATCCTTTATGTTACCATTTTCACACAGACAGAGCTATTTAGACAGAAAATATTGCTGCCGACTCCATTTTTAATCCAAATTGAAACAGAAATCCAACCATCTATAGCTACAATCATTGTAGAAGTCATCCAAGCGCTATTAAAGACTAGCAGAACCTCAGAAAGCTTTCTGCAACCTCAGAAACCCTCTTGCAAATAAAAACTTTTGTTTTCATAGTATTCCTTGATCAAAATAAGTAATACAGCTAATTAAATCATTTAGAGCCTTTTGTCGAACCTAAAGAAAGCCCTTTTCCTTCCTAAAAGCTCTTTTTTTAAACCCTAGACCTACTTGCACAGATTATGAAGCCTTCGACTGTTTAAGATCACAGATATTGAATAAACTAAAGAAATTTAAGACTCTGTATACCTAAAAAAGTCTCACGTGTCTCTCAATCCATTCCCTATAGACTCTAGGTGTCTTTTACAAAGTTCCAAGGTCTCGAAATTGCTTTCTGTCACAGAGAGTGCACTACAGACCCTAAATGTCCTTTTGCAGAATTCTGAGTTCTTAAACAACTATTTTTAAGAACATAGATTAAAATTTTGATCAAGAAAACCTATGTAGACTATAGGATAAAACCTTGTTTCATCCTAAATCAGTCTGCAACATGTTATAATTTGCTAGAGGTGCTCCTACAGGCCTAAATCAGTGTTTCTAAAGTCAAAAGAGTAATAATATTGATAAATCAAGAAAATAAATGGATTCCAAAATAATTTTAGCTATAAATCCTCTAAAACCCCCTGTTGTAGATGTAGAGCACATTCCATTGGCTGGCACAGACTTCATGATTAATGATACAGTCACAAAATTTAACCTTCATGAGGTCCACTGCTGGAGCCAAGAAAAATCCATAGATCAGGCAGACGAGTGTTTATTTGGGAGTCTAATTTTCCAAAATATGTTGTTTCTCAGACCTTCCAATGCCCATAAGTGATTAGACTTTGTCAATCTTGCTATTTCCTTAATCAGAGAGCCATAATAAACCCTGAAAAAGAAACTTTTTTTTAACCATTACTGTTGAGTCAATTAATCAGATGTTGCCGATACAACCCAAGCCTAATGAAATCCCTTTATTCATTGAGGCCCTCACCCAATTATGCCTCAATCTGAGCTTCCCCAAGAGGTTCCAAATATTCTAGACTTTCATGCCTCCTTTTGTAGAGATTCCCAACATAAATTCTCCATACACTTCTGCAAAATTCTATGAAAGGACACGACATGTAATCTCCATGTTGTCTATCATTCTTGCATATTTTAGAGATGAACATGTTGATGTTGCAGTGCTTGGTTTTTTGTCTACTTTCACACCTAGTCGGCCTCCTGCTACCATTTTTAATTTTTCCCAATACCTTGCTAACAGTATTCATGAGAAATTGGTCAAAATTCCTTTTGAAGGTGTTTTCAGGTATTCATCATTCCTAGTCCACATGTTTTTATATTTTTAGTCTAAGAAATTTTCTATAAACCTTCAAAAGCTTGATGTGGAAGGAAACCCATAATCAGTCATCCTTTTGACTTCCTTGATAAGGAAAGACTCCAATGAGTTCACTTATATATATTTTACTGATTCTTTCATTCATCCTATGGTAAATTTTCTGAACAACGGCAGGAAGCCAAGAATTAGTGAAGAAAATAAGAAATTCCTACAGTTGTCTGAGCATAATAGGACAGGTGATTGGTACTTGCACAAAAATCATACTGAAATAAGAGTATATGGAGCAAGTCTTGTTCCATATAAACTACCTAAATACCTCCCTATGAGGTTATTTTACCTTGAATACATAAGGTAGATTCTTAATTCAGATGCAATTAATTTCTTGGCAGCAAAGAAGAAGACAAAGTTCAAATTGAAAAATCAGGTTGGCCCTTTTATCTGGAACAATAGAGATGTAGGTCCTAAAGATGAAAAATGTTTACAGGAGTTCAAATTCAGTAAATGTTTCTTGTGGTATTATGATCACCTTGGATTTATAAGTACAATGAGAGTTAAATGAAAATTAACTCCATATGTACATGAAAAGAAACCAGAGATTGAGAAATTCTCCAACTAGTATGAATGGTTGGAGAACACCTTGGTAGAGGCAGAGAAGCAAAGTGATACTAGTCAAACTTTGCAAACTACAACCCAAGAAGACATGAATGTAAAGAGAAACAGAGAGGAAGAATCTTATACTGCAGAGACTACAACAGAAACTAAATTTAAATTGAGATACAGTAAAAATCCAAAGTTAAATCCTGCCAATAAAGAAAGGTAAACAATAGAGGTGATCGATACATAAATAGCAGCAAAGGACAATGCACCAGCTATAATAATTGAAGAACAACAACATCCTAAAACTTCAAGCACATAGCTTATTAATAAGAAACACAGTATTGAAGTTTCTTCATCTAAAAAACCAGCAGAAAAGGATATGGATATCAAAGAAATCAAAGCCAAAAATGAAGAAATTAAAACTGAAATATATTCTCAATATATGAAATTAACTCCTAGCAACCAGAATAGGCTACTTTCAGACTTTGACTATAAGGATAAAAAGATGCAGATGACATTTCTTCAACCTACAGTTCAAACTCCTAAGTCATCCTTTGATTACCAAAAGATAGATTTTTATGTTTTGGCCCAAGATATTCATCCTCTGGACCAAATTGAGTTTCATAAGGAGGCAGGGGAGATGATCGATTCTACCATGACCACCAAGGCTATGAGTGTACAGAAGCTTCAAAACACTCTTGCAAATATCAGATATCAGCTCAAATTGGAAAAATCATCTTCACAGGAAAAAGATACTATAATTAAATCCTTGGATTAACTAGTAATTGAAGTAGGATATGATCCTAAAAATATCAAAGTGGAAAATCAACTGATCAAAAAGAAAAATGCAGACATTGCTTCATTAAAGAAGAAACTAAAGTTGCCCCCTACATAAAATCCTCAAGCTAAGGAAGTACTACATGATAAAAATAAAAAAGATGAGATGATGAATCTCATTTTACAGTTGACTGCTTAGATAAAAGAAATGGAGAATGAAATGGACAAGTTGGTCCAAGAGAAAAAGGATAAAGAAGAAGAAATTCTAGTCACAGTTATTCTTGTAGTTACTATTGTTGTACCTTCCACACTAGCTGAATCATTGGCTCCTATAGTCCCCATGTCTACAGCATTACCTGTCACTTCATCAATAACTTCAGCAACAAAGTCTTCAATAACATCATCACAACATTCAGATGAAGCAAGCAAGTTGGTAAAAGCTATCCACGACATGTCTATTCAGAATAATGAGATAAACAGACTGAAAGAATAGCTTAAAATTCTTGAAGATGAAAAGAAGCTTTCCAAGATAATGCATACAAATGAAGAACAAAGAGAAAACAAATTAATGAGCAGCTGAAGAAATTAGAAAAATATTTAACATTGAAATAACCCATGGCTAAAATCAGACAAAAACTATGGGACAATATCATTGAAGCAGTCAGTTATATTTGGTCATCAATCTAGGTTATATATGAGCAGAAAGACTTAGTAAAATCAACAAAAGAAGCGAGTCAAAATATGAAAGAAGAATTTGGTAAGAAACCTAAAGAAGCTCTTGAAATCATCAAATTTCTAGATTCTAAGAACAGGCAAGAGCTAAAAGAAATCGGTATTAATGATAGAACAGAAACCATCCTAGAAGTTAGGAAGGTAACTTCTAAAAAGAATTTGATGATACAGCTAGAAGACAAATGCCAAAACATGGAGGTTTCTATTAAAATATTTATGATTAAATTTGATGTCTTAAGGCAGAAAGGCCTTCCAAATCCATTAGTTATTCATGATAAACTAATGAAGGAGGATGACTATGACAATAAAATGAGAGAATTTACAAAGGAACAGGTCAATCTGCCTACCTCACATGGTATTACAATAGAGAAGGTAATCTACAAGAATTTGGATAATTTTTTTTACCTGCAGCATGAGGTAAAACACATATTTATCAACAAGCCCACATTCTCAAAGTATACTAAAGCTGATGAGATTTTCAGAAGGATGATGAAGATAAAACTGCCAGATGGAGAAATTTGGGAAAAATTGACTGATTTATTGTGAAATTAGATTGAAAAAGAGAAGCACAAAGCAAAGAAATGTTGCAAGAAAGATATTGTTTTTACATTTACAGCTATAGTTTTTGGTAAAAGGAAAGAGTGCCGATGAAAGAGTATCACATATTAATTTAAGGCCAAAGTTTAAATTCAAATTAGAAATTACATAATGGATAAATCTCCCAACAGGAAGGACACTTCACCGTTCAGTCGTTACTGTTGAATAGGAAAGAGAGAAACACACAGCAAAGACAACAAACAATAATTTCAATAAAAACAGGGACAACTAGCATTAGTTAGAAATTTGTCACTATATTCTTGCATGAAGATATTTCTTGTTCCATGAATAATTCCTAAGTTATTTTTAGGATATTTGGTAAGAGCTTTTGTATAAATACTTCTCATTTGGAAGTATTGAGGGTGGAAGAATTGTTGAACATTTCTATAGTTGTACTATTCTAAACCTAAGGGTGATTGTACCAATTTCAAGTCAGCAGATTGGATTAAAGCAATAAAGCATCATTTTATAAGATTCATGTGTTGGGCCACTACGATGAAGTATTTTCACTTGTTTATTTGTCAATTTCTTATGTTTTTCATCAATACTTGTATGTTTTTCTAAATCTAAATGATAAATCAGGAATGTTATTTCATAATATGTTAAAAGCATTCTGTCTTGAACTACTTATCATTTACATGTTTTCCACTGATATCTAGACTAAGAAACCCTTAATTTCTCCCTATTTTCGATTGACCTCTGCCTTTTCACTCATTATCCAGATTTGAGAAACCTTAATTTCTCTCTTACCCCGATTGAAACCATTTTCACCATCAGCCTTGAAGATTTGAAGTAACTAAGCTATCTTGCTCTGTAAAAATTTCCCTTTAGAACTTGATCCTGATTTGACTGCTTGACACATTGGCTCCATTAGCCCAATGGAATACAGACCTACATCTATCCATATGATTAACTGATTTCACCACCAAATCAAATCAAAATCCAAAACCAATTTACCGTACATAACTAGCCTAAAATCAATTAAAATCAACAAAGATAAATCATATAGAGAGAGCCCTCTCTGATAATTAGGAAGGCTATATCCTAAGGCTTAAAAGTTGGTTTGTTGTTACCTCTAATATTCTTTAAAACACAAAAATAATAACAACTCTTGAGAATTACTAGAGTGATAACATATTGGCAACCATACTGGGGAACTAACAAATCCTCATTTTTAAAATAAATCTTAAAGGAAATATTTTTACTTACCTTTTCACCTTAAGATTGTTTTGAAGATTTGTTAGTAAATTTTCCATAAAAACTGTAATTCTGGCTTCCAGAAGAGTCTATTATACTAGGTCCAATCCAGATCCAGAACCTGCTGTCATAGTAGATAATCATGACAGAATTGTAAAGAAAAACAAAAAAGTAGAAAGTTTAGGTAATAAGAATTCATTGATCAAAGAAAATTATCTTCCAAATAAATTATCAAGTTTACAAGACATTGAATTTGAGTTAAATTTTGAACAATATCTGTTTATAACTAAATCGGAAAGTGACATACATAATAGTGTAATATATCTTGATTTGATTTCATTCATTGAAAGTAAGAAGGAAACTGTTTCACTAGATTCAGATGAAAAATCCCTAGATGTCTATGATAAACTTGATGCTATAACTGCAACTTTGATTAAGGAAATTGATGAAGCTTATTTACAACATTTAGTTGAATTGAGTGCTTTATCAGCCTATACCCCTAAGCCTTCTACCAGTAATTTAGATACCAATCTTTTAGAATCTGTAGGTTCATCTTTGTTTACTACCACTTCATCCATTGTTTCCACCACACTTCATTCCATAGATTTAGTTTTTCCCAAGCAGCCTTTTCAACCTAGAGTTTTATTTCCATCCCCAAATAGTTCAAGTTCATCCTCTAGAATTTCTGCTGCATTTTCCAATACTTTATTCTCATTCCCAAGCTCTTCTTCTAGCATCCCAACTACATCTTCTAATATCCCAATCTCATATGAAAGTGCTTTAACTACATCTACAAGTACTTCAAGTTCTTCACCAAGTACTTCAAACTTACCTCCTAGTCAAGCTAAAATCCAAGTCATGGCTGCCAGATATGCCCCATTGGTCCTACAAGCCCCTCTAAATGCCATGCCCCAAGGTTATCAAAGCAAAATCCCTCAATTTGTTAAACACCATGTCAATATGAATATGTGTATGATAAACAGAAACTGTCACACAGACTAACACACAATGAAAGATAAGCGTGAGGCTTCCTTATTTTCCCATTGGTACATAGATGCACATTTATAGCACAATGGTGTGACTTCGTTTCATATTCCAAGGCTTCTGACCTTGTCATGACTTATCCACACCTACCCATAGAGGATTAGGTGTTCCAACATCCCCCTTTAATCCAAAGGGGTATGTGTGAGTCCAAGAAGAGAGTTGTAATACAAATCTACAAAGTATGCATGGCAGCAATTGGGCTAAAACAACTCTTTGAAATGCTGGAAAAAAGAGGTGGTTTAAGGATGGCCACCAACACTGGAACACAATACTTGTTGCAGTTCCTGGAACTCTTCCAAAACCGGCAAGAAGCTGAAGGCTTCTGCTAGAGGAATTGTCCCTCATAAAAAAGGGAGACCTTCAACCTAAAAGAAGGGAGGTCTACTACCTGTGATGGTTTTAGGATTACTAACAACTCTGGAATGTTTGAAGCATTTCCTGGAACTCAACCAAAGCTGGCAAGAAGCTGAAGGCTGCTAAGCTGAAGGCTTCTGCTAGAGGAAGTGTTCCTCATATATGAAAGTGAGACCTTCGACCTAAAAGAAGGGAGGTCTACTACCTGTGATGGTTTTAGGTTATCCACCAACCAAATATGATGGTTTAAGGTTGTCCACCAACCGAAGGCATGCTCATGGGCATCTGTGTCTCTAGCTACATCTCTGAATCTGGAATGACTAATTTTGGCTCAGGCTCGCTTGAAATGTTGGCTACAACTCTAAACATGGAATGTGAGATTGTGGCTCAGGCTTGCTTGATCTGTCATCGAAGCTTGTACATGACCACCATTTTCCCCCCTGTCAGGGAAAAGGTGAGATGATGGTGAAAACTCAACTACAAGTTTGCTCAATATCTGTGAACAAGTTCTAACATGTGTCGTAAACATCTTCTTGGCTGCTGATGCCCATTGCCAAGAAGTAATCTATCCAAGATGAATCTTGGTTCTTGCAGGAGGCTGAAGCTTGTTTCTAAAGCATCTGTGTGAAGAATGAGTGTGCTGACCACAGTGCTTGCATGGATGAAGATCAAAACAGTGATCTTTCATATGGCCAACTCGATCACAGTGTTGGCATTTTACGATCTGTTGTTGTGGAGTAGGATCTGGAACAGCTGCAGGTGAACTATCATATAGGAATCCGGCACTCTGAAATATGATGGGCTTGGTGTAGTCTGGAATATGAAAGGACACATCCTTGTCATATACAAGGCCAGTTCTGTGCTTGTTGTGGACAAGCTCTTCCCAAGGTCTGATGATGGGCTTGAGAGGTGCAGGTTGAGCTACTGCATCTGCATGTACATATTCTCTAGTGCAATGAAATGACTGTGAATCAACTGCAACTTTATCTTCTTTCTTCTTATGAGAGTCCTACACAATCTTCTGAACAGAAATAGGTTTAGAATGGTGACTCTTTTGCTGAAGTTCTTCTTGTTGAAGCTGATATTCCAACTACAAAAACTCAATCTTTTCATGTGCATCTAGCAAACAACTTCGAATATTACAAAGAGCATTCTTGCTCATTTTTATCATGTCATCAACATTTGAATGAATGATGTTATTCAACAACTCTAATGCCTCATTGATTTTAGTCGTTTCAACAACTTAGGCTCAAAAAATGAAAGGGAGTCGGCTTCAACCGAAAATGCACCCATTTACAATGTGATTCAACAACAAATACAAATGACTCTAAAGAATTTTCAACTATGGAAATCTCAAAGTACAAAATCTACTCCTCAAATGATGGAGGGCAATCAACAATCCAACAACTCAAATTTACTTCAAGTCTTGAGTGAAGATGCAAATCAATGTCAGTTCAATACATATCTCTGCAAAATATGTGTAAATGTGCAGCTGAAAACACTTGTGCAAGAAGCCTTTAAGGCAGCTGAATTTTCCTTCAAAGAGTTGTTCAAAAGATGGCAAACTTGTCTTCACATGTAAAATTCTTCAGAAAATCACCCTTTTGTATATGCCACAAATCATAAAATGTAAATCTTCAATTTTCTCTATGTATAGTCTATGCCATTTCTTCAATTCTGTTGTTCATATTCTTTTCTCTGCTCTTTCTCTTTTCCTCTCTCTCTCTACTGTTTTTTTTTTTTTTTAATTTAAAATAATTAAATTAAAAAAAAATTGAAATTGGGAAACTTATTAGGGGGAGGGAGAACTATGAAAATTTAAAAAAAAGTGTGGCGAAGGGAATTAAAAGAGAGAGGGAATTTAAAAGGGGTGGGAGAGTGGGTAGTTTAAAAACTAAGGGAATTTTTTTTTTTTAATTAAAAATTAATTAATTAAAAATGGAAATGATGGGGAATTAATAAAAAAAATAAGAGGATGAGGGATTTTTAATTAGGGAATGGGAAATATAAAAAGGGAGAGGGATAATGGGTGAGGGGGATTATTAAAATGTGGGGAGGGAAAATTTAAAAAAAAACGAATTTAAAAACTAAATTAAAAGGGTATGGTATTATAAAGGATGGGGGGGGGGAGTACAAACTTATGGGAAAAAAATTAAATGGAGCGAAATTTTTAAAAGGCTGAAAATTAAAAAAAATTAAAGGCTGGGAAATCGTTGGGAAGGCCGAACGTATGGCCGAGGAGAGGCATGGTGTAAATGGCGGTGGGAAGGCTACGTTGGAAGAAGAGGGGAAGCCGTGGAAGGATATGCGAGTTTGCAGGGTAGTGGGCCGGTGTTTGAGTGGGAAGGAAGAGCGTAGGCTGAGTAGTCGACGGGTGCTAGTATGAATCCTTTGTCGAAGTGTATGAAAAAGGACCACTTTAGCTACGCATAACTAATAACCCTAACAACAAAAGTGGCTGCCAATATCTTCAGATCTGCGATTAGTTGATCAAGAAAAGAGCTCCAAAAAACCAGATCTATGCATAGAAAGACATTAAGCAGTAAAAAGAAGGGTTTGATCCATATACCAATAGACAAGACAAGAACAATTTTTGAAATAATTTTTTGTATTAAGGGCACCTGGGAGGAAAACAAGAAGGCGTATCCAATTCTCCTCAATGGGATGGGTTCTTGGAAGTCCTCAGCACTTCAGATCTAGAATCTCTCTCTCTCGTTGGTGTAGAAAACCCAGACAAAGATAGAACTCAAAGGGAGCTCACACAGCAAAATAATGTCGAAAAATATGACCAAGTGTACAGATCCAGAGTGATCTAATAGGCAACAAAAGGTGAAGAATGGTAGGAAAAACCCTCCTATTTATAACAAAATATTGGGTCATTCTAGATCTGGGTGCATGGGTTAACCAGATCTAGATCCACTTTTTATGGAATATTTTATTATATTTGTTGGAGGGAAAAGGTATTTGACTTGGGTCAAATCCCTTAATTTGTCAAAAATAAATAAATAAATGATTTATTTATCTTTTTTAAGGAAGCAGTTAGAAGATAATCAAATAAATAATGATTTATTTAATTATTTAAGGAAGTGGTTGAAAGATAATTAAATAAATAATGATTTATTTAATTATTTGTGGGTGATTTGGTCATATTTAATAAGGAATATTATCTAAATAAGATTTAAATAATTATTCCTAGAAATTAATAAGATAAATAAAGGTTTATCTAATTAATTTCTTTGATTTTGGGTTAAACATGACTGGGAATAATAATTAAATTATGGTATAATTAATTATTCCATGAGGAAAATCAAACAAATATAGGTTTGTTTAATATTTCCTTTTGGGGTTTCCTGTTTTAACATAGTGAAAGCAATTTTACTTAGCGTAAAATTGGTCTTACATGGTGTACTTGGGTCCATCTAATGATAATAGGTTAGATGACCAAAAAAATGGTGTAACAGATTGCCCCCCAGCGTGCGAGTGTCAGGAGAAAATCGTATGACCGAAGTACATTGTAAGAACACAATCACTAGACAAAAAAAGGGATGTCAGAGAGAGAAATGTGAGGTAGATAGTGTGCTGAAGGACTAGACCCTGAGGAGATGAGACTCGCAGGTGCAACAAGTCTCTTTTTATGAGAGGGTACCTGTGCTGAAGGCGGCGGGGGAGGCATACCTATACCCGTCGAGACAAAGTACAAAAGAATAGTGTGTCCAGTAAACAAGGGATCAAACCATAAAGTACAGCTGGCATAATCATGAGCCAGATAAAAATACAATGAGGAATCCCACATACATGTTGTGCCTGGGATAACAGCCAGGACTTGTACAATAATATCTGAGTACATGAGATACAAATACAACCCAAATGCCCCCTGTAAATGGGGAAGGGCTCACAAAATCCGACTGATACATGCAAGTCGAAGAGGCGCTGCAAGTGGCTACGGTCAACATCATCAAATATCTAGAGCTGCATCGAAGGCTGCAAAGAAGAGGACATCCGGGCATGTGGGGGGCTACCTGCAAGGCCACCCCCTCATGAGGGTTGAGACATCTCACACACACCCGAGAATCATCAAGAGCTGCTGCTGGATCACTGGACCATCAAGTATACGAATCTCGATCATGCTGAAATGAGCTGGAGAAACAATCAAGTCAAAGGGGAATGAGAGATCCCTTGGTCTGATCTGAGGCACAGAACAAGAGTGGAAGCTGGAGCCAAGGTACACTGCCCTCTAGACCTGGCTTCTGGAATGGATGTGCTGATGTCGACAGAAGGAGTTCCGCCATAAGTGAGGCAGTGAGATGTCCCCAACTAAGGCACGAGAGAAGACAGTAGAGCGACGGACAGACTGACAATAATGATGAGAGTGAAATGGAAAGGACTGAGTAGTGAATGGACGACTTCCCTTGTTAGAGCATAAAGGGCATGAATGGCATGCCAGTGACTGATACAATATCATATGGGACAGTGGACAGTGGGACTGAAGGTCATAATGTGCGACACAAGAGAGAGACCAAGCAATGAAGGATGGAGGGCTATAGTGGGGTACAAAGGGACTCGGTATAGACTCCATGGAGGGAATGATGACTCAACTTGGATGCTCTAAACAAGGGCGACTCGATGGTGCTGCCACACAGTAAAGGCCCTAATGGGGGATCGTGGAAACATGAGTACATGATGGGAACTCATGACGAAAATCGACATGAATGAAGACAAGTAAGGAGGCAAGATGGTGCCCCAAGTACAAGTGTCGTAAGTGAGGAAATTCGATTTTAAGGAGAGGTGAAGTGACCCTTCTTGGACAAAATGTGTCCTGGTGAAGTATCAGATCACAAAACACTAACAGATACCCATTTGAGGGCTCGGTGAGAGCTTTCCAACGGTGCAGACAGTTCGTCAAACGGGGCTACGGTGTGGTCGCAGCAGTCGAAAGACGAAACAGGGGTTCTCTTTTAATAAGGCAGTTTTCCCTCCAAAATCACTCATTTGCTATTGTTGTTGTGGTGAATGTGGAGAGGAGAGAAGGCCCTAAATCTTGCGGCGAACGTAGCGGACAAACCGACCGTTGGAATCGAGATCCGTTAGTTGCAGGTAAGAGGCCTAACCTTTCTCTTGCATTTTGATGGATTAAATTTTCAGTTTAGGGCCCAGAAATCCAGAAACAGCCCCTCCTTCATCTCTACGGCCGGGTCGCACTTTTCGGGCCAAAAAGTGCGACCTGGGAAGCAGGTTTCAGGCAGAAAAGTGTGACCTGTCCCAGAAATGGGCAGAAAACTGCGACCTGGGAGATGAGGGGGTTTTGGTGCTGTTTTATGGCTGGAAGTTGGGTTTTGGTGTTTGGTTATGGTTTTCCCGATATGTAAGCTGAAAAAAATGATGTGTTTGTGCAGGTATGGCAGATTTACGGGTTAACTGGAGAGAGAGAGATCTGGGGACACTACAGGCAGAGATCCAGGCGGATCAGGGCGTCCGCCGTGTATTGGCCAGATTTGGGGTTCTCAAGTTTTTGGAGAACCCTTTGATGAGAGCAGGGGAACCATTATTGGCCCGGATTATCAGTTACTGGGATCCAAATCAGGAGGTCTTTGTAGTGTAGGGGCATAGGATCAAACTGATGGTCCAGGACGTGTATTTCCTGACTGGTCTCCCACCACTGGGGATGGTGGGAAACACACAGCCAGTATTGCCGCGGGGGCGACATATCATGGAGTTCGTGGAGCATCATTGTTTACCGGGTCTCCAAGTCAAGGGGACTCGAATACCGATCGGGGATCTAGAGAGGCTAGAAACCTGTGCAGTGGCCGTAGCTGTGATGCGTATCCTGGGCAACCAGGCGCTCCATCACATCACTGGGGGGCAGATGATGATAGTGGAGAGTGTGCTAGGTGGGACCTACTATGGGTGGGCCCAAATGATGTTGGTGTCGCTAAAGCGAAAGTTGTCGCTATGCAGGCGGCAGGTGAACCATGATTGCTCATATGGGACTTTTTTGTGCGCCTTCTTCTTTGAGAAGATCCCGACCTTGAGGCCTCGTGTACAGCTTCCAGATGGGGGCCCGAGAGAGCCCCGGATGCGCTGTTGGGGACGGCTACTGTGTAGAGGAGGAGGAGGGGCGGTTGGGCGAGTGTTTCGACCTGAGTTTTTTGCCCATTGGGATCAGATGCCATTGTACATAGACGACTATCCCTATAGTGGGTTGAGCTACTGTGGAGATCCGGACCTGCCACTTCCGCCTGGTCGAGTCTAGGGGCCCGATGGTAAGTGACAGATTTCTATTCTTGTGTGGGCATGTTAAAGTTTTTTGAATGGTACGGATTCATGTACTTTTGGTATGCAGATATAGCACCGGTAAAACCAGCCAGATATATGGAACGATCGGCAGCATCTGGAGCTACAGGTCCGAGTGGGTCGAGAGCGGTGCATAATGAGGATGCAGCCACCCTGCTGGAGGACATCTGCCGTAGATGTGAAAGGTTGTTGACTGGAGTATCAGAGCGCGGGTGGCAGGACTTAGACGACCAGTTCATAGAGCCATGTGTTGGTCTACCCTCGGAGTGGCGAGGTGTCATGCGGCGCATGGCAATGGCCGGTCAGGCGATGCGTGATCTACATGCCGCAGGGGCAGAGCCATTGGCCCGGGATCTTCCAGATAGTGATTAGGGGTGGGGCATGTGGTGCCCCCTATTATGTATGTAGGGGCAGGTGGTGCCCCCAGTTTTGGCTTTTTTGTAACATGCTATGGGCATGCCATATGTATCAGAGTAGATGGACTCTAAACACATGTTTTGCGACACATATTATGGATATGCATCGTTTTTTGATGGTTATGAATGTTATTGTCTTGTATGAAATGTGTGTGATAAATGCCAATCTAGAACATGGTTTGCAATACTATCGATATAGTGATTTTGTTCTCGAGGTACATGGTTGAAAGTTATGGTTTCAAATGCACGTATCAAGAGTTTCACTCGTAAATAGCGTTTAAATAGCACGGGGTTATGCACACGATAAACACCATTTAGTTGCATTACAAGAAGAAGGGAATCCAAACGAACGTGCAGATGGAGGATGCGATGAAAGAGGGCATCGGCTAAGAGACCACGCACTACATCATATTCGTCCTGATTATTGGTGGCAGAACCAATGCAGACCCCATTAGAAAGAACAAGGGTATGCAAGGGGGTGAAGATGGCCCAACCTGCCGAGGCTAGATTCTGGGAGTAACGACTTGCACCATCGGCGTAACCGATAAAGGGTGTGGACGGGGGGTCCTGCGGAATGGTGTTACAAGACAACAAATGAGGGGAGGAGAGGTAATGACGGCAGCGTGACTGTATAGAAGACATCGGGCGGCAACTGCGGGAGGGAGTGCAAGGAGTAGGATGATTGTGACTCATATACAAACTGGAGGGTGGTATGTGAGGGCTATCGGAAGTATGGAGAGGACTCGGGCTGCGGAGGTCAACAGAGACACGGGTGGAGTGATCTTGTGTATGGGTAGAAAAGGGGTGGTCAGGGGACACAACAGGGGAGGATGCAGGGGGGCTAGGCTCCAAGTGTCTCGCAGAGGAGGATAGGTAGAGAATGGTTACAGTAGACTCCGTCATTTGAACATCAGGAGGGGAATGTCGATGGGAGTGGGGAGATCCTCAGGCGGACCTGAAACATACTGCGCGAGGATGGGAGAGGCGGATTGATTTTGTTCAACCTCATACTCTCGGACCACCTCTAAAGAGGCGCAGTAATGCATCAGGTGAGAAAAATTGTGGGAGTAATGGCCATGAACGCCGCACAAAGCACAAGGTTTGTTGGTGCGGAGAGTTTTGGGGTTCTTGGTTACGGACGAAGAAGGAATGGAGGCTTCAGGGACCGTAAACTCGGGGAACGCGACTTTAACCATGGGCTGAATACGGGGAAACTCGGGACAAGCATGGGTGGCATGACCGGTGACATCACATAAGGCACAAGGCTTTGAAGGCGGAGGAGGGGCCAGGTCAGTCGTGGTGGTCTTGTCTTTGGGTGCCCCCTTGCGGGCTTTTCCTTTCTTCCCGGGAGCCGTCACGACAGGAGAAGGGTCCTGTGGAGGTGCTGGGGGCACAGTGGCAACGAAGGAAGCGAGCGGGACCGGTTGAACCGGTGTCAAAGCCATGTAGGGTTTGGGATGACCAGGAGGGGTGGCGGCTGGGGGATCAAGGTACCAGACCGGTATGCCCAAGGTCAAGTTAGGGAGAGAGAGGGTGGCCATGACGGCGACAGAGAATACTCCGGGAGGGGGAGCCAGGAAAGGGATCTTCCCAGCAGGGTAATGACCAGGAGGGACGGCTTCAAGATGGTTAAGGCCAGGAGGAACCGATCCAGGCGGATAAAGGGGTTCAGGGATACCAGCTGTAGGGGGAGGGCCAGAAGGAGGAGGTTCGGCTGGCTGAGATGAATGGCTAGGAGCGGGCTGCGGAGGGCGAGGGGGAGGTTGCTGACTAGCCGAGGCAGGCCGCTTACGGGAAGCCTGAGACGATTTCATCATGCAAACATTCGATAAGCTGGGATCAGTGATAGGAGGAGGGGGAAGGTTAGGGAAAGTTCCAAGCAGGGAGGAATCTTTGTAAACGTCGAGGGAGACACTGGTCAAGGAATCGACGGTTTTCTTGTTGGCTACAGAAGAGATGGTCGTCTCAGGTGAGGTCTGAGATTTTGGCTCATGATATGTCAACTAGTCAATGGTGACTATCTTTCCATTATGGGGGAAAGACATCTTGCGAAAAACTGCGGATGGGACAGCAGACATAGCATAGGTGTAGCTTCGCCCCAATAGAATGTTGTAATCTAGCGGGGTGTCGATGACTTCAACGTCAACGCAAACAGTCTTACCGGCGAGGGTGATAGGACAATTACGAAACAGGCCAATGGGCTAGGAGGCATGGCCGTCCCACGCTCGAAGGGTGATCGTGGAAGGAGCCAACTCAGGGGATCGGAGTTGCTTCCAAACCGAAGCGGACATCACGCAGGTGGATGCCCCCTCATCAATTATGCATCGGGAAACGTTGGCGTTCCGGATTTTGACTGGGATTTGGAAGACGACGGAAGGAGGGAGAGGAGGATGGTCCGATTGAGTGGCGTCGAAAACAATCATTTGGTTATCAGCAGGATCTACAGCACCCATGGCAGATAGTAGAGCCTTCTTTTGGGAAGGGCACGACTGGAGGAGTTCCAGTGTGGAAATGGTGGCAGGAGATTACGCCAAATCATCTACTATGCTATATGAATGAGCAACTCGACCGGAAGTAGCGTTTCGACATAATGGTCCCTTAAGAATCTTGGTATGAACCTCAACTTTGGGTTGAGGGATATGTAAGGGGCCATTCAGTGTCGAAAGAGGCTCTGTAGAACCTGAAGAAGGAGGCTCGGAGGCAGACTGAGCAGGAGGCTGGGGGTACTGACGAGACCGATTTTGAAGGTGAAGGTCGACGGTCGGGGAAGGATCGGAGTGCATCATAAGGATCTGGTAATCAGAGGAACCAGAAAGGGAAGGGGGAGTGGCGACCTGGCTGTCAGGCGGTTGGGTAGCCATGAATCCTTGCTGAGGGAAAGGATCACTAAACACAGCTGGTTGGGTAGTGGCCACATTAGGAGGAGCATGAGGGGAGGCGTGCTGACCGTGCAATGTGGCTTGAGACTCCCACATCTGTCGCATCTGGGGTAAGAGGGGACAATCGTGGGTGTAATGACCATAAACATCGCAACACGAACAAGGCTTATTTGTGCGAAGCGGCCTGTCCGGCTTGGGCTGAGTGCCCTGTTGCTGGTTGGCAGTGTTAGGGTCCACACCAGGATTGGGTCCATGGGTACCAGGGGCAGATTGGTTTGGGTTGCCTCTCTGCCTTCTTTGAGAAGAAGGGGGATTAGACACGCCCTGCTATGCAAATACTTGCCCTGGAGGAGGCTGTAAGTGCTGTTGCGGGTTTGGAGGAGGCAAGGGAGATGGAAGCGCATATGCTGGAGGATTTGGCGCACTAGGCTGCGGATAAAGGTAGTGGTTAGGTTGGGAAACATTGAGGTAAGCAGGAGGTTGGACAAAAGGAGTAGGCATGCCGTATCCTGAATACATGCTACCGGGAGGGGGAAGAGTGCTGGAGGAGCTGGCCCCTCCCTGAGGGAGTCCATAGCCCATAGGAGGTTGAGCGTACGGATGGGAAAGGGCTCCAATGATACCGTCGGCGGAATGAGATGCCCCCGGGGCGTTAGCGACCGGCTTGGGGAGGTCGTAAGAACGGCATAAACACAACCGCATTGAGCGTAGATCAGGTCATATTTCAAGGCTATTTGGAGGGCGGCTTCTTCGGTTTGAGGAAACTGGGAGGCGAAATCCTTGCCGATGGGAGCCGGAAGGGTGCCGAGGAACCAGTCCATATAAACCCGATCTTCGAAGGGAGGGGCTCGACATAAGCTCCGTCTTCTTTGCCATTCCTAAACATGGGTGGAAAAGCGGGTTGAAGAGGATTGCTTGAAGGAAGCCAAGAGCTTTGTGCCAGTGTCGTATCGGAGGGGGAGATGGAAATAAGACAAAAAGGCCTGAGCAAGGGTTGCAAAGGTGGTATGGGAAGAGGTGGCTTGTTCAACATACCATTTAGAAGCTTCACCGGTAAGCGTGCGTTAGAACAAACGAAGACGGATGGAGTCATCGGTAATGGAATTGGAGGAACACCACATGTGGAAAGATCGAACATGATTGGTTGGATCTTCTCCAGCTTGGGCTTCGAATTTAGGGATGTCGGAAGGGAGCTTGGTTGGCATGGCAGGCCAACCAACATCGTGGCGGATAGGGTCGTTGATCAACTGATTGAAATCGGGGAGGCTGAGGCCTGCAATGTACGGCAGCAATGGGGTGGCCAGATTCGTTCCCGTGGCGGTTCCGCTAGTAGTCGGGCCGGCATTAGGGCCGGGAGAACCGCTAGCGTTAGGCCCTGGACCAGAAATGGTGGTAGGGGGAGAACCAGGAGGAGAAGGGGAACTCGATGAATCAGGAGAGGAGTCGGAGTGCGGACTCGGAGGAGGACTGGCTCGACGAAGGCGGGTCGGAGCAGGTCGATCAACCGGAAACTGAGGGTGAAGGCCAAGAAGTCTTCGGGAAAGGCGCCTTGGGGGCGCAATGATGATAGCAAGAAGGAAACCGACAGGGGCAGAAAGGAGCAACTGGCTGAGGTCAAGTGCAGAAAATGTGCGTGACAATTGATTTTAGAGTCTTTTCCTGTGCGGTGTTAACCAGCGCTTCTTCGCTTAGGGTCAGTGTGTGGCGTGCGTTAATTTTAATTTTTAAACCCTTTCCGTTTTGAGAGCAAGAAAAAAGTGTGCTGCGTAACTGAAAATAAACCTACAGAGAACAGTATATAATGCTGAAATAACAGAAAAATAACAGCTACTTGTGCATCTATCTAACCCAAGAAGGCGGGTCTCTCAAAACTAATCCGAAAAGAAAGGGAAAAATCTAGGCAAAACACATGGAAAAGAGGCCAATAGATCTAAGGTCAAAAGGGACAGGGATCTAAAGGATAAAGCTGCTGAAAAGAGGTGCAGATCACAGCCAAAAGACAGAGGCAAGGTGGCTGGAAAAAGGAAGGAAATCAGCAAAATACGGAGGGGGCAAGGTGGAGGCCCTAAAAGTAGATCCAAACAAATATTCAGGAGGTGATTTGAGAGGTAGAAGTGCTGATTTCAATGGATCTGAAAGGGAGGTAACAGATCTGGAAAAAAGGAGGCTGAAGCTCTGAAAAACAGACGGCTGAAACAGCTAAAACTCTTCCACAAAAAGTGGAGGGTACTAAAGCCCTAGGGGGCTAGGTTCCCACTTAGATGAGTAAAAACAGATCAGAACTTGGTCAAAGCGGGCTGAGACAGAGGCCGGAAGACCCGACGTAAGCCACAGCAGGTCTTTAAAAATTACAAAAAAATTACTGCAATAATAAGGGTGTCGCAGGCTAGAACATACAGTTAAAAGGGCAGTGAAAGTGCAACCTCGGAGGTCCAGCGTACAATGGGCTGGAAAGGTGACTGTTATAGTGTCTCGCGGCGTATTTTGTAGTCAAGGTTTCGCCGCCGGGTGTCATCACCCTGTAAGAAATAAACACACGAAAGTTAGAAATTTTAATGTTTTAGGGTTTTATGTGAGAAAAACAACATAAAAATAGGAAAAATAAATAGCTGAAAAGAAGCCCTAGGGTCTGAAGTAGCTGGATATGCAGGAATATGAAAAACGACAGCGGTCGTAATTTAAAACCCGTGTGGAGTCGCCATTTGTTAGTATGAATCTTTTGTCGAAGTGTACGAAAAAGGACCACTTTAGCTACGCATAACTAATAGCCCTAACAAAAAAAGTGGCTGCCAATATCTTCAGATCTGCGGTTAGTTAGACATAAAAGAGCTGCAAAAAACAAGATCTATGCATGGAAAGACATTAAGCAGAAAAAGTAAGGGTTTGCTCCATATACCAATAGACAAGACAAGAACGTTTTTTAAAGAATTTTTTGTATTAATGGGGCACCTGGGAGGAAAACCAGAAGGAGTATCCAATTCCCCTCAGTGGGATGGGTTCTTGGGAGTCCTCAGCACTTCAGATCTAAGATTTCTCTCTCTAGTTGATGTAGAAAACCCAATGCAAAGAGTAGAGCTCAATGGGAGCAAATGATGGAGATATGTGACCAAGTGTATAGATCCAGAGTGATCTAATAGGCAAAAAAAGGTGAAGAATGGTAGGAAAAACCCTCCTATTTAGAACAAAATATTGGGTCATTCTAGATCTTGGTGCATGGGTTAACCAGATCTAGATCCACTTTTTATGGAATATTTTATTATATTTGTTGGAGGGAAAAGGTATTAGACTTGGGTCAAATCCCTTAATTTGTCAAAAATAAATAAATAAATGATTTATTTATCTTTTTAAGGAAGCGGTTAGAAGATAATCAAATAAATAATGATTTATTTAATTATTTAAGGAAGTGGTTGAAAGATAATTAAATAAATAATGATTTATTTAATTATTTGTGGGTGATTTGGTTATATTTAACAAGGAATATCATCTAAATAAGGTTTAAATGATTATTCCTAGAAAATAATAAGATAAATAAAGGTTTATCCAATTAATTTCTTTGATTTTTGGTTAAACATGACTGGGAATAATAATTAAATTATGGTTTAATTAATTATTCCATGAGGAAAATCAAACAAATATAGGTTTGTTTAATATTTCCTTTTGGGATTTCCTGTTTTAACATAGTGAAAGCAATTTTACTTAGGGTAAAATTGGTCTTACATGGTGTACTTGGGTCCATCTAATGATAATAGGTTAGATGACCAAAAAAATGGTGTAACAACGGGGGTAAGGGGGAGGTCGAAAGGCCGAGCAAAATGGGAGTGTTGAAGCGCTGGTTCGTATTGTGTGTGTAAATGCGGTTGGGTGTTGTGATGTAAGGGAGGTAAGGGCGAGAATTTTAAGGGTTGAGCGTATGAGCGGTGCGTAGGGTTGTGAAGAGGGGGTGTCGAAGGTCGATTGGGAGGAGAGCTGTTGCAGGGTTTGAGATGGGGGCCGAGAGGCGAAGAAGAGATTTTTTTTATTTTTTATTTTTATTTTATTTTTTTGTTTGTTTTAATTAACAAATCAGCAGAGTAGAATAGCAGAGAATGAGAAATTAACTTTAAAACAACAGCAGAATTTCCAGATATTGCAGAGAAAACTCAGAAATTTGTCTTCAAAAACCCAAAATTTTTCTTCAAAAAATTGCAGAGGGCCATATAGCAGCAGAAAGTGCAGAAATGAGGGCAACTTCAGAATAGTCTTCAAAACATAAGATTTTTTCAAATATACAGCAATCTACTCCGTTGCAGAATTTAACAGTATTCAGAAACCCAGAAACTTGCAGAGATTTTTCAATGAAAAACTCAGAAATTTTTCTCTCAGAAACCCTCTTTAAACAATATTCCAGCAACTCTTGAAAATGCAGATTTTAATAAGCAGAAATTGCAGAGAAAAATTAGAATGAAAACCTTCAGATGGGCAGTGCTACCTTTTTTCAAAACCAATGCCTGAATGCTGCCAATTTCTGAATGCTGGGATTTTGAATGCTGCTCCTCTTCAAAACACTGCTGCAAAAAGTCTCTAAATGCTGCAAAAATGTCAAGAATTTTGCAGATATGCATAGGCCATAAACACAAATGGCTCATTCAAAGTGGAGCAGGGCCAACAATCGCCCGCTCTGATACCATGTTAAACACCATGTTGAACACACACATGGTGTATGAGGAAGAAATCACACACACAAGAGACTCAACACACAATGAAAGATAAGTGTGAGGCTTTCTTATTTTCCATTATACAAAGATGTACATTTATAGTACAATGGTGTGACTCTTGGTTTCATATTCCAAGGTCACTTGGACTCCATTGTGACTTTTCGCATTCCACGCCTACCCATGTAGGATTAGGTGTTCCAACAAATTTGATGGAACAACTCACTACACTGCACAACAAAATGTTAATAAAATAACAGATTATTTTGAATTTCATGAATTAGATGATGTTGATATTCAAATGAGACTTTTTTCTCAAACTTTAGCTGGTGATGTTAAGAAGTGGTTTAAAAGGTTTACCTATTGGTAGTATAGCTAATTTAGTTGTTTTCCATTGGATGTTTCTTAATAAATGGAAGAAAAAGAAGAATTCATTACAAATTTTTTCTGAATTTGAAAACATAAAAAGAGCACCAAATGAAACAGTTCAAGGCTATTGTACAAGATATAACGGTATTTACAATGAAATTCCTGCTAATCTTAAAACTCCTCCAGACTCTGCCCTTATCAAATTCCCTGATGGATTTGATACAGATATGGCTTACCAACTGAGAGAGAGAAACCCATAAACCTTAGATCATATGCAAAGTAATGTTGTAAGTGTAGAGGCAAACTTGTTAGCAAAGAAAGCTAGATTAAGAAATGAAAGGAAAGTGACAATAAAAGAGGAAACATCAACCTCAGATTTGAAAATAGATAAATTAGAAAAAACATTAGAAAGAATGATGGATAGGTTAGATAACATGGAAAGGAAGCCATAGTGGGATAACCAACAATAAGGACCTCAAATTAGAAATCCAAATTTCAGGAAAAACACCAACACTAGAAAATATAGAGAATCAGCATCTCACCAAACAATAAGACCAACTTTCCAAGAGAACTATGCTGAAATTTCTGACCAAATTGAAAATGATGAAGAAATTCAAATAAATATAATGGGCATTAATGATGATAACACCATTTTTCTTACGCAAGAAGAACAAGAGTTATATGAATTACAACCACTACAATTAGATTCTGGTGAGTCTTTTGATTACAAACAAGGTTATGAATTTGCAATTAATGAATTTCATAAGAAATATAACCTTAGGAGCAAGAAAAACGTAGAATATTCTACTAAGAAATCTGCCCAAACTCAAACAAAGAAAATATTAGAGGCTCCTACAACTAAAGTTCTGTAAATTCTTCCTAGGCAAGCCCAACAAAACTCTAGTTCAACTCAAAAGAATTCAAGTCCTAATCAAAAAATTTCAAGTCCCAAAATTTCAACTAGCCCTAAAATTGCTGACATAATAGATATTGTTGTTCAAGCATTAGCAGGTCCTCAAAAATATGCTACTGGCAAGACAAAAACTTTTGCTAAAACAAAAATTTTAGATCCAAAACCATCTATTGTTGATCACCAATCAGTTGATTCTAAAATAGCCACTACCAAAACAGCTGTTGAAACCTCAAAATCTGCCAAAACTTCCAATGCATCTCAATTGTCCCTGAAAATAAAATTAAAAGAAGTAAAATAGTGGAAATAAAAACAGAAAATGAGAAACCAACTATAGAAAAATAAGATAAACCCACTCAAACTACAGTTACAAAAGAAGAAATAATTCAGTTAGGGAAATCACAAGCACCATTCAACATCCAAACTGAAATTGCCAAACTAAAGATACCAATTCCTTTAACAGAATTGGTAAAACATGACCTATACAAATCACACATCTCTGAAACTTTAAATATGAATGATGGAGAAGATCTAGTTAATTTGAGTGATGATCAACCAGAACTAATCTTTGGTCCTAAAGTTAATGGAAAACACCAAGAGGGAGGAGTTCCTCCTTTTTACATTAGCTTAACTGTTCATGACTAGATTTTACATAACTGCAATGCTAGATTTAGGGGCTTCACACAATTTAATGCTAAAAGAAATAATGGAAACCTTGAATTTAGACATCACTACACCTTATAAACATCTCTTCTCATTTGATTCCAGTAAAGTGAAATGTTTAGGCTTGATAAAAGATTTATGTGTTACTTTAGTTCAATATAGTGGAAAAAGCATAGTCATGGATATTGTAGTAACTCACATCCTTGTTATCTCACTCATGGGGAGCTAAACTGCAGGGATCTCTACAACTAGATATGTCTTATGCAACAATATCAGTTTTTGGCCAAGCCAAGAAACTTTACAGAGAGAAATTAACGAAGTACATGGTTATTAGTGTAGAAAGACCTCGAAACTATCCTATTTATTCTACACCTACTGATATGGACTCCTTCATTTTTTGTAATTCCGAAACTGACATTGATAACAACACTGAAGTAAAACAGGAAAAGAAAGCACTAGATAGTGAAAACATTTTTCATGAATCAATGTGGCACCTAGATTTTGATGGATCTGTTAACAAATTAGGAGCATGAACAAGAGTTTGGATACATTACATTAAAAAAAATCATGCAGAAGGTCATGCCTTTGGATCAAACTTCAAATGTACAAAGAACATGGCTAAGTATGAAGCTTTGATTTTAGGACTGCAGATTGTTAGAAATTTAGGAGCCAAAAGAGTGTCAATCATGGCTGACTCTGAGTTAATTGTGAAACAGATAAGAGAAGAATATTCTGTATATGATCATGTATTAAGCCAATATAGAGAATCTGTTTTATATCTAATTAGTGAACTGCTTTAATGTGACTTTGTTGCAATTCCTAGAAAACAGAACATACAAGCACACAGTTTAGCAACTTTTGCTAGTACATGTAATCTACCTTTTCAAACAAATCATAAATATATAGTAGAATTTAAACACAGGCCTACATTACTAGATAATCTAAAATATTGGCAGATATTTTCACAGGATGAACATATTTATCATTTCATGAATGCTGAAGGAGAATTTTAGAATTGTAACATAGACACAGATTGTACAGTAGAAGAAACCATAGATAGTGAGATTGATATAAATGTTGTAGATGTAAATAATTTAGATTTCACTAAGCCCACTAAATTTACTCAAGTAGAAATAGATAATTTAGAGAAAGTAGAGATTGAAGAATTAACAGATGATGATTCTGACATTTTAAACTGTAAGAACAACTTTTTACCTAAGATATTAGCCCTTTAGAAGATCCTTTTGATTCAAATGATGTTGCAAGAGAACCAAGGATGGAACCATTAAGATCTGACATAGAAGAATGCAATATAGGAACAAAACTTAAGCCTAAGATGATAAAAATTTCAAAAGCCTTACCTCAAGAAGAAAAAGTGAAATACATAGCCTTGTTTAAGGAATTTCAAGATGTATTTGCATGGAGTTATGAATATAGCCTTGTTTAAGGAATTTCAAGATGTATTTGCATGGAGTTATGAATACTTAAAATCTTATGACACTAGCATAATACAACACAAAATACCCATAAAAGAAGATCAAAAACCTTTCAAACAGAATCTTAGAAGAATCAATCCAGTTTTAATGCCTTTAATTGAAAAAGAGGTTAAGAGAATGTATGAAGCCCAGATAATTGTACCTATCAAATATTCAGATTGGGTTTCAAAACTAGTTCCCACTAGAAATAAGACAGGGGAGATCAGAATATGTGTTGGTTTCTGAAATTTATATAAAGTATCCTTAAAAGATAACTACCCTCTCCCCAAGATTGATCACATTTTACAGAAGGTGGTTGGTTCTTCCATAATTTCATTGCTTGATGGATTCTCTGGATATAACCACATTTTAGTTCAACCAAAAGACCAACCAAATATTACATTTACTACTCCTTGGGGTACTTTCATGTATGTGAAAATGTCTTTTGGATTAATGAATACAGGAGCCACTTTTCAAGGAGATATGGATATATCTTTTTATAAAGAAAATCATTATTTTCTTGTGATATATATAGATGATATTACTGTATTTTCAAATACTGATAATGAACATCTAGATCATCTCAGACAAGTATTTATCAAATGCAGGAAATTTGGATTTTATTTAAATCCTAAAAAGACTCTATTTGGACTTGAAGAAGGTAATTTATTAGGACATATCATATCTAAAGAGGGAATTAGGATAGACCCAGCTAGAATAGAGGCCATTCTGAATATTAGTCATCCTAGGAATATTAAATAATTGCAGGCTTTCTTAGGTAAAATCAATTTTCTGAGAAGATTCATTTCAAACTTAGCAGAAACCATTAGAGAACTCAATAACATGTTAAAAAAGAATCACTACTTAAATGGAATGTGGAGGCCAAACAATCATTTGAATCAATCAAACAAGCCTTAAAAAAAAGCACTAGTCCTAATAAGTCCTTATTTCAAAAAATATCTCATTATTTTTTCCTTTGCTTCAGAACATACTATTGTTATAGTCTTACTGCAGAAAAATGATCAGGGCTATGAATAACCCATTGTTTTTGGCAATAAATCACTTAGAGATGCCACTTTAAAGTATAACATAATGGAAAAGCAGGCACTAGCATTAGTGAAGGCCATCAAATACTTTAGATTGCACATCTTATATTCACATATCATAGCTTATGTTTAAAATTCAGTTGTGAAGGAAATTCTGACTCAAAATGGACCTGATGGTAAAAGAGGAAAATGGATTGCAACCATTTTGGAATATGACATAGAAATTAAGCCCATCAAACTCATTAAAGGTCAATGTTTAGCCAAGTTCATGGCTGAATCAAATTGTCATGCCTTAGATATCAATTTTATTGCCCAATTAGATGATCAGGAAGAGATGGCGACTCTAGAGATAAGGGAAGCCTTTTTAGACTCACCATGGTATGCATATATCATTTTTGTATTACTAAATTTACAAGCTCCCCCTGGATTATCAAGAACTAAAGCTAGATTTTTAAAGTTAAAGGAAATGAAGTTTTGTATCATAGAAAATGCACTATTTTGGAAAGATCATGGTGGAATTTTACTGAATTTTTTTCTTAAAGAAGAATTTGATAAATTTTTGGAAGAGTTTCATGCAGGTGACTGTGGAGGACACCTTTACTGTACGTCAACTGCAGATAAAATCTTGAGATCTGGTTTTTACTGGCCTATACTGTTTGCATATGTGAAAAATTATGTGACCTCCTGTCACAAATTCCAAATCTTTGAAGGAAATAAAAAGCTACTACCTTTACCCCTTAAACCCATCTCCACAGAAATTCCATTTCAACAATGGGGTCTTGACTTCATTTGTGAAATTCACCCTCCATCCTCAGCCTAACACAAGTGGATTTTAATAGCCACAGACTATTTCACTGAGTGGATAGAAGCCATACCTTCTACGCAAGCCACTCATACTGTCATAATCTCATTATTAGAAAAAAAACATATTGTCAAGATTTGGATGCCCCCAGAAGCTCATTACTGATATGCAGCTGATTTCAAGTCTAAAAAGATGATTGACTCCTCTAATAAATATCACATTACTCTTGGCCATTCCACTGCTTATTACCCCGAAGGTAATGGTCTTGCTAAATCTTATAATAAAATCCTTGTGAATATCATCAAGAAACTACTAGAAGGCAATAGAAAACCTGGAACAAAAGGTTAGTGAATGCCTTACGGGAAGATATACTTACCACAAATAATTCCATTGGTACATCCCCTTATCAGCTAGTTTATGGGATGGATGTTGTTTTTCCATCATCGTTAGGAGTACCAGTTGTTAGGTCCCTGTAAATTAGTAGATTGGCAAGACTAAATGCAACAGAGACTACATCAAACACCATTTTGAGATTCTAGGATCTAGCCCTCCTGAATCCAGAGAGGGATCTCTCTATAAGTGAAAATATTGATTTATCTTTTAAGGTTTTGGTATGATATTAGGCTAGTTATTAGGAACAAGGGTTTTTGTTTGTTTGGTTGGTTAGGTATGATATTTAATTGGATGGAATATCACAAAATGAAAGAGTTCAAAAGGTGAAGATGTAAGTATATTGAGAAGTTTTCAGCAGATAGGATTTGTGTGAAACAGCTTTAAACCATTGGGCAATGGAGTCACAAAAGGGTTTAATTGTACAACAATTTCAAGAGTGGTCCAAGGGGCAAGTCATCTATATCAAAATATCCTTTAAATTAATTGATGGAGTGGGACATTAAAAGTGTTGAGAAAGTGGAAAAAGTCAATAATTTCAACAAGTATTTATCAACTTTCTATACAAGAAAAGCCTTTTTAAGCAAGCGTTTAAAACCAACCAAAGGACAAGGCTAACCATAAACTTCTTTGGACAAGCTTGTATTAAAGCTAACTTATCAGAAAAACAATCTACTAATCCACATGACTACTTTAAGAAGGGATGAAAACAAATAAGAAAACAAAATGCAGCTTAAGATCAAGCAAGATATCATTAAAATATAAGCATGCTTTTAGCATACTCTTAGGGAAACCTTCAAAACAACCTTTGGAGAAATAAATTGAAGACAGGGCAAACCATAAACTTTCCTAGTCTAACTATACTTAGCATGTATTGAAAATATCATTCAAGAACTTCCTTTCAAGTTTTTCACATCGAGACATGGACTAACCAACATTCCTTGATAATATTTACACTTAAATTAAGTCATTCTTAAATGCACAATTGGAAGAAAACATAAAGATAAAGCTTATCAGTGAGAGTAGGGTACTTTTAATAGTAAATCCTGGCTCTATATTTGCTGCTCTTTATCATAGAAAAGTGAACAAAATGGCATACATGAAAGGAAAACAATAACAGTAAGAGGTACTTCACCAATGATATAGACCAGGATCCCAAGAATCAGCTTGTATATTGATGTCAATCTAGTTACAAACTACATGTCCAATGTTTCATCACAGCAACAACCTCTCATCTCAGCCTAACTTCTTCAATAACTTAACAAAGCTTCAGAGCTTCAGAATTTACTTACATTCAACAATGATTCAAATACAGCAACTATTGCATCAGAAATCCAATAACCCACCAACAATTTCTCATATTCTTCAGAAGTATTTATAGAAGAAAAGAGGAGGTGGGATCAAAAATAAAATCTCTAGTTAAATTAATACAAGTTTTAATGCTTCTATGCCTTTGAGAGGCTCAACAGAGAATATTTCTGATATTTCTCTGCATTAATTGGTTTTCATTAAGTTTTTTAGGCTACTTGGCAGAGTTTTTTGACTTTAAAACTCTTTTAGGCAGGCTGGCAATAACTCTAGCTATCTTTTAAACAAAATATCACTGACCGAGAAATAACTATGCCTTCTGTTGATTTATGGAAGCTGCAGGTGGCACTTTGGTAGCTGAAAGGATATTTTAGCCTCTGATGTGGCAATGGAAGCCTTTCGGACTGATATTTCTCTTTGTTTTTCCTTAAAACATCTTTAATTTTCTTTTGGTTTGTGTTTATGCCTAATTAGGCCTTGATCTTCATCTTCAGGTCTTTATCCTTTAACACTAATACTCTTTTTTTAATTGATGTTCACTGTGTTTTTTTTTAATTTTGCAGGCGAGAAGAGGGTTTTTATGATATCGCCAATGCTCATGAGGCATGGGTAGAATCATAGTTTGAACCCTGTAGATTCCTTTTCTTTGTGGGTAATGGCTTGTGGATTCTCATCCCTAGCTTTAGCATTAATTTAAAATTATGGAAGAAACCCATGTATCTTACAAAAAACAAACAAAAATTATAAAAAATGTGCGAAAAATAGGTTCAAAGTTGCTTTGGGCAGTTTGGGATTGAGGAAGAATCGGAGCCGTCGATTTATATTAATCAATGGTCGAGATTGCTCAATCAAGTCATTTGGGAGAGGGTTGGGTGAAAAGTGAATGGAGGCGAAGTTAAATCAGGGCCGTTCAATCTTCAGAGATCCACGGTGGAGAACTCTCAATGGAGCCTTTGGGAGAAAAGGCGAAGGGCAAATGACTCAGGGTCGTGACATAACGTGAGCCATTCGATCTGAAATATCGATGGCCAAGATTAAAAGGTGGAAATTACTTTCCCAAAGGATGGTGGTAAGGCAGAAAACAATTAATGGTTTTCACGCGGCGCTCATGGGGGGGGGGGGGGTGGTTTTCCAAAAAAAAAACGCGATTCCATTCATCACGTGACACGTGGATTTACAAAACCACCCATTTCGTGGTTTTTCAACCGTTGGATCTGAGGGCCTAGATCTGATGGTGCGGATCACACGCGACGGGGTAAGTTGTGTGGTAAGTGGGGCACAGGATGACATAAGGTATTTCTTCATGTAGCGGGAGGGTTTTCAGGGTTTTTGAATGGTCGGGATAGATCCTGGCCATGGATCTATAAAATGGACGACTAAGATCTAATATCGAGGCGGAGTTTTGAAAGGGAGGAAAGGTAAGCCGTATGAACAGAGATAAGGAGACCCGAGGGTCGTCGATCAGTTTAGATCAATGATCGATATTCGTTTAAAAATTGAACTGTCGAGCTTAAAAAATAAAGGAAAAAAAGGGTTCAGAGGGAAGGTTTTAGGCCTTTTAAGCGCCCGACTGCGGGGCTTCGGCCACATGGAGAAAGGGGCTAAGGAATTCAGCCCTCAGGGGCTTAAGATCTATTGTATTTCAAAAGGGTGCTTTTAGGCCCAAAAATAGTTTTTTTAAATCCAAATTGAGGGTTTCGGTAGGTAAATGGAGGCATTTTTAAATCGAATAAAAGGGAAATAAAAGGTTTAAAAGGGTATTTAGGAATGAAATGAAGGTTAAATCGAGGATTTTTGAGGATTTTATGAGGTAAATAAGGATGAAAATGGGGTTTATTTATGAGTGAAGGAAGAGTGAAAATGATGGGGAAAATGGGGTTTTAAGCAGCCTTTCTCTTGGCAAACAGCAAGGTACTTTAGGATAAAGAGGGAAACAACAGTGAATATTAACTCAAAGGATAAAAATCTTCATAAGACTTTAAGAACTAACAATTTGGTCATGAATTTTTTCTTAAATGCTAAAAGAGATGTAACCACCATTTGATATGGAAAATTTTATAGGTGGCTAACACCAGTAATGAAAATAATACAAGAACTACAGGTAGAAACCAATGATATCCAAAGAAGGATAAATCGAACCATACACTTGCAACAAACCAGGGAAGATGTCTATCTCAAGTCTCAAGTTGTTCAAGAAAATAGTAAAAATATATTTAACAAAAAGACTAAGGAGGATGATTTTTATATAGGTGACAAAGTTCTTTAGTGGGATTCCAGGAGAGACGAGAAAGGTAAACATGGGAAATTTGATTTCTTATGGAAAGGCCCTTATGTCATTTACAGTTACAGAGGTAACAATGCATTTTTTTTAAGGAGTTGGATTGATCAAATCTGCCAAGTGGACCTATCAATGGTAGAATGATGAAGCATTACTATTCCCCAGAATAACAATAGTTCACTTTGTTTACTTTACTCAATGTACATAACATTGCAGATTTTATATTGGGTTGGATGTTTTTCTAGCAACGTTGAAGCTCAGAGAGAATGCCCTGAGCTTTGAAAGACAAAATATCATAAGTATCAATAAAGCATAGCTCAAAAAAGAGTTTCAAAGCCAGCAATAGTAAAATTCAAAGGCTACTAGTCTCAAAGTTCTTCACATTTCACCAGGAAATTCCATCCCCATGTGGAGCCACTGTAGGGTCCTATAACAATAGGATTCACAATTTTGAATTGAATTTCATTAGTTTTGTAATATGTACATACATTGTTTTCTGCAAATTGTTTTCCCATATTAGGAAATTAAAAAATTTAAAGAAGGTACAAGTCCTAAAAGAAAATCAAAGGACTTGAAAGAAAAAGTATCAAAAAGAATATAAAAATGGACCCGAAACAAAAAAAGAGATAAAAATAAAACACGAAAGTGATGCAAATGAAAATGCCACTACTATTTGCTTTAAATGCAAAATAATATTGTGTGCAACTTGTCGAAATGCCACAATCCATAAAGGTCAAACTGCTTAATATTGACCCTTCATGCTTTAAATTTCATGTTGTTAGATAGAGAATAAATATCTAGCCAAACAGTTTAATCTTGGCAGATCTGTAGTTAGGTAGAGAATAATACGGAGCTCAAAAATTTAATCTGAGCCCTGGAAGAAATAAGGATATAATTAGTTAGTTTTTTGTTTAAAATAAAAATGAATAAGGGTTTGTAATCTCAAATGCACCCACATAAATGAAGAAAAAATGTTAGGGTAGTAGATGGGTAGGCAGAAGCATTTTTCACAAGCATGGATATCAGAAAATTGATTATTTCATTTATTTATTTCCCTTCGAAATCATTTCCCTTGTAATATTACCTTCTTCCCCTTCATTTTACCCTTTTCTCTTTTTCCCCCTTGCAAAAATCCCTTTTCCTAAGTTAAAAAAAAAAAATTTCTTTCAAAAAGTAAAAAATACTTTTATTAATTCCCCTTTATGCAAAAATACCAAAAAAACCCAAAGATTCTTTAACCCTATGTCTAAAATGGTTAAAATCTATATGTGATCCAGGTGGATTTTGGTGACCACCCGCCTATTCCACTTGGAGCCCCACCATTGTCTCTTTCAATTTTTTTTTCACAACTTACTATTTTTTAGCACTTTTTCGGGTCCTGAACTTCCGGAGTCATTTTGAAGCCCCAAATAGAGATAGTATGCCGAGTTCCATCCCTGGGAAGTTGAAACACCAATTTACTGAACGAGACCCATAGTTTTGGTGCTTCATCTCCTAGGGTTAGGGTTTTAGAAATTTAGAATTCTCCATTGTTTCTCCATAATAAATAGGCCCTCGAGCCTCATTGTAATACAGTTCAAATGTTTGTAGTCGCCGCATCTCTTCTCAGAGATTCGCTACTAGCACCCTAGCTATTTTGTTTCCATCATGTTTGTAAGAATATTTCTGTGATTTGATATTAATGAAATGAAGCCTTATTTCCGTTGTATTTCTATGTTTATGGTTATTTCTGTATTCTGTTGCGTTCCTACATAAATATGGATCAGTGGTATCAGAGCGGTCTGCTTATTCTCGATCCTTCTTTTTATGTCCCTAACGAGGTCGAGGTATAAGGAGTTAGGGCTCAATCTGGTGGAACCCTTGCAAGATCAGCCTCGCAAACCCCGACAGACGCCCATGGGGGACGAAAAGAAAGATGAGGGAGCAGGAGATCCTATCAAAATATTGCTCGAGGAGGCCCTCGAAAAACAAAGGAATGTGATGATGGATAACTTTGCCCAGATCCTTCAACGACTGCCCACCGGCAGCGCATCTGCATCCAGCAGCCACTCTAGAGGTGCGACTCCCTTTAAGGTACAAGTAAACTTTGACATTCCCATATTTGACAGTTAAATAGATGCAGATGCCGTAGATAGATGGTTGAATATATTAGAAGGATATTTCTCGGTTCATGATTTTTCCGACCGAGAGAAGATTATTTTTGCACTCCTCAAAGCTACCCCCATGTCAAGGACTGGTGGGAAACCTACTGTGAAAAAATGGAAGAGACAGAACCCTCTTTGTTCTCAGCCGTACCCACTTGGAATTCTTTCCGGGATGCCATCAAGGAACAATACTATCCTGTGGGGAGCTATGAGGACAAGTACATACAATGGACCATGCTACGGCAACAAAAGGATCAAGATGTGCATGAGCTGATGAATTTGTTCCATACCCTATGCACAAAGTTGGGTATCAAATTTTCAGAGAAACATTTGGTGCTGAAGTATTGCAGTTGTCTACACAGATATATTCAGGAGGAAATGGAGTTCCTCGACATCTCCCCGCTTGGTACGGCATACTGGTATGCTGCCAAGATTGAGCAGAAATTCAAACAGAAGAAACGATACTTTGGATCTGCGAATCAAAAGCAAGGGAAAGGTGCCCCGAAACCGCAAAACAGAGGAAAAAGCCAAGGCATGGCGGCCCAAGACAACCTGCCAAATACACAAGCAAAGAACAACACCGCGAAGCCAAAGAAGGACACGGGAAAGTGGTGTGAGTTCCATAAGAGCTCCACTCACAACATAAGTGAGTGTCAGGCCAAGCAGTCGCTAGTGGCCAAGATGAGGGCTTCTAAATCAGATGCATGCTCTAACTCTGAATCAAAACCTAACAAGGTGCATGACAAAGGGAAGCAGATTATTGATGCAAAGCCCAACGCCATTGTTGCCACTATGAAGATCCAAAAGGAGGAACCAGAAGATCCAGAGGAGGCAGAGCATCTCTTCCACTCCCAGATGTGGGTAAAGGGTTCCCAACTATGGTTCATTTTTGACAATGGGAGCCAAAAGAACCTCATTTTAGCAGATGTCGTGAAGCAGTTGGGCTTACCGACCGTAGCACACCCACAACCATACACCATCGGGTGGGTTCACCAAGGATGGGATCTCTGCGTCAGCCAGTAGTGCTACCTTCCCTATATCATCAAGCCCTTCACGGATGAGGTATTGTGTGACATTACTCCTATTGATGTTTGTGATGTATTATTAGGCCAACCATACTTATGGAAGCAACATGCTATGTATGAGTCCCGACCTCACGCTGTTATTATTACTTTGGGAAATAAATTGTACAAGATACCAGAGGTACCGCCGCCTCCCACTATCTCTTTGGTTACTGCAAAACAATGCAGTAAGCTCATTTCCAAAACCAGGAAATTTGTTTTCTTGTTGATCCGCCCCCAGGTCAAGAAGAATACTGTGGCCACGACCTCCAGACATGGCTCCTCTGCATTACAACAAAAAATGGACAAGGTTGTGGAGGAGTATGGGGACATCTTCACCTCACCCACAAGGGTGCCTCTACACTGTCAGGTCAAGCACCCCATTGACCTGACCCCAGGTGCGCTGCTACCCAATGGACTGATCCATAGGCACTTTGCTCTGGAGAATGATGAAATCAAGGGGGGAATTCAGGAGCTTCTGTAGAAAGGTCATATCCGCCCAAGTTCATCGCCCTGTGGGAGCCCGATTGTGTTGGTACAGAAGAAGGATGGGACTCAGAGACTGTGTTGATTATCGGGCACTAGACAAGATCACTGTCCATAATAGGTACCCGATCCCATGGATTGATGACCTTCTGGACCAACTCAAAGGGGAAAAATATTTCTGCAAGATCGACTTTAAGTCTGGGTATCACCAGGTACCAATCGAACCCTCTGATGTGTGGAAGGCTGCCTTGAAAGCCAAGGAGGGCCTTTTCGAATGGCTCGTCATGCCTTTCGGATTGACAAATTCTCCCGCGACCTTCATGCGGTTTATGAACGACATCTTGCATCCATTCACCAACTCATTTTTAGTGGTATACTTGCATGACATTATTATCTTCAACTAGACTTTGGAAGAGCACCTCCACCACATCTGAGAAGTCCTCCAAACACTGCGGCAACACAAGTTGTGTGCCAATTTGGAGAAGTGAACTTTTGGCATGACACAGGTTCAATATCTAGGATACATTATTGATGAAATGGAGGTGCATGTGGATCCAGCCAAGATCCAAGTCATTCGATATTGTCCAGCCCCAACCACCCTAACAGAGCTTCGCATCTTTCTGAGTCTTGCTAATTTCTATCGTAGGTTCGTGTTGGGATTCTCTCATATCACTTGGCCCTTGAGTCAAGTCACCAAGGGAGGATCGAAAGAAAAATTCTATTGGTTGGAATCTCAACAGAAGACGTTCACAGAATTGAAACATCGCCTTTGTTTTGCTCTAGTGCTCACATTACCATACTTGCAACAACCATTTGGGATCAAGATAGATGCCTCTGACTATGCTATTGGGGCAGTTCTTACCTAATAGGGGTATCCAGTGGCATATCACAATGAGACATTGTCCGACACAATTCGAAAGTATCCCACTTATGACAAAGAAATGTATTCCATTGTGCAGGCTTGTCGACAATGGAAGCATTACATTTTGGGGAAGGAGACAATCATCCACACAGACCACCGACCCCTACATTTCATACAGACACAAGGGAAGTTGCAGAACGATCACCATCAGAAGTGGTCAACATATCTACAACAATTTTATTTGAACATCAAGTACAGGAAGGGTAGCACCAATAATGTTGTAGATTGCCTTAGCCGACCACCGATCGTGGCCATAAACACCGTTATCAACTCTTGTGGGCATGAGACTTCTGATTGGCCGCTTCTCTACAAGAGTGATCCATAATTCAGCTACACATACAAGGCACTCTTGGGGGGTATGCAAGTTCCAAATTTTCACCTCCAAGATGCACTATTATGTCACCGGGGACACCTTTGTGTTCCTTCACACGAGCGTGCCAAGAACCTTCGACAGGATGTCGGGAAGTACATAAAATCCTACACTACTTGTGCCATTGCCAAACCAACCATCAAGAAGCAAGGGCTCTATACTCTACTACCTACCCCTAGTCAACCTTGGGAATCCATCTCCATGGATTACATGTCAGGCGTTCCTTCTACTAAGCATGAAAATGACTATGTTTTCGTGGTCGTCGATAGATTCTCAAAGATGGCCATTATGGCGGCTTGCAAGAAGAATATCACAGTGGAAGCCACTGCTAAACTCTTCTTTGAACGAGTGTGTGTGCACTTTGGGATCCCAGATTCTATCATATCAGATCGCGATAGCAAGTTCCTCGGCACATTTTGGTCTAGCCTCTAGTCAATTTTGGACACCAAGCTCACCAAGTGCACAACTTTCCATCCCCAAAATGATGGCCAGACAGAGGTCGTCAACAAGATTATTGTACACATTCTACACATGTACAATTCAAAGCATCCAAGCACATGGGATGAGAGCCTTTCCTATGTACAACACAGTTATAATCAGGCTCTCCACAACTCAACTGGCCACAACCCCTTTCAGGTGGGCTTGGGATTAGAGCCACTATGTCCCATTGACGTAGCCATGCCATTTGTAGCTACTCAGGGCGATTCGGCTCATGTCCAATCTGAAGCGGACAGAGCAAACAACTTCATCGAGCGCATTCAGCACATCCGCCAACAGGTTCATGACATATTGGACAGAGCTAATGCTAAGTACAAACAATGACATGATCAACATCAGGGTGCCACACAACTTCCAGGTGGGTGAAAAAGTGTGGCTACATTTGCAGAAGGAGAGCCTCACTGGACCCCACTACAAGATTCGCCTGCTCTGATATGGGCCATACACCATCACCAAGGTTGTAGGGAACAATGCCTTCAAGCTCAGTATTCCACCATTCCTTGGTCTGCACCTAGTATTCAATGTAGACCACCTTCATCCCTACTTCCTACCTCTATTGGACACCTCTGACATTGCAGAAGAAATCACACCAAAAGAGTTAAACCCAGACTGCATGGAACAAACCACCACAGACTGTATCATGGACATGAAAATCAAGAACACTCGCCGACAGAAGATCCAACTGTATCGGGTTGTCAAATCTGGCCAACTCCTACACCAAGGCAAGTGGTTCACCAGGGACCAAGTTCAACAGAAGTTTCCTCATCTCATGGAGGAACTCAATGCAATGGGGACCATTTCTTCCTAAGGGGGGAGGAATGATCCAGGTGGATATTGGTGGCCACCCGCCTATTCCACTTGGGGCCCCACCATTGTCTCTTTCAGTTTTTTTTTTCGCAACTTATTATTTTTAGTAGTTTTTCAGGTCCTGAACTTTTGGAGCAGTTTTGAAGCCCCAAACGGAGATAGTATGTCGAAGTTATGTCCCTGGGAAGTTGAAACACCAATTTACCCAAACGGGGCCCATAATATTGGCGCTTCATCTCCTAGGGTTAAGGTTTTCGACGTTTAGAATTGTCCATTGTTTCTCCATAATAAATATGCCCTAGAGGCTCATTGTAATACAGTTCAGAGGTCTGTAGTTGCCACATATATTCTCAGAGATTCGCTACCAGCACCCTAGCTATTTTATTTCCATCATGTTTGTAAGCATATTTATGTGATTTGATATTAATGAAATGAAGCCTTATTTCCGCTGTATTTCTATGTTTATGGTTATTTCTGTATTATGTTGTGTTCCTGCATAATTCTGGATCAATATTTCGGGACCCACAATGAATAAATCTACCCCCGATATTATTTTTTACACTATACTTAGTTTATTCAACATCCTGCGGTTACATTAAATTACTAAAAAATTAACCTAATGTATTAAAACCTTTATAAACTTGTACCCCATATTATATTAAAACATTTATATATCATTCCCCACCCATAATTTTTATTTATAACCTATAGTTCTATTTCCTCACATGCGATATATTTCCATACCCCACTTATTATTATCTGATGTAGCCAAAGGCTGCAAAACCCACATCTTCCATATAAAATTACATGGTTCATTCATAAACCAAAATAATTCTCAACCTGAGGTAACTCTACTGCGAAATATTTTCCTTTTTAATCTTCAAATAATATTTCTTCACTTTAAACCATGGTTATAAAAACTAACAATACAAACTTCATATGCGGAAGTCGTTTTCTTTTTATACCCTATGGTTAGAACGATATAGTAAAACCCGTTTCATGAAATGGGAATCAATATCTATAACCTTTGGTAAATACCCATTTTTAAATATCCGCCATATACTTGAGCCCATGCTTAAGTTTTCATTTGATTTAAAATCTCCACTTTGGGTAAAACCCAAAGCACCAACATAATAACATCCGGCCCCACAACTTACCGTTCATCAAATCTGAATTCCAATAGACATTAATATATAACCGAGCCCACATTCTATTCCATACACCCGACTTTGGTTAAATAAATACCAAAGATAAATGTTAAAATAATCTTTGGAGCCCACAACTTACCTTTCGTTAACCTTCACGCAGCTTCGGGTGAGAACACCGTTGGATCTCTGATGTCTATGATCAGACGATTATCACATTCACTTGAATCCTGCACTTTATTTCACCAAAGCAACGCGAAATCAGCGGTATTGAAATTTCTCCAATGCTACGTGTCACTCATTTTAGCACTATCGCGTTCATTTAGAAGTTTACCACTTACCATCCTTGAGTCATTCGAAAACCATTTATTGTTTTTCAAAACCGCTTCACTGTTCCGCTTTCGTCTTTTCAATACGGCACTTTCACATACTTGGTAAAACACTTAACAATCAATTGATTCATTCCATTACGCTATTACTTTGTATTTTCCACCTTTGTACAACTTCCCCTTTTTAGAAATTTCTCATCGTAAATCTCAGGGTAAGATTTTTCCCGATATCATACATCCGCCACTTGTGGACTGTCATACTCTGCAACACAGCTATCTGTGTGAATTGCACATTTGAAGTTTCACATTGCAACCCATTTATATTGTTTCATAATTTCGAACAAGCCAGGGTTCCATCCAATCTTCAAACCCTCTCCGGCATTCAGAAAATGTATGGCTTAACCTCTATATTCAATTTATGTGGTTCTTATTCATCGTTTTCCATTACAGTAAAAAAAACCCAAATGTGACTTCAAACCCCTGGATCTCATTCCCTGTTTTTACAAAACAGAGTATGTAATAACTCCATGAAATGCTTTATACAATGTCAATTTCAATTGTGAAATACATCCAGGCCAATTTATACCTCAATTTATAAGTCCATGACATCAATCCATTTTTTGATCAATACATACAATTTCACCATCACAATTCAATATTAAACACAAACTCATACAATCAACAATCCTGTAACCCGATTTCATCTGCACACCATATAATTCAGAAATGAAATACGAACTCAGAAAATTGAGTTCTCTATATTAACACACAATAATTACATAGGAATTCTTCCTCTAGCCTGATCTTCTGTATCAATGGCCTTTTCCCTATTCTACCAGTAGGCTTACAATTCAAATCTACCTCTCTAACTCTACTCTACCCTGAAATCTATTTCTATATGCCTTTTAGGCTTACAATTTATACAAATGGACTCTATAACCAATTATGGTTTAGATCCTTAATTTGCTCAAAAATTTCTAAGAATCCTCTAAGTCCTAAAATCACTACTTATCCCTAAGGATCCTCTTTCATCCACAAAACAATGAAACAAATTCTAATTTAGGATTTATAATTAATTCTTAAATCTCTCAATCCCTATACACTCTCAACTAGCCTAATTCTTCCATGTTCTCCAACATTCGAGAACATTTAAAAAATTCCTCACAATATTTAATTAATTCTCATTAAAATCACTCAAATCATTACATAAGAAACCAACTCCCTTGAAAACACAAAACTCCTAAGTCTATTAAAACACAAGGAATTTTCTTGAGCCTAATGCCCCTGCATTAGACTCCCAAGGTCAAAAATAATCATGATCTCCTGATTGTGTGCTTTAAATCTTTGCCTCCTGGATCCCATACTCTGTTTTGTTGTTTTCCATAAGTTGTATCATTCTTCTGTTGTACTTCACTAGGTTTCCATATTTTATTTTGCATCTTTCCACTAGCTATGCTTTCACAGTATGTTCTTGTCTTCTCCTTGCTGTAATTTTTTGCTTTCTTGCTGTTGTCTTCTTCTAAGACACCTTCATCATCAGTCTCCTTATGTTTTCAACCTCTATGTCCAGTTTATCTTCTGTCTGGAAATTACTCGGTCTTTTGTTGCTGGTTTCAATTTCTGTTGTATTGCTGCATATGTTGCCAATATTGTTGTTGTTTCTTTTGTTGCTATAGATGTTGTTGTTGTTGTTGTAGATGTTGCTGCCAATACTATTTCCTTTGTTGCTACCTCCCAAACTTCCTGAATATCTATTAAGATATCTCCCTCTGCAACATTCTTCTTCTGCTCACTACCTGCAAATTCACTTTTAAAAAATGAATTATCATTTGATTCTTTAACTACAGTAACATACTCATTCAGTCTTCTTTGTATACTAGCAAGCATAATCAAATTTGACAAACTAGTATCTGCTTCTATTTCTTTCACAACTTCAAGAATTTCCACTTCAGTGTCTGCAATTCCTTTCTCTTGTTCAAAAATTTCCAGAAAGAATTTCAGTAATTCCCTTTGTACTTGTTTCATCTCAACCACATCATAAATATGCTGCATTTTAGTTTCAGAAAATCCTTATTCTTTGAAAATATTTAGTAATTGTCCTTTATCTCATTGATTGATTGTGGCAATCAAATAAACTTCTTCAAACTCTGTTCTTCATCCTTTATTAGAATATAATTCTAATTCTTCACCACTGTGACAGTTCTAAAAGTCTATCCTACAGTCTTCTCTTGGCCAATCAGACAAGCCAACTCCTCCTTGTCATAAACAGTAACAAGTTCCTTCATATGAGACATAACTGTCTCACCTTCCTTGGAATTTATGAGTTCCTTCTTCTGCAACAGTTCATCTTCATTCAAGACAAATCCAAGAGATGGATTGTCTTCTACAACACCTGTAAACACAGTCAAATTATCAATTTCAAAATTACAAGACCCAATGTTTTCATTTGATGATCCAGTCACCAAATCTTCTTCTAGCAGTTCCAAGTCTCTTTCAAGACCTAGAAAATATTTACTGTCTTTATTTCCAGCTTCCAAGTTTATCTCCATTGTGCCAATCACCATGATAGAATGATGATCCTTCACTATGTTTTCAGCTAGCATAGTTTCCTTTTCATTAAATTCTCTGACATTTTTCATTTGTTGTCCTTCTTTGCCTGCATAATTAACACATGAATTATTAGTATTAAAAATACAATACCTCAATGTCTCTTCCTCCTCTGGCAACATTTCAGTATGCTACTTTGAGTTTTTGTTTAATTTCTTTGTCAACACATCAGTATGTTGATTTAAATTCTCCATGAGACTGTCAACTAGTCTCTCTTTCTTCTCATATGTTTCATGCATGTCTCTCTGCTCTGGTTCACAATAATGAACTTTTTCAATTTGCTGATTTATTATTACATCCTTATCCTTTGTTTCCCGACTGTTATTCATGAAAATTTCTTTGTCTCTCACATTCAACAATTTATCCTGAGTGTAGATCGTCTGCTTTTCCAACTCTCTTCTCTGAAGATCTAACTTTCTATATAACTCAACAATTTCAATTGGAGTATAATTTGGAAACTTCACATGACTTTCCATACCTTCACTTGTTTTTTACCAATCACCAGATGGCCCTTCTTCCTCTGTTTCAATATTCCGCTGAATCTTTCTATTAGACCCCTCTGTCTTCATTTCTTTCTGAGATCTTGCTATCTCATGATCATTCTAAACAGAATTCAGATTCAACTTCTTCTCCTTAACAAAATATAAAGCTTCTTCATCATCCCATGATGTACCTGCAATCATACACAATTCATTATTTTTAAAAACACAAGACTTTTCAGTCTCGTTTGCTTCTTCAAGCATTTCTCCTTGAACATATTTGCATGTGGAATCCTCAAATTCCATTCTTGATTGAAAAATTCTGAGTTCTTATTTCCATAAGGCAATCTCCTTCTGCCTCCACTTCATTTGTAATAGTTTCCAAATTACCTTCTTTCCCTTCAGTGGAAATATCCATCCTCCTTTCTGGTTTTCCTCTTCTTGTAGTCATTCCTTTAGTACCTCCAGTTGTGCTTTCATCACTACAATATCTCTTTCTCTATCCTTCATCTTATCTCTGTGGCATTCTTTAAAAACCCTTCTCTGATCCTCCATGATCATCTTCTTCTTGAGCTCCTCACTCACTATGAGTTGCACTAAGCCTCTGCAACAAAAATTCCTCCCTGCTTCCACTTGCCTCACCAATCCCCTCTCTGGACTTGGTCTTTTTGCAAGCACTATTTCTCTATCTCTGGAACCTCTTGAGCACTCTCTTCTGCTCTCTCTGGGCTTATATCCTCAACTCACCTTATCTTGAGAACACTTCAGTTGTTCTCCCTATCCAACCTTCAGCTGGAATATTAGGTTCCCTGCCATCATCATCAAAATCTTTGTCTTCATCTTGTCTGCAACCATATTTCTGAAATCACAATTTTCAAACCAGATTAAATTTATCTCACCTTCAAGATCTCTGCATGACCTTGTTCTCTTCATTCACTTGTACTTTGATTGGACTGTCTTCATTCATTTCTGCAAATTCCTGTTCACTTCAATTCTATGTATCTGCTGCTTATCAAATTTAATATCTAATCTCCTCTTATTTTCCTCATCACACATGCAAAAAAAAAATATTTAATTTTCAAAAGAGCCTTTCCTGCTCTGATACCAAAATGATGCAGTCAAAGGCTACAAAACCCACATCTTCCATATAAAAATACATGGTTCATTCATAAACCAAAATAATTCTCAACCTGGGGTAGCTCTAGTGTGGAAGCTTTTCCTTTTTAATCTTCAAAGAAGATTTCTTCACTTTAAACCATGGTTATAAAAACCAACAATACAAACTTAATACGTGGAAGTTAGAACCATATAATAAAACTCGTTTCATGAAATGGGAATCAATATCTATAACCTTGGGTAAATACCCATTTTTAAAAATCCTCCATATACTTGAGCCCACGCTTAAGTTTTCATTTGATTTAAAATCTCGACTTTGGGTAAAACCCAAAGCACCAACATAATAACAGCTGGCCACAGGACTTACCGTTCATCAAATCCGAATGCCAATAGACATTAATATATAACTAGGCTCGCATTATAGTCCATACAACCGACTCCGGTTAAATAGATACCAAAGATAAATGTTAAAATAACCTTTGGATCCCACAACTTACCTTTCGTTAACCTTCACGTAGCTTCAGATGTGAACATCGTCAGATCTCCAATGTCTATGATCGGATGGTTATCACATTCACTTAACTCCTACACTTTATTTCGCCAAAGCAATGCAAAATCTGTGGTATTGAAAATTTTCCAATGCTACGTTTCGCTCATTTAGCACACTCGCGTTCATTTAGAATTTTACCACTTACCATCCTTGAGTCACGTGAAAACCATTTATTGTTTTTCAAAACCGCTTCATTGTTCCACTTTCATCTTTTCAATACAGCACTTTCGCATACTTGGTAACACACTTAAGAATCCATCAATTCATTTACCATTACTGTTGAGTCAATTAATCAGATGTTGCAGATACATCCCAAGCCTGATGAAATCCCTCTATCCATTTATGCCCTCACCCAATTATACCTCAATCTGGACTTCCCCAAGAGGTTCCAGATATCCCAGACTTTCATACCTTCTTCTGTAGAAATTCCCAAGATAATCCTCCATGCCCTTCTACAAAATTCTCTGAAAGGACAAGACATATAATCTCCATGTTGTCTTTCATTCTTGGATATTTTACATATGAACATGTTGATGTTGCAGTGCTTGGTTTTTTGTCTACTTTCACACCTGGTCAGCCTCCTACTACCATTTTTAATTTTTCTTAATACCTTCTTCACAGTATTCATGAGAAATTGGTCAAAATGACTTATGAAGGTGTTTTCAAGTATTCCTCATTCCTATTCCACATTTTCTTATATTTTCAATCTAAGAAATTTTTTATAAACCTTCAGAAGATCGATGTGTAAGGAAACCCACAATGAGTCATCTTTTGGACTTCCTTGATAAGGAAAGACTCCAATGAGTTCACTTATACATATTTTACTGATTATTTCATTCATCCTATGGTAAATTTGCTGAACAACAGTAGGAAGCCCAGAATTAGTGAACAAATTGAGAAACTCCTACAGTTGTCTCATCATAATAGGACAAGTGATTGGTACTTGTACAAAAATCATACTGAAATAAGAGTATATGGAGCAAGTCTTGTTCCATATAAACTGCCTAAATACCTCCCTATGAGGTTATTTTCCCTTGAATACATAAGGTAGATTCTTAATTTAGATGCAATTAATTTATTGGCAGCAAATAAGAAGACAAGGTTCAAATTGAGAAATCAGGTAGGCCCTTTTATCTGTAACGATAGAGGTGTAGGTCCTGAAGTTGAAAAAATTTTATAGGAGTTAAAATTCAGTAAAATTTTCTTGTGGTATTATGATCCCCTTGGATTTATAAGTAAAATGAGAGTCAAATGAAAATTAACTCCCTATGTACATGAAAAGAGACCAGAGATTGATAAATTCTTCGAGTTTTAATGGTTGGAGAACACCTTGGTAGAGGCAGAGAAGCAAAGTGATACTAGTAAAACTTTGCAAAATCCAGCTCAAGAATATAGGAATGTAAAGAGAAACAAAGAGGAAGGATCATATACTGCAAATATTACAACAAAAACTAAATTTAAATTGAGATACAGTAAAAGGCCAGAGTTAAATCCTGCCAATAATGAAAGGGAAAAAACAGAGGTGATTGATACAGAAATAGCAGCAAAGGACAATGCACTGCCTAAAATAATTGAAGAAGAACAACATCCTAGAACTTCAAACACTCAACTTATTTAGAAGCAACACAATATTGAATTTTCTTCATCTAAAAAACCAACAGAAAATGATATGGATATCCAAGAAAGATACAAAGAAATCAAAGCTAGAAATGAAGAAATTTAAACTGAAATATATTCTCAATATCTGAAACAAACTCCTGGCAACTAGAATAGGTTACTTTTAGCCTTTGACTATAAGAATAAAAAGATGCAAATGACTTTTCTTCAACCTATAGTTCAAACTCCTAAGTCATCCTCTGATTAAAAAAGACATATTTTGAAGTTTTGGCCCAAGATATTCATCCTCTAGACCAAATTGAGTTTCATAAGCAGGAAGGGGAGATGATTTATTCTACCATGACCACCAATGCTATGATTGTACAGAAGCTACTAAACACTCTTGCAAATATTAGGGATCAACTCAAATTGGAAAAATCATCTTCACAGGAAAAAGATACTAGAATTAAATCCTTGGAAGAACTAGTAATTGAAGTAGGATATAATCCTAAAAATATCAAAGTGGCAGATGAACTGATCAAAAAGAAAAATGCAGACATTGTTGTATTAAAGAAGAAAATAAAGCTACCCCCTACAGAACATCCTCAAGCTAAGGAAGTACTATACAATAAAAATAAAAAAGATGAGATGATGAATCTCATTTTACAGTTTACTGCTCAGATAGAAGAAATGGAAAATGAAATGGGCAAATTGGTCCAAGAGAAAAAGGATAAATAACAAGAAATTCCAGTCACAGTTATTCATGTAGTTACTACTCCTGTACCTTCCACACTAACTGAATCACTGGCTCCTACAGTCCCCATGGCTACAGCATTACATGTCACTTCATCGACAACTTCAGCAACAAAGTCTTCAACAACAGCATGATAGCATTCAGATTAAGCAAGCAAGTTGGTCAAATCTATCCAAGACTTGTCTATTTAGAATAATGAGATAAACAGACTAAAAGAACAACTTAAAAGTCTTGAATATGAAAAGAAACTTGCCAAGATAATGCATAAGAATGAAGAACAAAGAGAAAACAGATTAAATGAGTAGTTGAAAAAATTAGAAAAAAATTTTACATTGAAAGAACCCATGGCTCAAATCACACAACAACTATGGGCCAATATAATTGAATAATTCAATGATATTTGGTCATCCATCCAAGTTATATATGAGCAGAAAGACTTAGTCAAATTTGTAAAATAATCCATTCAAAAGATCAAAGAAGAACTTGGTAAGAAACCTTAAGAAGCTCTTGAAATCATCAAATTTCTAAATTCTAAGAACAGACAAGAGATAGAAGAAATTGGTATTAATTATAGAACAAAAACCATCCTAGAAGTTAGGAAGGTAACTTCAAAAAAGAATTTGATGATACAGTTAGAAGAGAAATGCCAAAACATGGAGGTTTCTATTACAAGATTTATGATGAAATTTGATGTCTTAAGGCAGAAAGGCCTTCCAAATCCATTAGTTACTCATGATAAACTAATGAAGCAGGATGACTATGACAAGAAAATGAGAGAAGTTGCAAAGGAACAAGTCAATCTACCTACCTCACATGGTATTCCAACAGGGAAGTTAATCTACAATAATTTGGACATTTTTTTTTACCTACAGCATGAGGTAAAACACATATTATCAACAAGCCCACATTCTCAAAGTATACTGAAGCTGATGAGATTTTCATAAGGATGATGAAGATAAAACTTCTAGAGGGAGAAATTTGGGAAATTTTTACTGATTTACTGTGAAATCAGATTGTAATAAGCACAAATTAGTAAAAAACAAAACAAAGCATGGTGTTTTTACAGTTACAGTTACAGTTTTGTAGTGAAAGAGTGTTAGATGAAAGAGTATTAGGTAAAAGAGTATCAGTTTAAGGCCAAAGTTTAAATTCAAATCAAAAATTTCATAGCAGAGATAAAGCTACCAGTGTGAAGGACACTTCACTGTCTTGCTGCAGCCTTTGCTGAACAACAAAGAGAGAAAATATCAAAAAGTAAAGACAACAAACAAGTAATTTCAATAATAAAAAAGGACAACTAGCATTAGTTAGAAAGTTGTCACTATCTTCTTGCATGAAGATGTTTCTTTTCCATGAATAATTCCTAAGTTTGTTTTAGGATATTTTGTAAAGAGTTTTTGTATGAATACTTCTCATTTAGAAGTATTGAGTGTGGATGAATTGCTAAACATTTCTATAGTTGTACTATTCTGAACCTAAGGGTGATTGTACCAATTTCAAGTCAGTAGACTGGATTAAAGCAATAAAGCATCGTATTACAGGATTCATGTGTTGGGCCACTACAATGAAGTATTTTCACTTGTTTCTTTTCCAATTTATTATGTTTTTCATCAATACTTGAATGTTGTTGTAAATCTAAATGATAAATGATGAATTGTTATTTTAGAATCTATTAATAGCACTCTGCCTTAAACTGTTTGTCATTTAAATATTTTCCACTGATATCTAGGCTAAGGAACCCTTAATTTCCCCCTAGTTTCGATTGACCTCTGCCTTTTCACTCATTATCCGGATTTGAGAACACTTAATTTCTCTCTTACCCCGATTGAAACCATTTTCACCATCAGCTTTGAATATCTGAAGTAACTCAACTATCTTGGCCTGTAAACATTTCCCTTTAAAACTTGAACCTAATCTGACTGCTTGACACATTGACTTCATTAGCCCAATGGAAAACAGACCTACATGTATCCATCTAAGTAAGTGATTTCACCACCAAATCAAATCAAAATCCAAAACCAATTTACCCTACATAACTAGCCTAAAATCAATTAAAATCAACAAAGATAAATAATATAGAGAGAGCCCTCTCTGAGCATTGGCAAGTTTAGATCCTAAGGCTTAAAAGTAGGTTTGTGGTTACCTCTAATATTCTTTAAAACAAAATAAAAAATCTAACAAATCTTGAGATTTATTGGAGTGATAACACCTTCCAATGCATTACATGAAATGGTCGAACTCATTTCTTCTTTCTCTAGGGTTGGTTCCTGCTGTATATCCTATTCTTTTGAAGTTTCTTGTTCATTTTATTCCTCCTCACAATCTATGTGAAATAATTTCTTCTCAGCACACTTATGTCCTTTAGTGTATTTTCTATCATAACTGTAGCAAATGCCTTTTTATATTTTTTCTTCCAATTTTTGTGGTGTCAACCTTGTAGGTTGTGGAAGTCTAGGAGTAGAAACACTTCCATCTTTATAGATGTGAATGGTACTCTTCCTTGTCACCATAAATTTACATTCAGTTTTTCTTGCCGACCTGGATACCTTATCCAATGAATCAAGTTCCCAAAGGAGAACCTCATATTGGATGTTATCCTTTAAATTCGCTAGGAAGACATCAATCTTGTGTTCATATGGAATATCAATTACCCTTATATTCAATTTTTGGAAGTCCTCAATGTGCTCCTCTATTGGACCCTTTTGTTTGAGATTTATCAATTGGCTAAAGAATGTGTTGCTCTTTGTATCCTCATAATGTGCTATCATTTCCTCCGTAAAAATTGACCAAGTGACAATATTTTTATGGGAGAAAATCCATCGATACCATACAAATGTATTTTTCTCTAAAAATAAATTTCCAATGCGTACTGTTTGTGTGTTTTGCACATTATGGAGATCAAAATATTTCTCCATCTGTAGTATCCATGTTACGAAATCCTTGCCTTCAAACTTCCTCATATCGATCTTTGGAATATGGTGGGTCTTCAATCCATCATTAGAGTTTATGAAATCACGATTAACATTTATTTTGTTCTCATCATGAGTTTCCTCTACTGCCTTTTCGCCATTAGGAATCATTTCTTTTGTCAACTTTGTCAACCCTTCCTTCAAACCTTCCATGTCTACTTTTAGATCATTCTTCATGTCTTCCATGTTGTATTTCATTTTTTCATCGATGTCATCCATCTTAGATTCAATCCCATCCACCTTAGCTTACATTCCATTATTCAAATCATCCATCTTATCTTCCACACCTTTCTTCAAACCATCCATATTAGCTTCCACTCCTTTCTCCAAACCATCCATCTTAGCTTCTACGCCTCTATTCAAAACTATCGTTTCATTTTTGTTTCTCTTTGCGAGAGCGAAATTTGGTGCGCTTTCTCTTGTAATTTTGATATATAATGTTTCACTTCTTTCTCTTAGTGATTCATAGTAGAGTATTTTGAGGGCTTAATGGGTGTTTAATTCATTTTAGGGAAATTTTTCAGATCCCTGAGATTTTATCTTTGGTCCTTTATTATCCCTCTAAATCGTCTTTAAAATGCCATAGGTATGACTTGATTTGGATTCTTCAAGACAAATTTATGCCCAATATAACACAATGACCTAGTTATGGGCTGGTTCGGTAGAGTGAACTTGTACGACGTACCACATGTCATTGATTCCTCCTTCGACTCTGAAATTGATACACATGAAACTATAGTCCATTTGATTTCAACCATATTTACATAATTCAAATATGATGCTCAGAGAGAGATTTATGACGGTTTTCCCAAGGTCACCTATTGTAGATGAAATTTTGGAGTCTACAAAAACCCCAACTTCCACAGATGATATCTCCAAAAATATTGCGAACCAAGATCTGAAATTTTTACATGAAGTTCCTCAGGATTTCTTCACAAATGGTTTTTTTTTTAGCATCTGAACCTTTTTAGAGAAACTGTTACAGCAAAAATTCCAAGATGGCATGTTTGAAGCAGTGAAACCCTAGAATCTAAAGCTTTGATACCAAATGTTATGAAACTAGCTCCAAAAATAGAAGAAAAGAGAGATCAACGCCTTAGAAATCAGCCACTTCGAGGGGAAAACCTCCTTTAAATTACATAAATGAACCATTATTGGATTGTACAAATGACAAAACCTCGTTTCTATATATAGGAGTCCATGGGGTCAAAATATAATCCTAGATGACCTAACAATAATAATGTAAGGGCACAACAATAACAATAGTGGCTTTTATGGAGCATAATAATAACAATATGGGGGCTACAGGGGTATAACAATAACAATAAGGGTGTTACACTACCAAAAATAAGGGGCTACACTAGTAATATGGGGCCCTTACATTTTCTCTTGCACATAAAAATTGGGATATGAAATCATGGATAGTGGAAGAAAGAGATGATTTTTTCCAAAAAAAACTTACCAAAATTAAGGAATGTGTCATAATATAACTTAAATTCCACATGATAATGAAAACAAAAAGTGTCACGTACAGTGACAGGTTTAACATACCATGGTTTTTGTTGCACAAAAGAACTGATTGAGACATTAATTCCACGATTGTCTTTTATGAACTTATTGAAGAATTATATCTGAGTGGTGTCTAAGATATGCTTTTCATGTGCTGCATACTTATTTCGTGTTATTATTTTCTGCATCACATCCTTTTCTTTTGGTGAAACACATGAATTTTTTGTCCAATAGTCATATATTATCTTTTTAACATCTTCTCCAAGTCTGTATTAGTATTCTTGCCTAAAAATAACTATCCAACAAGCGAGCTCATCATTTACATCTATTTGCAATCGAAACTTCATGTTTGTGAAATGCTTTGCATGAGGTGCCTAATAATTTTGCCATAGATTTTTCCAAATGATTAATTTAGTATTTGATGAAACCACTGCCATTTGTATTTCTCTACGTGCATCTATATCACTTCTCTTTCTAGATATTCCAATTGATTTTAGAGCACTATTTCTGGAATCACATTTTCCTTCATCTTTTTATCTTTCATTGATTTTAAAATACCCAATAGAGTTATAGCTTCTTTTCATTTCTTTCATGTTAAGAGGCCTCTCAAAATTTTGGCTGAACTGCTACATTTTCATCTTTGAAGAACTTATTAATAATGACCTTAACATGATATCATATAACATGGTCATCTTTTTAATCTCCATATGTGTCAGTGTCAACATTTTCTAACATCTCATCATCGATATTGATTTCATCTGTACATATGAGAATTAACTGCAAATGGGTATAAATATTCAATAAGATAATTAAATTAAAAAATAGAGTTTGAATGAAAATGAAATTAATAAATATGTATAATTTCAATAATACATGATCCAGTAAGGAGATAAGAAAAAGTTTGGTGGAGGAGATGGCCCAAAACCCTAACCATGGTGGCGAGAGATGTTTGTAGGAGCCCTGAACCACGATACAAGTGATGGTACGTGGGAGGAAATGACATGACAGGCGTCTCGGGTTGTCAGAGTACGATAGATACCTGGGTCCTCTGCAGCTGTCCATCTCGTGCCTAGGAGGAGGTCCCAATGAACGGGAGGTAGTAGGGTTAGGATGGAAATCTTAATGCTTACAAACCCTAAACCTAATTCCCTACAAAGGTGTGAGCGTGCGGTTACATGTTTGAAGGATTTTTTGTGCTTTTCGAGGTTTTTTTTCCACTAACATTCATAGGAATCATGGTTAATGAACGTGATTTGGTAGATTTAGAACTGACGTCGGAAGACCTATTAGTTGTTTAGGGACACGAAGTGTTGGCAAAGAACTTGGAGTGGTATATTCCAACATTTTGTAAAGTAGGCCTAAAAAACAAAGATCCATGAGGGGCCTGGGGCACTACGAACGGTGCAGCACTCTTAGAGGAAAGTTTACAGAGAACTTTCATATGTACATAGAAGTAAGAGCGAGATCTAGGGCCTTTTCATCACCTAACAAATCCTGGGAAGGAAGGAATAGTAGAAGTCTCAACAAACCTTGTAAGCCCTCTTCTGCCAGGTATTTATTCGATCCCTTTTTTATCTAGGGGATTGGAAGACATAATAGTAAACTATTGGATTCAGAGTAATGTAGGTCTCAAGTGTTTCTTGGGAGAGAGCCACACATTTCAAGATTCGGGTAGAGGAGCCCATTTCGATTCTCCTAATTCCCCCAAAAAAAAACCCATCAGTGGCAGGGAACAAAATTTCTCAAAAATATCCTCTTTTTGTAGGGGAGTGAAGCGGTAGGACTGTGGTCGGAGGTAGGCAAGGGTTTACTCAAAACCCCTAATTCCTTGAGGTAGCCTCTTCTAGGACCTGCAGGAGTTCAACATCCTGAGCTTCAAGCCAAGGAGCACGGAAGGTGTTCAGGAACCCACAGAAATGAGGAGTTTTAGGAGGTAGCTAGGGATACCAGCATCCTTGAAGAAGGAGCCCCTTTTGGGAGACTACACATCCATTTTTGGAAGGGAAACCTGGGTCACCCAAACTTGAAGGACGAGATGCTAACGAAATTTTGTTGGAGGGTAAGGAAGGAGGAAGAAGTGGGGTTACATGAAATAATAGAAAGAAGACCGAGCTAATTAGAAAGAAGGATGAGATTCCATGTTGTATCTTTGGAGTCGATATTCCCATTGACAAAGTTATGGAAGCAATAGAAACTATCCTAGTAGGCATATTTAGAGGAAGGAAATACTCAGCCAATTACATCTCAAACTGGGCAGCTTCGGCTTGGGCAGACGCCCCTGGGATTCCTTTAAGAATAAAAACACTAGCCCGAGGTTGGTTCATGATCAAGTTTTAAAAAAAGGGCCATCTGGAATGGGTAATGGAACATAACTGGAATTTTGGGAAAAGACCTATTATATTCAGGAAATGGACATTGTTGTTTGATGCACAGAGGGAAAAATTTGAAGAAACTTCACTATGGGTAAAGCTTCCAAGGTTACTGATCCCATTTTGGATGGATTCGGCTTTTAGATCGATAGGGAACACTGCGACAGTTCTTATAAATAGATCAGTCTTTCCTACAGACTATGGACCTGAGTGCTGCTATAATATTCATAAATATAAACCCAAAAGAAGGTTTAGTAGAATAAATGCGCCTCAAATATAAGGAACTAGAGTTCACTCAGACACTGGATTACAAACATATGCCCTCTCGGTGCCACCGATGTCATAAATATGGCCATCTAGCAAATAATTGTCTGCTTGGACACCAAAGGAGAATGAAACAAAAGAGGACAAACAGAGGGCCAGTTAGGCCCCCGATTCCAAACGAACCCAGAGTATCTGAGGAGGAATTGATGGAAGGGGTCGAAGGAACAGGTAGCAACGAGACAGGAGCAACCCCTATCGAATTATTACCCAATAAAAATAGTCCTATAGCAATGGAGCAAGATCCAGAGTAGCCTCCAGCATCCTCTCCCCTCCATGAAGCTGAGATTGAGGTATATTTTCAGGAGGGTATGATCCTAGTCTCTTCCTTCCCTCCTTACTCATCTTTATGTACTTTTGTTTTTTCTATTTCAAATCCTGGTCCTTCCAGGCCATCTCAAATGGAATCTATGCAAATGCATGATTTTATAAAGTCTTTGGACAGTATCATAACCTCCATCCTTGATATGCCCATGGAAGCCCCCTCTGTACTAGGACATGGATCCCCCCCTCCCCAGTCCAGTATCCCTGAAAAACCCCCTTATAATTTAAGATCTTTGATGAAGAAACCCACGAAGAAGGAGGTAATTGGAGGCTTGGAGTCTCAACCTATTTCGGTAGGCCCTAGAAATACGAGGCGAAGGAAATCCAACCTCTCCAAAGCCAAGGATAGGGCCAAAATTGACATAGCATATGGGAAGAAACTTTATCTATCTCGGGTGCTTATATGAGAGCAGACCCCCTCCCTGGGTTATCGATGATCATCCTCTCCTTCAATTGCAGGGTTTTTGCTAGTCAACCCAAAATATTAGCACTCTGGGCTCTACTGAATTCCTACGAGTCAAATATCCTTATGTTACAGGAGAATTTGGGGATGGGGGAGGAAGTGGTTGGAGCATTGTCCAGGAAGTTCCTAGGGTGGAATTTTGAAGCTTTGGATGCCCAAGGAAGTTTCAGAGGTTTGGCAATGGGAATGAGATCTGGAAGGTTGAAGGAAATATCCTCTTGGGGCTTCGAAAATGCATTAGCTATGGAGGTCTATTCAAATGATATTTTTCACCCTCTTCTAATTTTAAATGTGTATGGTCCATGTATGGATAGGATGAAGTACTGGAACAATCTCTTCGCAAAGTCTTGTATGAAAAACCCTAACCTCATTCTGGGAGGAGATCTAAATTTTTCCTTTAAGGATATCTAAATCTTGGGGCCCCTCTTCATGTGCAGACCCCCTCACTAATTTTTTCCTCAACAAGATGGTATCCTCTCACCTGGTCAATGCAAACCTAATTAAACCCAAGCCTACTTGGAGGAACAAAATAATAGGTGAGGATAGGGTGGCAAAGAAGCTGGACCGTTTTCTCCTTAATGAAGAGCTGGTTACCCGATCCTCTATTTTTAGGCATTGGGTTGGAGAAGGGGGTATCTCTAACTATATTCCCATCCTCCTTGAGATAAAAGGTCCTTATAAGAAACCGAGGGCACCCTTGAAGTTCCACTCTTCCTCACTCAAAGATGAATCCTTCAACCTTTTGTTCCATGACACCAGGAGGAAGGGAGGGGCAGATGATCCAGGTAGTATGAGCTCGCTATTTATGGAGAACCTCAAAAGAATGAAAAAAACTACACTGAAATGTGCAAAGGCCAAAACAATCAGGGAGGAGGAAGATTTGTAGAATATAAATGAAGAACTTGACTTCCTTGAAAGGCTAGAGGGTGTGGGTTATGCCTCCATTGAAACGAGGGACATACTAAAGAGCCCTGAAACATCAAGGAAAAAAGTCTTACTGGAAAAGGAAGAAAGTTGACGACTCAAAATCAGGGCCATTTGGTTGGCAGTAGGGGATGAAAATACGAATGTTTTCTAGAACTATGCCAAAGGAAGGAAAAATATTAATACTATCTGGGGGATGCAGACAGAGGAAGCAAGTATTGTTCGAACTTTCGAGGATTTATCATCTTTGGGATGTAAGAAGTTCAAAACCCTATTCAAAGCACCTGTAGAGGTTTCTATTGCTGAAGTGATTAGGGTAGCCCAGTTTTTTCCTAGATATATTGAAGAAGAATGGAATGACAGTATAATGGATCATGTATCGAAAGAGGAGGTGGAAGGGATCCTCAAGGGAATGCAGAAGGGTAAGAGCCCAGGGCCCAGCGGATGGACGGTGGAATTCTTCCAGCACTTCTTTGAATCTTTGGGAGAGGACCTGCTAGTAATGGTTGAAGAGTCAAGGCGCATGGGTACCATATATCAACTGTTCAACTCCACTTTCCTCACCCTCATTCCCAAGAAGGAGGATCTAAAATCTTTTGATGACTTCATACCTATCTCTCTTTGTACATTCATATATAAAATCATTGCAAAGGTGATAGCAACCCATCTAAAACCTTTCCTCTCTCGAAATATTTCCTTGGAACAATTTGGTTTCCTGGATGGAAGGAAAATTCATGAGGCAGTATGGGTGGCATAGGAAACTATTCGCAGCTTGAAAAGAAGCCAAAAAAAAAAGAGCCATTATAAAAATTGATCTATCCAAGGCTTATGACAGAATCAGCTGGATGTATCTCCGTCTACTCCTGGCTCATATTGGATTGAGGATTGATTTCATCAACTAGGTGATCGCGTGTATCACAACCACTAGTATTTGTTAGAGTTAACACAGCGGAAACATAAAACAAATAAGATACACACAGCATTCAACCATGAAAAACATAGATTTTAACGTGGTTCACCCAACCAATCTGGGCTACGTCCACCTAACAGGGCATCGGCAATCTCATTCATCAACTGGAGAAAATACAATTGCAGAGTTTCTCATCTGCTCAGCTCTTCCTCACTACACATTCCTCATCATGCTCACTTGCCTCTACGGGCTTACATTTTATAGCTGTGAATGGCAACAGACTCATAAATTCTCTCACAACAAATATAGGATGCATTAACTCCTCATCATAAATTGATGGAGCCAATGTAGCAACAAATCCTATTGTTGTCACCTACATGAGATTTTCTCCAAATTTAATTAAAAAATAAGAAATAAAATCTCAACAATCTCCACCTTGACAAAAATTAGCCTGATACCCTGTTTCATTATTATTTTTATCTTTTCTGCAAGCCAAGAGAAGCCAAACACCATCGTAGCTTCTCTAACAAAACTGGTTTCGTGAACATGTATGCACAGTTTTCCTTTGTATGCACCTTTTCAAGAGAGACTCCCCTTTCAGTGATAACCTGTCTTACAAAATGGTACTTGATAGGTATATGCTTTGATTTACTATGATAGGCCGGATTCTTAGCCAAATGAATTGCACTTTGACTATCACAAAATAACTTGATGTTTTCCTACAACCTACCAAACTCACCAAACAAACCTTTCAACCAAACCGCTTCTTTGCAAGCATGTGAAGCAGCTATGTATTCTTCTTCTCTAGTAGATAAAGCAACAATGTTCTGTAGCTTTGACATCCAGCTAATAGCTCCACCTGCAAGAGTAAATACATACCCTGAAGTTGACCTTCTATTATCCAAATCACCTGGAAAATCAGAATCAACATATCCGCAAACAAATTCACTGCTCCTGTTATAAGTGATACAGTAATCACTTGTGCCCCTTAAATACTGAAGCACCCATTTCACTGCTGACCAGTGTTCTTTTCCTGGATTTTCCATATACCTACTAACAACCCCAACTGCATGTGAAATATCTGGTTGAGTACAAACCATCGCATACATCAAACAACCTACTACATTGGCATATGTAATTCGAGACATATATTCCTTTTCTTCATTAGTGTTAGGACATAAACTTGAAGAAAGCTTAAAATCAGAAGCAAAAGGGACTGAAACAGGCTTCACATTGTTCATACCAAACCTCAAGAGTATTTTCTCAATACACTTCTGTTGTGATAGCCACAGCTTACCATTGCTCTTGTCTCTGAAAATATCCATGCCCAAAATTTGTCTTACTGCTCCTAGATCTTTCATATCAAACGTCCTAGCCATCTGAGCCTTTAACGTATTGATCTTTGTTATGCTTTTTCTTGCTAAAAGCATATCGTCAACATACAACACTAAGATAATGAACATGCCATTACTTAATTTCTTAAAGTAAACACAATGATCATATTCACTTCTTATATAATTTTGACTCATCATGAAAGAATCAAATTTCCTGTACCATTGTAGAGGTGACTTCTTCAAACCATACAATGATTTCTTGAGCCTGCAGACAAATTTCCTGTTGCGATTTTGAACAAACCCTTTCGATTGTTCCATGTAAATCTCCTCATCTAAATCTCCATGTAGAAATGCAGTTTTAACATCTAGTTGTTGTAATTCTAAATCAAGTAAAGCAACTAATGCTAACACAATCCGAATTGAAACAATTTTTACAACTAGTGAAAATATCTCATGAAAGTCAATGTCGGCTTTCTAAGAAAAACCTTTCTCGACCAGCCTCACTTTGTACCTATTTTCTGTATCATGAACACCCTTCTTCAATTTTTAAACCCACTTACATCCCACGGTTTTCCTGTCTTTATGAAGTTCTACCAGGTCCCATGTGGCATTCTTGTCTAACGCCCTCATCTCGTCCTTCATAGCCTCTTTCCACTTACCACTATTAGAACCTTCTACAGCTTCCTGATAGCACAAAGGTTCATCATCATTAGCAGTTAAAGCAAATAAAGTAACATAATCATCATACCTTTTAGGAAAACGTCTGATTCTCGTAGACCTCCTTAAAGATCTTTCTGGTACTTCCCCAATTTTCTAATTATTATCTGTAGGAACTTCTTCATGATCCGCATCTGAAACACGTTCATGATCTGCATCTGAAACTTTTTCATGATCTGAATCTGAAACTTTTTCATTTGGACTACCATCAGTATTTGAACTGGTTTCAAACTGAATGTGTTGAAGCTTAGGTTCATTATCCTGTTTCAATTCATCATCTACATCTGGGTTTTCAATTGAAGATTCATTAAATTTAACATCTCTGTTAATGATGATCTTGTGAGTAGTAGGATCCCACAACCTGTATCCCTTAGTCCCATCACCATATCCAACAAAGATATATCTTTTTGATTTACGATCTAATTTAGAACGTTTATGTTTCGAAACTAGAGCATATGCATCACAACCAAAAAATTTCAGTTTAGAATAATCACATGGATAACCTTTTCATACCTCTTGAGGAATTTTGCATCCTATCGCAGTTGATGGTGATCGATTTACCAAGTAACAAGCTTTAGAAACTGCTTCTGTCCACAATTCCTTCTGCAAATTGGCGTTACTAAGCATACTTCTTGCTCTCTCTAAAAGAGTCTTGTTCATGCGTTCAGCAACTCCGTTTTGCTGAGGAGTATATACAGTGGTTTATGTATTTTGATCTGAGCGTCCTTGCAATAATTATCAAATTCCTTTGAACTAAACTCACCACCATTGTCAGTTCTTAAACATTTAATGGTTCTTCCAGTGATGTTTTCAACTAATGCTCTAAACTGTTTGAAAACTGTGAACACATCAGAATTCTTCTTTAACATATAGACCCACACTTTTCTAGAGAAATCATCAATAAAAGATACAAAATATGACGACCCTCCATATGAGGTTGTAGGAGATGGACCCCAAACATCAGAATGGATATAATCAAGGATTCCCTTACTAATATGTTTTCCAGTTTTAAACTTCTGCTTGCTTTGTTTCCCAAACAAACAATGTTTGCAAAAATCTAACTTAGAAGATTTTAAACTAGGAAGTAACTTACGATCAGATAAAATTTTTAATCCTCTTTCGCTCATATGGCCCAACCTTTGATGCCATAAACGAATAGAATTACTGTCATTTTCAGATACTGTAGAAGCATGATCTGACTCTGTTCTTCCTTCTAACTGAAAAATATTTCCAACCTTCTTTGTTTTCATTACTAGTAAAATTCCTTTATAAACTTTCATTACTCCACCTTGAATAAAGTTTTTATATCCATTAGTGTCTAGTACTCCTAGTGAAATGAGGTTTTTTCTTAGTTCAGGTACGTGTCTTACATCAGTTAGAATTTTATTTGTCCCATCAAACATTTTAATCTGGATGCTTCCAATTCCAACAATATTACACGAGACATCATTTCCCATGTAAACAACTCCATCGTTGATTGATTTATAAGTTTTAAACCACTCTCTATGAATGCACATGTGATTTGATGTACCAGAATCTAACAACCAATGTTGATCATGATTAGACAAACTAACTGATAACACTTCATCACTCATACCTGAAATAGATTCTGACCCCGTATCTGTCGTGTTTGCTTCTTTTTTTCTATCAAAGAGCCTCCTTTGGATCTTTGCTGTCTCTTCCAACAGTCCTTCTTCAAGTGTCCTGATTTGCCACAAAACCAACACTTTACCTTACTCTTCTTCCCTTTCAATTTTGAACGCAAGTTGTTGTGCTTACTGAAGCGTCTTTCTTTAGAACGACCTCTAACCATCATTGCTTCTGATGTAGAGGTTTCTGAATTTGACCTCTTCCTTGTTTCTTCGGACAATAAAGCTCCAACAACATCATCAAATTCAAGGGTTTCTAATGAAATAAGACTTATAGAAGTAACAAAATGATCCCATGACTCGGGCAACGAGCATAATAAAGTTACAGCTTTATCTTCTGATTCAAATTTTACTTCTATACTTTCTAATTGCACCAGGAGAGTATTAAAGGTATTTAGATGATCAGTTATCGTCGTACCTTCCTTCATGCGCAAACTGTACAACTGTCGCTTCAGAAGAATCCTATTGGTTAAGGATTTTGTCATGTACAGCTTTTCAAGATTTGTCCACAAACCAGCAGCAGTTTTCTCTGACATGATTTTAAACAAAACATCATCCGCCAAACACAGTCGAATGTCGCTCAGTGCTCTTTCATCCAAGTCACCCCATTCATCATCTGTCATGGTGTAAGGCTGCTTGGCTTTTCCCAACAACGCCTTTGCCACACCTTGTTGCACGAGTAGATCATACATCTTCACTTTCCAGATCTCGAAATTGTTTTTGCCATTAAACTTCTCGATTTCAAACCGGGCACTTTGTGTTTTTGCCATAGCTTAATAGCTCGTGTCACAAAAATCTCCAATTTCAGAAGGAATTAGTTTTGATTAAAAAAGCCCTTGCCTTAAAAAAAAAAAAAAAATCCCTTCTTCCAATAAAATGCCTTTCCCTTAATACCATATGAAAATGGCATTAAAATTACAAATCGATTTAAAACTTGTACAATATGAAGTTCCAACTTGTGACTTCATTTAAAAAATGATTTATAATGGGCCACCTCCTCTTAAACGAATAAAGTGCCACCATTTTTAATAAAATCGATTTAAGTTTTAAAACCACCACTCAAATCGATACAAATCGATTTAAATATAAACTCAAATCCTTTTTTTTCATATATCGATTTTTTTTTTTTTTTTTAAATAAGAATTGCACTAAAACTTTAATGCAAATCGATTTATATAAATCAATGTTGAAAAACTTCAAATCATTTGTTCTTTTGTTTTTTTTAAACATTCCACTAAAAAAAACGATTTGAATGGCATTAAAAAAAAACTTTGGCATTCCTCACTTTGTTGAACCAATGTGCAAAATGGCATTTGAATATGCTCTGGCTACAAAGCTTGTTCAACGCAGCCAGTTCACCGTTCCAAGCTTCCACCAGCGGCGTACATTCCGTGTTTGATTTCTGTAGCCATACGCAAGTTCTACGTGGCTTTGCTATGATAAATGTTCTGGCATTTAAATTTAACAGTCCACGGCTCCTCCACTCTTACGCTCTGCATAGCAGCAGGGCTCAACAACTTTGACCGTTCACGAGCTTGACACAGCTCACGACCTCATTGCAAACAACAAGTCCCAAATGAAGCGCAGAACTAGACCCACGGCTCCTCTAGCTTTCTTACGCTCGCTACCAGCAACGTTGCCCTGTCTCCAACTTCAAGCTCTGATACCAAGTGTTAGAGTTAACACAGCGGAAACATAAAACAAATAAGACACACACAGCATTCAACCATGAAAAACAGAGATTTTAACGTGGTTCACCCAACCAATCTGGGCTACGTCCACCTAACAGGGCATCGGCAATCTCATTCATCAACTGGAGAAAATACAATTGCAGAGTTTCTCATCTGCTCAGCTCTTCCTCACTACACATTCCTCATCATGCTCACTTGCCTCTATGGGCTTACATTTTATAGCTGTGAATGGCAACAGACTCATAAATTCTCTCACAACAAATATAGGGTGCATTAACTCCTCATCAGAAATTGATGGAGCCAATGTAGCAACAAATCCTATTGTTGTCACCTACATGAGATTTTCTCCAAATTTACTTAAAAAATAAGAAATAAAATCTCAACAATATTTTCATCTTGATCAATGGAGTTGCGACTCCCTTTTTTAAATTCAAAGAGGCATCTGTCGGGGATGCCCTTTATCCCCTCTCCTCTTCCTCCTTGCTGCGGAAAGGCTCAGTCAGATGATTCTTGATGAAAAAAGAAAGGGAGAGGTGAAAGGAATTTAGGTAGCTATCAACCTCTCCATAACCCATCTTCTCTTTGTAGACAATATCCTCGTGTTCAATAATGGAAGAATAAAAGATATTCGAAGGATCAAAGCAGTGATGGACCTCTTCTTAAAGGCTACCGGCTTAAAAATAAACACTCAGAAATCCTCCATTTCCATGGAAGATCTATCCCGAGCCGAAGTGGGTAGAATCTCATATGTGCTGCCCTTTGAAGTAAAATCCCTTCATGACAGTTTCAAATATCTAGGTTTCCATCTAAATCTGGACTCTTATCTAATACAGTATTGGCATTGGCTTGTGGAAAATTTGAGTCAAGGATGAAGCACTAGAGCTTTAAATGGCTCTTCTAAGCAGGGAGGCTTGTGCTGATCAAATCCATTTCTATGGCTGTCCCGGTGTATTGGGCATCCCTATCATGGGTTCTGAAAATCATCCTCTCTTCAATCAATAAAATCCGCAGCAGGTTCTTATTTTCAAGGTCAAAGTTGGAACAAGTAATTCCATGGGTGGCATGGGAGAAAATAGTGTGACCAAAGGCCTGGGGAGGTTGGGGAATCAAGGAGCTCACTTCTTTCAATCTTTCTCTGGTAGCAAAACTGGGTTGGAGACTCGTCACCCTAGAGAACCTATGGTCGTCAGTAATAAAAAGGAAATACATTGACCCGATGCCAATGAACGAATGGTTGTGTCTCCTTACCAAGAAATTGAAAAATGCTTCAAATTTTTGGAAAGCAACGCTGGCATCGTTCAAGATCATCGAACAGGGACTGGCTTGGCATGTTGGGGATGGTGCTTAGGTAAGGTTGGGTCATGATCCTTGGGTGGGTGTAATGGGGGCTACGCTCTCTCTAGAGAACTAATTAAGCATATGGATCATCGAGGCTTCCACACTCTGAGCCATATTGCTTAGCATGATCAGTAAAGGATGTGGAGACAACCATGGATGTCAGGAGATTCTCCTTAGCTTGGAAACAAGTGGAAACAGGAGTGGCAGGGCTTCATCCGGTGAGCTACAAATATCAAATTTTAGAATTAAAGAGAGACTAGATTAGCTTAGGTGCATTCAATCCCCTTCAGGTCAGTACACACCGAAATTCGACTACAAGTGGATTATGTCACAAAAGGGTTGAGAGGAGCTGGAGTGGTGGTATAAATCTTTGTGGGAGCTAAAAGGTCCATCGGAAGCAAAACTATTTTTCTGGTGCATCCTACAGAACAAAGTACCCTCCTGGGATTTCCTACAATGAAGGAGAAATATTGGTCCAGGTTGGCGCTCTTTGTGTAAGTCTAGCTAGGAGTCTATACACCATATATTTCTCACTTGTGCTTTTAACAAAAGTATTTGGACCGAAACCTTGAGGCTCCTAAAGTTTTCTCAGAAATGGGAAGGTCAAACCAGCTCGGAAGCATGGCAAATATGGTGGAATGAAGCACCAAATGACAGGGTGAGGAACATCCCGCTTATTGTAGAATGGGGAACCTGGATTGCAAGAAACCAAGAAATTTTTCAAGACCTCCTCTTTCCCATCAATATTCTAGCAGTGGAAGGGGTATCTATCTTTGAATTTATTCCCATCCAAATGGAATCCAAACATGTCAGAGTCATTAAAATGGAAGAAATTAGGGGAGACATCCTGTGGGCTTATTTTGATGGGGCATATGATCCAAATAAAAGGTGTGGAGCAGGTCTCACCATACATCTGCCCTCCAGGATAGTGTACAAAGCTTCATTTGGTCTCGGGCCTAGAACAAATAACTTTGCAGAATTTAAAGCTCTTCATCTACTTCTGTGATGGCTCTCCTCTTTTGAGCTGAGAGAAGCCCAGACTTTTGCAACTCTATGAACATCATAAAATGGTTTAACAGGTCTCAAATATGCCTAAATTACATTCTGACTCCTTTATTAGATGAGGTCCTGGTTTTAAAATCCTATTTTAATAAAATCTCTTCTTGTGACATTTACAGGGAATGAAACTGTGATGCAGACCTCCTATCTAGGGAGGTTGTTCAGCAAGATATGGGGCTCTTGGTAGAAAAAGAGTTTGAGGAGAGTTGGTTCGATCATGGAAAAAACTCCTTTTGCTCGAAAACCTTACATCCAGTTACCTTTTTTGTTTCTTGTTTAGCATGGAAATCTATCTCAAACCTTTTTTTTAACTTTAATTGTATATTTTTACAACAACATTGAACTATACTCTAAAAATCCCACCATATTTGTTTCTTATTGTTTTCCTCTTAAGAGAAGATGCGGGAGATAGGTGTGGGTTTCATGTGTTTTTTTTTTTTTTTGGGGGGGGGGGGGGGGATTTTAAAACTTAATATATCTACGAAGGTGTCTACCATCCAGGCGTTCATTTTTTGGGAAGAAAACAACAACAGGTTTATTTTCCACCCATGTTTAGGGTGTTTTTTCCTATTTTTAGGGAAGCCTGGGGGCCGGAAGCAGATGCTCTCTATATGATTCTTTTTTAAAGGGCTGGGAGGAATGGTCAAACACTTCTTCCTCCTAAACACTCGCAACTCCATTTTTTTCCCTTTTAAAAAAAAAAGGGAAACATGCATTTCATTGAATGCCATGCGCATATACTATGTAACCTTCTATATAATCAATAGGAAGTTCAATTTTTTCTTTTGGAAAAAAAATAATTTCAGTAATACACATGACATATATATACATACCTCACGATTCAATTTCTTTTCTTGAATTTCTTTCAACATCTTCAACAACATCATGAATCATTGGTTCATTATTTTTTTCACATTGTATTTCAAAATTTTCAATCTCATCATCCATTTTATGAGGAATATCTCTCTTTGTTTACATTGTAAAATATTTTTCAAATTAGTTCATCAATTAAAAATTAAATTTCGCAATAAACTAGATAAATATTAAATATCACTTATAATATTTACATGTACATACCTGCTTCAACTTATAGTTGTCATTGATTTTCCCTTTCAATATTTGAACGTTCTAACTTTTTTTTTTGTAATAGTTTCTCCCATATTCTATGCGGGCCTCAATGTCCCTTGTTCGATCATATTTTCTCTTACAATTTCTTTAATTTCCCATGATAATTTAGTCTATGTAGATTTTTAAAATCCAACCCAAAAAAGTTAATTTCAAAATCCTGCAAAAAAAACTCACTTTCAAAATTTAGATGAAAATACTCACTTTCAAAAATTCCACACAAAAACTCACTTTCAAAATTTAGACAAAAAAATTAACTTTAAAAATTCAACACAAAATACTTACTTTAAAAATTCAGCCCACGACACTTACTTTAAAAAAAAAAAATCACTTTAAAAAGTCACGCAAAAAAACTTCCTTTGAAAATTAAACGAAAAAAAAAATCCTTTAAAAATTCAGCGTAAAATATTTAGTCTGAAAATTAAGTCCAAATGAAGAAAGTGTGCGAAAATAATGTTTTCGCTCCATTTATTTATATCGTTTGGTGATTTTTTTTTGGGAGGGTCGCATCGTTTTATTTTTGCGGCTGGTGGAAATTAGTGACAAATTTGGAGCCAAACTTTTAAAATAGTTTGGCCAAACTCTTCTCCTGTTTATATTAACGACTCGCGACGTTAAAAACAATTTTTGTCAAATTATTCTAAAAGTTTGGCCAAACTAATACGTCTGAAACTCTACAAAAACTTGACTCTCATCATCTTTCTCCAACTTTGGAATGGTTAAACTCCATCAAATTTGATGAATTTACTTTCGGAACCAATACTTGCATTTGCATAATTGAATTTACTTTCAGCAGATATAGTGCTTATGGAATTTCATAGATATTTACTAGTTTTAATTAATTTTATAATAAAATGCGTGCAAAAAATTTATGAAGGTCATTATGATTCAGTGAAATCAAAATTTTGTATCTTCCAAAATACACTTTAAAAAATTTGAAAAAAATACATTTTATTACAGTGTTCCATCTTCTGTAATGGTTACTTATGATATTTTTAGTTTTTAACTAATATGTTGATAAACTTGACGCTAAGCTAAACATATTCAAAATATGTAGTTTTCTCATATTGGTTCAATTCAAAAAATTATAGTAATTTTGATATGCATCATTTTATTTCATAAATGTAGCAATATCGAAGTAGAGTTTGTCTAGATTGTTGAAACAGATGTTTTTTTTTTTAAACGCCAAGTTAAAAAATAATACACTAGTGATAAGAAAACATGAATTTTATGAATCCCTTAATTTTGATGTAACACACACTCAAATAATTTCTAAGTTTATATATCAAATGTTAATACAAAAATTTCAAAAAATAAGCAATAGAAAACTAATAAAATTTCTTACAAGTTTTCTTTTTATTGTAAAATGAAATTCTAAACAGAAAAATTGGATTGGCTTACCGAAAGTTGAAGAACTTCTAAAACTGATATTTTTTTCTCAAAAAAGGGAAAAAAGTGTAACCCAACTTCACATTTCCGTCGAGACGTCTAATTTGAAATAATGTAATGATGTGCATTGTAGGCATGTGTGTTTAGCTATACCCGACACCTTAGAAATTTTTATTCCTATAAAAGTCGAGGAATAGACAAATTTTTTTTCCTTCGGTGTTTTGTAGGAATTTTCAAATCAACTTGAACATGGGGTAATCATGTAGCTTGTATCCTCTTATCTAGAGAGATGACATGACATAAATTTGTCGAATTAACCACTAGGGTAAGTAGGAGGGTTTCATGTGTACTCGTATGTTAGCTTGACGTGAAATTAGATAAGTTGAGTCTTCAATTAATGGGGGAAATTGAGGCGGATTAATATGATAAAATTAAGATAATCTTTTAAATTTGGGACCAAGTAATAATGAAGAGATAATTTAACATATTTATGAATTATGTAGGTGAAAAGGATTCTTATATAACTAGCGAGTATAGAGGAGAGTAATCATGCATTTCAGTAGTTGGATTACTTTATATATGGGAATCAATAATAAATCGTTTTGAGGAAGAGTCAAATAACAAAAAAGGGGAAAAAATGACTCAGTGACACAGAAGAATATGACAGTGAAAAACATGATGACAAAGAAATGTACTAACAAAGACAATGGCTTGATGAAAGAAAATTATCATAGAGATAATGATGCAACAACATGGAAAAATAAATGATGAACACACAAATAATAATGAAATATTGAAAACATGCAAACCATGAAGAAAGAAAAGAAGAATGGCAGGCATAATAACAATGTGTAGATGAAAATGTATATGTAGATGAAAACAACATCCATAAAAAAAATTAATGGTCCAACTAAATTAATATTCAGATGAGAAATGGAAATTTAAATTGAATGTACCTCGTTCAATTTTAATGAAATCCTAATTATATGTGTATACTCGCAAAATATTTTATGTTGAAAACTTTGTTGTACTCTTAGAACCTATTTGTAAAGACCTCTTTGTAAAGGAATGTTAGATGTTGAAACCACTAATGTTTGTGATTAGAAAAAACCACACAATGTGATGTGTTGTTAGCGGTAACCAGAAGCCACTTGTAATGGTTGAGGGTAAGCCAATGTAAAAACCCATAGGTGTAATGGTTACAGATCATCCAAAAAAAAACCATGAAAATGATTGTTCATGATGTAAGTAAATTAGAAGTGTTTATGTTTTTGCAGGTACAAGATGAAGAATAACAAGAATGAAGAATGTACAAGATAAAAAATCACAAAATACTTATTATGAAGAAAAACACATTGAACATGAAGATGAAGATAAAGAAGGTACCAATTCAAAGAAATTTCGAAGGATGCATATTAAAATCACAACACTCATTAAGGGAGAGAATGTTGGAGTAACTCCTACCTGTGATATGTGAAATGAATAAATTTAGAGATAAATCATAGTGTGTTTAATTGGAGCAGAGTAACTAAATTTGACATAACTATAATGGTCACCTATGGTTGTATATATGACCTTTTTTAATCATTATGTAATGTAGGGGATTTATACGACTTAATACATTTTCCCCTTTCTGGGTTTCTTTCTCACTATGTTCTTGCTTCCTTTTTTTTTTTTTTTTTTTTTTGCATGTTTGTATGTTCCATGTTTTTAGAATCAATAACCACTATAGACATACATTTTAATTGTGAAAACATGGACTAATTCCTAACCAAGATATTTCGAGAGGAAGTCTTGTAAGGAGTTACACACCAATAGTTTTTCAATTGTAGGTTTAGAATATTTAAACCTTATTTCCTCTTATGAGCTTGCAAATAATATATACATAATATATTTTCAGGGTGAAATTGATAGATATCCAAAAGAGTCAACAACAAAAAAAAATTGAGGCAACGGGCACAAAAAATCTCATTATTTGGTACCTAAAACAATCCTTGGATGAGAAAATTCTTAGTAGATGGAAATAATTTAAAGGATGGGGTACAATCTCCATAAATTTTCATCAATGAGATTTTGATTCAATCCTCATTGTGGTGTTTGTACCCCATCCTCAATCGAAATATTATCCCTTTCACCATAGATATCCCTTATTGAGTGGATTACCACTTGAAAATAGTATTGCATGATGTATTATCTCTATGTTGGTGACCCAACAGACTCCCCTTTTATTTTTCAATGAAATGGGCCCTCCTTTTATTTTTCTGGTTTGTTTTGGATTTCAATCCTTTCTTTGAATTGAAATTATTATTACAATTTTGAAACGGATATTTTATTTTGGACTTTGACATGGTTTTATTTTTATTTTCTTGCAAAGTGATAATGATCTCTAAGGATATAGAAGGCACATCTCAAGTCCTATTAATAGTTACAGTTGATGCTTGTTCTATTGCCTACAAAATGTTTCGTATTTTTTGGGAAATCATATACATTTTATTTTTTTCAGCATTTTTATAACACTTTTGGCCTATTTAATTAAACCTACATGTGACATTATGTTTTCATTGTGTTTTTGTATATTTCCTTTCGTTGACTATAGGTTAAATTGCGCTCAAATTCATGGTGTTTATGCTTTATATAACTCATATATTATGAATGTTTTGGTTGTTTTGGGCCTTTTATGAAATATAACATAGCCGTTTATATATTACAATGGTTCATATTCCTTGATGTGTAAAATGTCGTGACTTCATGACCTTGCAATATCACTTGCTGTTATTAAACTTTGTGATCTATATTTTAGTGATATTATGGGTTTAACACATTGAAAGTTCACGCTATGTCCTGGGTTTATGTGTGCAATTAAAAGGTGGCAAGGAAAATATTAATATACCATGTAATGGAATAATACTTGACAACAAAGGTGCTTCGATGGGATTTTCTATGAATAAATTATGTGTGTTTGGATGACGTAACTTATGTTATCCAAATAGGAAAATGTAACTCTCGATATTGGATTACATCGTTCACTATTTCCATGTCTCAATATTTTTGGTTATGTTATGGACCTAGATACTATCATTAATGATAGGTATATCTAGTACTCTATGCTAGTTACCCAATTCCTATCCTAGGGTTTTCATTCTTGTACTCGTTTCATTCTCCTTTTGAGTCCTTTACTTGCATGCATTGTTCTTAGGGTTTGATCTCTAAAACTCCATTTGGCTTGTTGGAGCAAAGCCACCACCCATTTGGTCTGTTGAAACTATGTCCAACTCATTTTTCCTCCTTTCCAAATAGAATCAGGCCTCTTGGAGAAAAGCCACGACCCATTTGGCCTGTTGAAACTATGTCCATTTCATTTTTCCTCCTTTCCAAATAGAATCATAACTGGGTTTTATTAATTATTTTGTAATTCCTCCTATGTTTCGAACAAAATTGATTGGGGTTCAAATTATTGAATCATGTGAGGAGTATATTACTCTATTTCAGGAGGTCAGTTGGTGGGATTTTGTTTAATTTTTCCAAGGTTTTAATTGTGAAGTGATAAAGGCTTTCACCTCCACTTTTAATGGTGTAAAATCCAGGGTTGGGGATGTGGAGATGTGGGTTGATGTTGATTTCATTATAAAGCTGACCCATCTCTCCACAAAAGGAGAGAAATATTCAAAGCATCACTAGAAATTCATAATGTGTCATGAAAAAAGTTTATGGCATCCAAAATTTGCTCATATATTTTCAAATGCATGCCCACCCTCTTTCTTAAAACCAATTGCCATGATTTTTTATATTTCATTTGGTGTTTTCAAACTTGTGAAGGTAGATATTGGTTTGTTCTCATGTGATACATACACTTGATAATGGTATTCTTAGGTTACAAGCTAAAATTCTCTTCTATTTTCATAAGAGCCTCACTAATATGGCTAAGGCATATCAAGTTGAAAGTAAAAATCTCGACTAGTCGCTTTTTCACCATGGTTTGATTTTCATTTTGGTGAAACATATTGTGTTTAAGATTGGTCATACATGTGATGCATTTATTCTTCACAATGGCTTTGATAAACCCCATGTTGTCGAAAAACTAGAGGTTACCCCTAGGGTTTCACCCAATCCCAAACTAGCTAGTCTTGCTCCATTTGACTCTCATACTAATGATGACTTTTACCCTAGTAAGCAATGTTGTTTTTATGAATCAAAATTGTCTCATGATACTAGGGTTAAAATCCCTGAAATAATGTGTGTTTGTATTACATGAATTATTTCCATGATTTCAGAGTTTCAACATGTTGAATTAAAACTAGAATTTAGGGATAAGGTCAAACCTGATTTCTCATATTGTAACCTTCATTATGAACCTGCACAAGGAAATGAAATTAGTTAGTTAGACCCTAATCCTCACTCTTGGGTGAAGAGTAAACAACTAGAAAAAATTATATCTAGGGAAAGGTGAAACGGGGGAAAATTTTCCCTTTCAAGGAAGTTTATGTTGATCTGGAATATCTTGTTGAACCTTTGCCAAAGAATAATAAACCCTATTATAGTAATAACTCCATATTCGTTGATAATATTAATTACATTGAAGATGGTGATAGTAACAGATGAATTTCCTTAGAGAAAAATTGAATCTGCTAAAGATATACATGACATGTATTTGCCTCATCTTGAGTATTGAATTAACCAGCTTATAAATGAGAACAATCAACCCAGAATTCTTAATAAACTTAAGAATAATAAAAATGATCAAAATACTAAAAGTCTAAAATGAAAACCAAGTCAATGAATAGACACAATTATTAAATTACATAATGTCAAAGTGGTCATTACTCTAAATACACATGATTGAAATTATTCTAAATAGAGGTTATATTAATTGTGTGTTTTTTAGGATCATATATTTTGAACGTATCTTTTATATTTGGTTCAGTTTTCTAATTATAAAATGCCACTATAGATTCAAATATTTTTTAGCAACATTATTTTTATAATAAATGATTATTATTAATACTACTTTCTTAATTTGTAAACATGATCTTCTCATTCACCAAATGTTGGCCTTATTTTGCACGAACTCTGTTACTGTGGATATGATGCAGTTGTTCCAAATCTTGCATGGATACCATGTTAGTTGTTCATATTATTTTATTTTAAAGAGTTGTAATATCACCGATAGGTCAGGACAAGGAATTATATTTTTTTGAAAAGACTAGTTTGATTTTGGAAGATCTAGTTTAGAATGTTGTTGGGCTTATCATCATATATATAAACTATCAGTTTTTAGAGTAAGGGGATGGAACTTATTACACTTTGATATTTGTAATCTTTTTCCGTTTGAAATATATATATATATATATATATAATTTCAATTTCAATTTCAATTTTAATTTCAATGGTTTTTTTTATTTTGGAAATACTCTGAACATATAGCATTATTTCTCTATGGTCTGATCCATGAATACACAATTATCTTTATTTCTTTTCATATATACTTATTCAATCTAGCTAAACATCCAAAACCTATGCCTGAAGGGATAGTTACGATATGTACATTGCTCAAGTTTTGTTTTCTATGAACTATTTCTCAGAATTTTAATTGTTTGAGAATGTTGTGTACTCATGAACATGACTATTACTCATGTTGTAACCATTTCCTTTATTTTAATAATCTCTTACTCCTTAATTGACAAACTATTTCAAGGTTTAAGTATTATAAGGTTTACTATTGTTTCGAAATTGTTATGGTTATTTAGTTTTATTGCATGGACCAAGAATAATTTTAGATCATATTAGACAATTTTACTAGGCCAACGTGGAGTCAAACGGTACCACCGAGTGTTGCATGATGCGCGATCGATCTGGAAACATACTGAGCAGGCAATCCTTCTGTCCGGTAGGCTGTCAGTTTATGCTTCTTTGCTGCGTAGAAAAAAGGTAAACGGGGGGTCGGAGTGTGACATATGTAGGGAAAGCTACCTGTCCCGCTTTCTGAATTGTAAGACCAGCCCACTTCAAGTTGTCAAATTAATGACGACAATAGTAAGGAAGACAACAACATAGTTTTATCCATTGAATAAGCAGCTTTCCGACTAGTATAGTGGCGGTACTTTCACGTCTGCTTTGGCGATTGCAACTACCCCACGTAGGAACCCACTATTGGTACTTCCGCGTCTGATACTGAGGAGGGCTTATACCTTCGATCCAGGCGGCTGCTTCGGGAAGAGCCTGCTACTGTACCTGCATAGAGGTAGTATGATCTTGGGTTAGCAGAGGTTCCTAAGCCTCCCTCTATTTGTTAGTTAACATGAAAATAGAACATAGGTCTAACTAATCCTATTATAACAGAGGGACCAAGAATAATTTTAGATCATATTAGACAATTCTCAGATGCATGCATTTATATTAATTCTTATACAAATTATTAAAACAAGTCCATTTTTTTTTGTTTTCTTAGAAGGTGAGGAGCTTGCATTATTTTAGTTGTTTGTCTTATACATATCATATCGTATCAAGAGTTATTGATAATTTCAAATTATAATTTCATATTAATTTAAAATTAATTATATGATTTGCAATAAAAATATACAATAAAAGTGATATAATTTATTATTATTATTTCCACCGGTTAACCCACATTTATGGTGCCTTTCTTTTTGTATTATATTCCTTGTGGATTTTGTATTATAATATTATATATTAATAAGTTATATTTATTAGTTATGTTGTATCATATTTTACTAATTATTTAGCTATTATTTTAGGTATATCTAACATAGAAACATAGTTTCATATTCATGTATATATAACAATTAGATAACTTTAAAAAACATCAGGGTCTTTTCTTTGCAAGATGAAGAGATCCACTGACCAACTGAGCCTTTAAACATGTGGGGAGTGGCTACTAAAATTACTTGGCCTATTTGAAGAGCCTCGTTTGGGTCACATCCCCTTTGTTGAAAATATGTCCAAAAGGTCGTGTCAAAACCTTGTAAATCTATAAAATTACTTTTCTTTAAGAGAACCTAAACATGAAACTTATTTAGAGTTTATAGATTTATAACCATGTTTTAATTGATTTCTTTGCATATTGTATTCTTATGAACATTGTTGGGTTCAATAGATGACAAATGAAAAATGATTAGTTAATTTATATTCTTACATTGATCTTAAATATTTCATTGATTAATCATTCATTTATATTTCATTGAATTTTTTTAGTAATAGATCAAAGTTATTAGTAAATGTGTCCTTATCTAAAGTCTATGCCATAATTAGATTTGTAGAAGTTGCTTGAAATAATGATGATTTTAGAAATAGAATATCAATCCAAGTTTGTAGGATTATTTTAGAAATAAAATATCAATATAAGTATTTAGGGCATTTCCTAAATATATAAGAACAATAAGTAGATTTTCATAGATAACCAATGGGATTTATAAATTTCTTTAACATATATTAAATATTGAGTCTTCTTTCACAAATTCACAAGTTGATGCAGTGGTTAAGACTTCATAATGGAGCCTTATTTTCTTCTAGATTAAAGGTGCAAGGAAACTAGTTAGGTATCTTATATATTTGCATACTCGTTACTTCCTTGTTGTTTCCTCCAAAGCTATAATTGATTTTTTAATATTAATTGTATGGAAATTTTTTAAACATAATTTAAAAATAATTGTGTTTTCTCTAAATTGCTAGACTCCAAATAAATATACATTGGAGCTTGATAAGCTTAAGTAGTGATCTTATACGTTGCATTGTAAGACTTATCTTATAGCCATTTCTAGAAGCTTATCTTTTGGCTATAAAGAATAATGTTGTAAATATATTTCCTCAAGAAATGAAATGAATTTCTCCTTCATTCTTTGATTATCTCTCTTTGTAGAAGTGTTTTGGTTTTGTAATTTATTAATTAGGTGTTGTTTAACACTTACATGGTATTGTAGAATGACTACAAGCTCCTCCTTAGTATTTTTGAGAGAGATATATTGTATGATGACCATATTTGGTATGATTTGGTAATAATATGTTGTGAAATACGTGTATTCTTGTTTGGTGCAAAATCATTGCTAGAATATTGTTCCCTTTTCCTAAGGGATGTAATTGTTTTCTCACAAATTGGTATTTTTTGCACACCTACACGATATTTTGTGGTAGTGTTTTTTAATTCTATTTAGGTTTCTTTGAAATCTACATCTAGATGTTGGAGGTACTAGATATATGGGTTACATTGATTTATGTGGCACCTAATTTTTTCTATTATTGTTTCATTGTGGATGTGGTTCAAATATCCTGAGTGTTTGATGGCCACAATGATCTACATTTATCTTCTGCAATGCTCTCAAATTTTTAACGCACATAATCACACACAATTATGAATTTTAGGTGCACATTTTTTTGTTGATTGTTAAATTTATACTATTGATATGACCATACCTAAGTTTCCTGAGCTACCCACATTTTTTAAGGATTTATGGTATGTCAATATTGTTATCTCACTGTCCAACCATTGGTTTGATATTAGAGATCCACACAACACTCTTACACATGATCCAACCCTGATCATTGTGCTAATTTTCCTTCTCCCTTGGAAAAACCATTGGTTCATGGATGCTTGTGGAGAAGTGATACTAGATCTATTTTCTAATCTCTTCCTAGAAAACTCTACTCGAGGAGTCCAATTGGAAGCAACATTATCAAACTTAGTATCTGATGAGCATGAATCTTGTTATAGGAAATTTTGTCACATATGGTCGATAGGCCATCAAAAAGGATCACTAAAATCCTTAAACACTTTTTCATCATATCTACCCAAATCCCTAAGCATGACTCTCAAAACCATGAATTTCTTCCTTTAACTGCTTCATTTAAGTGATTTTTAGGCCGAACACATTTTATAACTTCAGAGACCAATTTTCACCAGCAGTTTCATCCACTCTAGACCTGCGTTGATCACCAATAGGTTCCCCCTTGTTGGGGGTGCGTTGATTCTATAAATTTGGGGAAATAAAAAGAATCCTAAAGATTCCTCTTCTAGAAGCTTTCACGAGTTGTTATAACTATTTACCTCTAATGAAAGTATTGAATCCTATCCTATCCAACCTTGGATATTTCACCCCTTATCCCTTGAGCTCATCCTCCCATGAATAGTAGACCTCAATCCTAGATTGGTAAATGGATAAGAACTCTTAACCTACCATCCTCTTCTTATATATATTTTATTTCATCCACAAGCTAGGGGTTGGATTTTGGAGATAGATTCTACCCTCATGCCACTGCTATGAGAGTCATTATTCTATGCATTAGGGTGACATAGAGGAACAATTTGTGGAAAGGAAGCACTAGTCAACTTGGAGGAGATATTTGTAACACCCCCTTCCCACATCTACCCAAGTCATTGGCCAATGAGGGTAAACATGCAACGAGAGGATACTATAATGAGATTCAACCTCCTATATGACCTTAAGGAAGTGGAACCAATAGAAAACACAACCTACAGATTTTTTACTACAACCAAAACACCCCCAAGAGGAAACCAAACCATTCAGGCCTCTTATCCCCTTGGAACAATAGTCGCAGGCATAACACTGCATTTTAGAGGCTAGAAGGCTATAGCCATAGGAATAACACTGCATTTTAGGGGCTAGGGGGCTATAGCCATAGGCATAAAAGTGCACGCTAGCTGTCGGTGCCCCAAATTCTTAGTTCTGTGCCTGAGGATCTCAGATTTGAGCCACCTTTTCAGGCCCATAGACTAGGTCACTGCTTAGAACTTCATGAAAACTTAAGGGATGATAAATAACAATAATAAAATGATACAAAATCAACCACATAAACAAGAAATCGTTTATACCCCTCCTATCTATGAAAAAAAAATTCAAACGTGTCACAAACATTGAATCTACAGGTGTAAACAACAAATTTAATCATAGGGGTCTCATAATTATATGAGAATCGATAAGAAGCATTCCTCCATTACATCATTAGCTACAATACAATATATTTTACCATGCATACATTGTGCATTCATTTATAAGTAAAAACATGGATAGAACCATAAATCGCCGCTAATTAAATACATGTTTATAACCAACACAATAACCACATAAATACACTGGATACAACAAAAATAAAATGCATACATAAACCAATACATTTGAATACAAAATACCAAAGGAATGAGATATTCATTACTAAATGTAAAAACCAACTGGAGATAGGACTACCACGTTCCACCTGGCGATATATTGGATGATCTAAGTCTCACTTCATCCAATCACCCCCATGCCATATTCCAAGCATGAATGTGGGATCTCATCAACCACATCAATAAAAACCAATCCAGGGCTTCGAGAGGCCAAACTACCTCAAACCTCAACCAGTTCCTCCACCTCACGGTCGGACATCACAACCATCATGGATTGGTCTCTATTCAAGCTACTCCTTAGCTCCAGAGTGTTTGTTCCAACCAAGGCTCTAGGACTAGTAACTCAACCCCAGATATTCCTAGGATCCAAAGCATTTTTCCAACCAAGGTGCCAGAACTAGTAACTCAAGGCACCTTGGGATCCAGATAATTTTTCCAACCAAGGCTCCAAGACTAGTAACTCAACCCAATAGTTGTCCACCGAGCTCTAGAGAGTTTGTCTAACCAAGGTTCCCGAAAATAATAACGCAACCCAAGAGCTAAAGGAATTATGAGAACCAAACATAAAACAATCAATGGAAATAAACCCACAACACCATGGTTATCCATGAAATGGAAAGGCTAGGAAAATCCACTATTAATCTAGGAAATCCTCCATGCGAATGACATATAATAATCAATAAAACACATGAAATACCATGCATTCAAAATATACTAAGGAATACATACATGACACTAGGTACATGCACTCAAAACCAACTTTATATGTTGATCTCGATGTCCTCTTATGCTTTCCTGGTCTTCCTTTGCCTTCTTCTCCAATTCACCAAGTATCTATGCTCTCCAATAGTGCTCAAAGAAAAATCTAAGTATCCAAGAGAATGAGAGAGAGAGAGAGAGATATAATAATGAGAGAGCTCCAAAAATGCAATCACAATCTTTCCTACTAATCCTCAGAAGCGTTTTTATCAATGAGGCCTCTGTTTTCTTCATTTTCAATTATTTTCCTTCATTTTCCTCCTCACATGCAGCATGTGACCTTTCACCTTCTTTTTCTCCTATTTTCCATTATTTTCATAAATAAATGCCAATAAATTCCACTCTTCCTTTCTAAAGCCTTTCCCATTGACTTTTCCAATTTTCTTTAGCCATAATAACCGAAATGAACACCCTCTAGGATGTTTTTCCCACCATTTATCATGGAATACATCTCCCATCATTGTGATATTATATATTACATGTATTTTTAACTAGGGTTGTTACACTCTTCTACAATATCAACTCCTATATTGGGTTGTAACTCTTTCCATTTATATTAATACAAAGAGTTCATTTTTTCCTATATACAATGTTATGATTTCATATATTTCACTTCCATGTTGATACATTGAATAAAGTGATTAGATGATGTTACATAGATGTTGTAGACTGTTGGCTTGTGTTTTTTGGTTCTGTAGGTTCTAATTATAGCAATCAAAGCTAGGATTGGAGTGTAAAATCCAAGAGAGGAGTGAATCATACGATGGACTCTAGGTAGGTTTCATCCCATTGTATATTTACTTTCAAGAAAACATTAGCTTCTTTACTCTCTATTGTCCTATACGAGGCCATCAAGTCTAGGGAAGATACTTATGTCTGTAGTCATAGATTCTGCATAACAAATTGGTGACTACACTAGGGAACGATGTATTCCATTGGTGTTTTCCTTGTCATTAATGATTTTTTATCTCTTCTTCATAATTTCATTGTCTTATTCAATCAATAACATACCTAGGAAAACCCTTTATTAAGTTTTAATTGAAATTTTTATGTCGGGAGCTTGCACCCCCTGATCAACGCTCCCTCTAGTCTAGAGATAGAGTGTTGCAACACTCCCCAACCTTCTATATGACTTCATTGTAGTGCAGCCCAGGCCTCTCTAGGCCAGCGTTGTAGAGCACTCGTGCCCTTCCAACAACTATGGTGACCCCCGTTCGTGCACACATTTGCTTCTTCTTTTTCTCTCTCTCTATCCAACTTTATTCTAACTGCTCTTCCTTGAGTTTTTTACTGTCTTGTGGTATATCAGAAGCGTCCATATGGTTTTATTTTATTTTTTAGTGCCCTTGATAACGATTTATTTATATTTTCCTTTTTTCTTATCATTAATTCATTATCAAACTTATTTTTTTGATCATTGAGTGCTTGAATGAATTGGTGTTCTAGTCATCGCTCTGAAGAGTTTTATTTTATCAGTGATTAGACATACATATTAGTTTTCATCATATTTGAAAATTAAGTCAAATTGAAAATAAAAATTTCTTTACTTTTTCATTTAGGGTTTTGTGTGTGAAATTGAAATTCCCTAGTGTGAAATCGTTTTCTTTGCTTTCATTTTTGTAAAATCAATTCCCCTTGAATCGTCGAGGTGGGGTCTAAATTGTGTATGCATGTTAATCACCTTTGAGTGACATCACCTTTTTTATAAGATTTTGTTTTTTTGTTTCTTTCTTCTTATCAATTCGGGTTTGTATGCATAGATTGATTGTTCATTTGAAAAGTAACATTTACATTATAGTTAAAAGTCTTTGTGGTTTCTTTTCGTCAACAATCAAGTTGAATTCATATTTTTTTTTTTAATTTGAAACATTTAAAGTAAGGAAAAGAAAAACAATTATTTGCATTGCATATAGGGCTTTGATTTTGATTGGAATAGTGAAGTTGAGAAGATTAATTGTTGCATCACTTTTTTTTTGCATTGTTGATTGATTTCTTCTTCCCCTATTTACTTAGGAATTTCATTGTTCAAAGGAAATGAAAAGAATTTTTTTTGTCATATTATTTGCATCATATTTATGTTCAGGTGACATCGAGTTTTGAGCCTTGAAATTGAAACATAATTCAAGATCAACTCAAAAATTCATCTCAATTAAGCTAAGGAACATTCGAAACTTAACTACACACATGGAGGTCTAGGCTAGATACGTGTTTCAACATCTTTAAATGCAGGAGCTACCATTTTTTTCAGTGTTATAATCCGTTGGTGATATCTCATTCCACGTATGTAAGTGATATTTCATCCTTTTATTCTGAATGGTTATCAAAATATTTCTCCCATCCTCCACTAGTTAATGAAATGATTGATTAGAATCAAAATCTAATCAATCCCTCTCTCTCTAAGTGTGAATCTCATGAGTTCATTCCCAACCAGTCGTTGGTTGAGGCAGTAGTTGATGTGATTCCACCTTCATTTGATCATACCTTTCCCGTAGGGAGTGAACTTCATACCACTAAGGTTCTTCTTATTCTTTAGGATATAATGAACTTGGGGGAAATCATCTTGTTCCAACGGAACACAGGGAAAATAATCCCATTCCCACATCACCCCCTCCATGTAATATTACCACGTCCTTTGATTGGATTTGACTAGCAGGATATCGTCTCCCCCCTTCTGTGCCCTTCTATATCATAGTACATGCTTATAATATGACTATACCTAGCATGGTCATAGATGAAGGTCCATATGTTAGTATTATGTCTTCAACTTCTTTGCAAGATTTAGGTTCTCTGCAGCTTGTACCCATTACCCAAAATATGTTGGCTTTTAATAGAGGAAACAATTAACCGTTAGGGATCCTTCCTTAGTTTCCTATTACTTTGGGAGGAAATATTGTCTATAAATATGTGATGATATTCCAAGGTACTTTGGTTTTAATTTACTCCTTAGGAATGACTGTGTTTATGTCATGGGAGCTCTTGGCTCTTCTCTCTTTCATGTGATTTATTTTCCAAATGATGGAATAATCATGAACATTGACCAACTTTCGTTCATTGGTCCTAATTTGACTCCCAATCAACCAGCTTCCCTAAATGGTCCTTATATGCAAGTGGTTTCTCCTCCACCATAGGTCAATTATGTGCAACATGTACCATGCCTGTATCTGCTGATGAAGATGAGACTTTCACTATTTGCTCAACTTATTTTGACCTAGATCCAATAGGTGATGCGGTGAATCATTTACTGGGGGAGTTGGAGACTGATATTTCCATTGGATCCTTTGATATGTATCCCTTCCAAAGAATTTTTCTTCGATCTGATGAGAACCTTTTAGAAGCCATGGTCTCTTAGAGGCCATGATCTAATCCTGAGAATAGTTCATTTTCTTGTGTCAAAGTGTTGGGCCACTAAATTGTCAGTATTATTACCACTTTTTAACATTTATTTCATCCATTTATACCATCCTTTATCACATTATTTATCACAATTTATCATATAATTCCATCTTGTAATTATATATGCTCTTATGGATAAGTAATACTTATTCTCCTTTATTTTTAATAAATTGATAAGTATTATGTATGATTTTGTCAAATATGATTTATTAATCTGTTATAACATCAATCACATTTTTAGCCTCCAAGATCTCTTCGAGATTGGAAATTTGATCTCCAACTATTAGAACTCAGAAATTTGCTGGGATAAAAATTGATGGTTTTGCGTTGACGATTTCAGACAAATGAAGATGAATCCTGAAAATCTGAGACACGGGTTTTGTGAAGAATGGACCAATTCATTTTTCTGCTGAGTAGTTTTCCAAAGTTCATTTTGGATTGAGAGTAACAGAAAGTTCTCCAAAGACGATTTTCTCATATTTGTTGGTGTGGCTGTTTTCCAAATTCTTCCAATTGCAATACCAGATTCGACTTGTTCCAGCTGAATCATGATGGAAAGATATTTCAGATATGATATTTCTAATCAATTTGTTGTAGACAATCTATAATTGTAATGGTAAATCATTTTGTAATCAATTTAGTTGTAATTTCCCTTTGCTCCTTGTATATTTAAATGAAAACATAGATAAAAGAGGGGAAAAGAAAAATCAATGAATTGGAATGAACAATTGTTGAAGGAGATGAATAATTGTTGAACTTGAGACAAAGAGAAGAGCTTCATTCTGATGTAATTATTTCTCTCATATATTTTAATGAAGGAAAATATTCATTGAGTTCTACAGCTGTTACTTGGAATTTGATTGACGTGTTGCCTAGAACATCTAAAGTAGTTTATTTTCATGCTTTTTTATTTGAATTTCAATTCTTGTTATTTAAAGTAAATTTCATTTCTTTAAAAGTAATTTTTTGGCTACTACATTTTCAGGATTTGTTATTTCTCGCAATTTCTAGATTTCGTTTAATTTGCTTCTCTAGATTAACATTTGAATTATGTTGGGTGCAATAGGTTAAATTTACAATTTAGAAAGGTGTGATTTAATCTAGTATTTATTCAATTAATGTGATTAGCATAATTATTTTCCTGTCATTTACTTTCTGTTTTTGAGATTTAGTATTGTTTTTCAAGTGTTACATTTTATTTCTTTTGGAATGAACTTGATAGTGTAGAACATAATCATGTAGAACGAGTGTCAGATGCTCGTATTTTATTGCATATATTTTTCTAATTGCCTTGAAACAAAAAGATTTATGTTGGATTGATAATTAATGATTAGGTGATTATATTTTTTTATTAAGCAATTAATTTTACCCAACATTTTGGCATCGTTGGGAAGCATTCAAATAACACTACAACACTAATATCTGGTTGTAGATGCGTACCTGATTTCGTGAGGCTTGATAATGAAGACAAAAGGTAACAAACTACACACGCATCCTAGGGAACTAGTGATGGGTCTACTCTCAGTAGTCAGGCTTGGGTCATATAGCATGCATGATTAAAAGTAGGAATATTAAATGTAGGAAATCGAATTTTTTATATCATATCACTTAAGTGGTGATGTAAGAACCACCCATTTCACTAACCAATTAATAGGAATATTTGAGGGAAGAGCCTCAAAGAATCATATGAAGAACATATTCTCCTTTGGGAAGAAATAAGACACACTGCTACTTTTTATTTTCCTATCAGAGATCTAGGAGTAGTGACACAAATGCACATCATTCCCCCATCCGCTTTACAAAAATTTCATGGTTTGGAAAATGAAGATCCAGATACAATTTTATTTGAGTTTGAAGTAATTTTTAGAGGATATTATTATTGTATTAATGATAAAAAGTTTGGAAGTGTTTCCTCTTACTCTAAAAGGAGCAGCTCTCCGATGGTTCATGAGCCTTGGTGGGAACTGCATTCAAACATGGGATGACATGAAGAATGTATTTTTGAATAACTAACAAGACTATTGCAAGGCCAATGAAGATATTTTTAGTATGATACAAGTGGAAGATGAAATCTTGGAGGACTATGTAGAGTGATTTAAATACAACCTTCAAAAATCAAGGCATAAACATTTGGAAAAAGAGTTCTTAAAAACACTCATTCTTAAAGGAATCAAAGATGAACTTTTAGAACTCTTAAATCTGATAGGAAAAGGTGATCTTTTTCAGCTATCATATGATGATGTTTATGATCTTTGCATAATGTATTCAAGAGGAACATCCAAGGCTGGTAAGAATTTTAGAGAATTTTCTTCTTTCCTTTCCAAATCTGCTACAAGAACAGGAGATATAAGCGCTGAAATCAATGATTTATTTGAACATTTTAAAATTGATTTTATTAGCTCTCTAAATTCAAAATTTCATGTTTTTTAGGTCAAAAGCAATTAAACAAAAATTGAAGAAGTGTTTCTTTCCTCGTTTCCAAAAGGAGCATCACATAGATAATTGTGCTTTCTTACTTGGAATGAGAGCATCGTATCAAAGAGATCGAGAAGCTACAATTTCAAAACCATGAAAACCATGGCCTACATGTATGTTTTAAAACACTTCCTTTCCATATTCTTACTTTCATAATCCATTATGGAATACTCCTGTGTTAGGGCAACCATGTCAATATCAATATAACCCGCACCAATATTGTCCACAAGTTTTGCATGGTTCATCTTATGATTACATGACTACTCTCCCTCATCTTGTAACACAAACACATCATTCATATTCTTTACCAGCTTTTCAACAACATCTTTCTTTTCTATCAAAATCATCCACACAACCTAATCAACTACATCATCAAAATCCTCCATGCGCTACACAATTTCCTACTCAACTCATTCCACACCTTCACAATAATAAACCAGTACAACATGCTTACAGTGTTGAAATGAAAAAATTACATACCCTTCCTACCCATTCTATCTCACATGCACCATTACTGAAAACTTATATTGAGATTGGGAAGGCTTCAAATCTAGAAATTGCAGAATTCATGGAAGAAATTCATGATATGAAAATCATGGTAAATCAAGAGATTCAAGGATCTATTGAAGATTAGTTTCACTCCATCATTTGTTTTCATCATCTTTCCATACTTCAGCAATTTTTGGCACCATCCTTTCAAGGGAACTTACTATCTCCTACCCTGGTATTTATTGATGTGTATTTATCTATTTTGGGTATGTATATAATTGAATACTTGTTTCGAAAATGGTTCCAATTGATGTACTCTTATACATAGATATATTTCATATTTTTCAAATTAAATTAGGTTAGTGTATAAAATAAAATAAATAAGTGCATAAATAAATAAATTTCTTTATATGTAAAAAGAGGTGTGTTTGATGCAATATGTTGTGTAAATAGATATCATTGATAGAACTTTGGATTTAATTTTGTATGTAGACATATTATGTTTGAAATCAAACTTCTACAAACACTCATGACCATTTTGGAAAAAATGTTTGTATATCATATTTTATGGCTTGTGGGCTTCATGAAATTTCTGGAAAAGGAGTTGGGACAGTCATGTTTTGAGGGACCAAATGGGCATATTTTCACAACTTGTTTCTACAATAGGTAGCCCTTAAGGTCTAATTTACAACTCAATTTTAATCACTCAATTTTGATTTGAAACAAAAAAAGTTATAACCAAAGCATTGACAGGGTGTCTAGCAGGCAGTTCAAGAAAAAAATTGGGACAATCTGTTTTTGGTGGGCCAAATGACTATATATTGAAAACTTTTTTCTATGGTATATTCCCATACAGATATATTTTACAAGTCAATTTGAATCACTCTATTTCGATATCGTATGAGAAATGTATGACCAAAATACTGACTGCCTATCGCAAATCAGCATTCTCAAAACTCTGTTTTTCTGGCTATTCACTAGCATATTTGACCCATCAATTCTTCTTCCCTCAAAAACCTGTTTCTATTGGATATATATATATATATATATATATATATATATATATGAAAATAATTTAATTTACACTTTGAATCAATTAAATCCGTCAAAAAATGAAAACGTTATGCTTAAAATATCAACTGTTGGTTTAAGTTGGGAAATTGAAAATGACTTTGTTATGCAGGTTGTTCTAAGAAAATTTGACATATCATATCATGGAATTTTTGAAATCTGTTTTTGTTGGTGATAGCTCTTTGCATTAGCTTTCATTTTTCTTTGGAATCACTCAAATTGGACGGGAAACAAAAAAAAAAAAAAAACAACAATTTTGGATTAAAACACTACTGGTTAGTATGGTTGACCACTGCTCTCCCATAGGTAACAAATACTTTGTTATTTTTTTCCATGGATTTGTTTTATAGAGTAACTAATTTTTTTTTTCATATTCCTTTGATTAAGAGAGCTCGTGCACCAATCTTCTTCCAATCTTTTATATCTTATTGCAGGTAGATGCTCGTTTTTGCAGGTCCGAAGAGAATAAAGGAGGTCCATTTATGAAAAAGTGATTCTTGAAGACAATGTTAATAAAACAAGGGAATTTCATCCAAACATCTATTAAGATAATATGATGTTAATTTTTTTTAGGTTTTGATGATCTAAAATGTCTTATAATATCTTGCCACAAATGTCCCACTAATACCTGCCAACAAGAAAACGATTTCATTACTTGACAGATTCATAACACGAAAAATGAAGAATTGAAAATTTCAAATCTTTGCCACCAAAGCATTTTTTTCAAAATATTGTTTTTTCACATTCATTCACCATTGACACATTGTTGTTCCTGGAAACATATTTATGTTCCCTAAGGAAACAACATTGCTACAACTGAAATCACAACTATTGTAGCTTAAGTTATTTATTTATTTATCAAACTTTTCAATAAAGTGTTGTTTCTTTTCTGATTTCTCTTATGTTTTTATGTTTCAGGTGTTCAAAGTCACAACTTTTGTTCCTTCATCAAAATAAAAGGATTTTTTTAAATTTCATGCTGATGCTCCACATCTATCATTTTATTTCCCAATCTTATCAAGTATATGGTGGCCTCATATCTCATATTAAAAAAAATCTTATGGTAAGTCTTGAAAGGAATGATTTACTCTTAATTCCTTATTATTTTGTAAAGTGACTATGACTATTGGATGAAAAATCCTTCTCCATGTCACCTTGTTAGGATCACCCATTGAGTTAGTTTTTGGGAGAAATTTCCACAGTCACAATTGATACTTCATGATTACAAGCTTAAAAATCAATGGGTAGTTTCAAAGTTGTAACATGCAAAAATAATATTATTGGATAAATAATCCTCGAATCGCAATTGTCATTCCTTTGGGCACAATTGTTGTTACTTATAAATTAGCCGTGATTTATTTTTGTGTATTAAATAATTGTCATTTAATAGATTGAAAAATTGTTGTTCAATCAATTAAACAATTGTTATTCAGAAAAATGAGCAACCATGATTTATTTTTGTGTGTTTAATAATTTTTGTTCAATAGATTGAAGAGTTGTTGTTCAATCAAATGAATAGTTTTTGTTCAGAAAAATGAACCATTGTGATTTATTTTTGTGTGTTTAATAATTTTTGTTCAATAGATTGAAAAACCGATGTTTAATCAACTGCACAATTGTTGTTCAGAAAAATGAACAGTCGTGATCTCTTTTTGTGTGTTTAATAAATTTTGTTCATTAGATTGAACATTTGTTGTTCAATAAACTGAATAGTTGTTGTTCATAAAAATGAACTATGATTTCTTTTTTTGTGTTTAATAATTGTTGTTCAATAGATTGAACAACTGCTATTCAATCAACTGAACAGTTGTTGTTCAGAAAAATGAGAAGGCATGATTTATTTTTGTGTGTTTAATAATTTTCAGTCAATAGATTGAACAACCGATGTTTAATCAACTGAACAACTGATGCTCATAAAAATGAACAGTCGTGATTTCTTTTTTTGGTGTGTATAATAATTATTTTTATGTAAAATGAACAGCCGCGATTCTTTTTTGATTTATGTGTTTTACAATTGTTGTTCCTTTTGGGGTGAACATTTTTCATTCCCTTTGTCAGATAGTTGATGTTTCCTACCCAGATAGAACAACCGTTATTTCTTTTATGCTTTGAGTATTTCATAGTTTTTGTTCCCTTTCTTACAATTGTTGTTACCTAAGTCACGGTTGTCCATTTTTATTTAACACTTGGTGAATGGGAAATACTTTTAATTTTCTAAGTCCTCTTTCACATAATGATTGGGTAGTTAATTTATCCTTTTTTTAAATTATTTTAAGGAATAATTATGCAAATATGATTTCACCATGTCAATTTTCAACTTTCTTAAATTTTTCAAGTCCCTGATTTTATAAAATATATGATGATTACCACAAAATTGTACATAAATATTTCTGTCACTATCTAATGGATTTTTCCTCAACCTAAATATTAACAGACCAAAATATATTTATCAGCAGTCATTTGAAAGTTATTAGTTTTTGAGAAGCAAGACTACTCAAGTTGAAAATAATTACTACAAAACTTTTTATGCCATCCCTAGCTCTTAAGGAGTTGTTCTACCACCCCATCAATTAAGTAATATTTTGTTGATTAAAAATAAGCACAGTTGAATTTTAAATAAAAATAGTCAACTGAAGGATAGGAGGTCTCATCACGAGCCGACCTACCATGATCATAGGTCCTAATAAAGTGACATTACCACTACTGGTCACCAAGCCGGGGTAATTTCCTTCCGTTGTAAAACTGGAGGACAATGGGTCTCATCACGAGCCAAATTTTTCATTCTTGTAAGCTCTTGTGAATGGAAATGTTATTAACTGGTTACCAAGCCTGAACAATAATCTTCATTAGACATCTAAGTAAATTGAAATTCTCTTGTAACTATGTATTTACTTCTAATAAATGGGACACTGGCATCTCAATGGGTTAAAAAGGCATCCCTGTCGAGGCTATGGACACCTACTGATAGTAGTGGCCATGCCTATGGTATCGAAGTTAATTTAATACTATGATCTACTTGGTTACATTTTTTTCTCAAAGCTAATTTCCAAAAAAGCCTATTGTTGCATATACAAGGTTTGTTGGAACTCATGGTTCATGGGTTAATATTTAATCAGTTCTTAGATGATGATGGTTATGGTTTGCATTTATTATTGCGTTATCAATATTCACTCTATATGTCAAGGATGAAACTTTTAGGATATTTGACATTTGACATTTTGTATCATCTAATTTATCATTCCTTTTTTTATACAAGTTTCATATCTTTAACCAAAGATATTTTCTTTGCCCAATCATTCTCTATTTATTCATAGCTTAACAACACTACTATTATTTTTGGGAAAAATAAAGAGGCATAATTATGATTTTGAATCCCAAGTAATTCGTCAAACCTTGAGAAGCAAAGACTGAGATAACTAATTCTCACAATTTTTATGCTCATAACAACAAAGTCTTATGGGTATAGGGAATGCATATTTTTCTCGTCATTTTTACCCTCATTTATATTCCCCTCTTATCCATTATTATCCCATGAAATTCACAATATGATTATGTCAATTTTATATATAATGAGGTAATTGAGGTGATGAATTATTGATTGCATCTATTTATGAGATGGGTTATAGAAATCTTGATAATAGAGAAACTAATCAATTTTGGGGAAGGAAACCTCTCCTACACTTTATGATTACTTTTCTTCAGCTTCCATGGCTTCCACCTTCAGCATCAACTCAACCTACATCAGCTTCAACAAATGTCAGTCCATACATGTCATTCCACATTTTTACGGAGGTAAAACTTGAGGTAAAATAGCATAATTTTTTATTTAGTAAAAGTTTAGGACAATGTCATGAAAAGCCATTGAGCATTATTCACTCATATTTATTTAATCATTAGTTCCACTTCTTTACCATTCCCATTTTTTAGTGACACAAAAGATTTTAGTTTGGCAAAGTGTTACTTTCATTCATTTTTTTATTATGACCATGCCATTAATATTATTTATCATCTATCTCATTATTCATTCTCAATACCTCCCTTATTCCATATTGTTTTACACCCATCATACATTTCAACAATGATTGTAGCAACCACCTCAATTTTCTTTCTAGTGTAGCTTGAGGGCATGCTAATTCTCCAGTTTGGGGGAGGATTTGCTATGCATGATGGATGTTTTCTCCTTTCTTCTTCATTTAAGGTATACAATTTCATTTTTATACAATGCATAAATTGATTTGTGTATATCTTTAAAACTATAAACTATATTTTTGAATAACAAAGTGGTATCATTAAAATACACAAACCCAGAAAATTTCAAGTTGAACCAGTTTGTAAAATTACAAAAATCATGCACTGTCACCTACAACCATTTTGTTGATATCTTGAAATATTTTCAATGTATTTCTCTGATTTTCGAAGTACAGAAGAACTAATATAATAGAAATCTTCCTGCAAAATTTCAGAAAATCTTGTTTGTATTTTTTGCGAAAATGGTTAATGAAGTTTGTTGTTACTTGTATCATACTTTGTTGCAACTTCGTATACATATTGTTGGAACTCAATGTGTCAATTGTTACACCTTCACCAACATCGCTAAAATTGAATATCTATTATTTTAAAGAAGTATTTGAGGAAGAATCCGTTTGTTCCATCAATATCATGAGTTGGGGTGAGAATTTTGACTATTGCATTACAACATCGTTAATACAGAGACATTGGGTTGCATGAGGACATGCAATAGGTTCAGTTTCGGGGTATGTTGGGCCACTAAATTGTCATTATTATTACCACTTTTTAACGTCTATTTCATCCATTTCTACCATCCTTTATCACATTATTGATCACAATTTATCATATAATTCCATTTTATAATTATTTATGCTCTTATGGATAAGTAATACTTATTCTCCTTTATTTTTAATAAATTAATAATTATTATGCATGATTTTGTCAAATATGGTTTATTAATCTGTTATAAAATCACTCACGTTTTTAGTCTCCAATATCTCTTCGAGATTGGAAATTTGATTTCCAACTATTCCAACTCAGAAATTCGTTGGGATAAAAAGTGATGGTTTTGCGTTGGCGATTTTGGACAAATGAAGATGAAGCTTGAAAATTTGAGACACAGCTTTTGTGCAGAATGGACCAATTCAATTTCCCAGTGAGTAGTTTTCCAAAAGTCAGTCGGGATTGAAAGAAATAGAAGGTTCTCCGAAGATGATTTTCTCATATTTTTTGTTGTGGTCGTTTTCCAAATTCTTCCAATTGCAATACCAAATTCGACTTGTTCTAGCTGAATCATGATGGAAATATATTTTAGATATGATATTTTCTGATCAATTTGTTGTATAAAATCTACAATTGTAATGGTAAATTATTTTTTAATCAAGTTAGTTGTCATTTCCCTTTTCACTCAATATATTGAAATGAAAACAAAGATCAAAGAGGGGAAATAAACAATCATTGAATTGGAATGAACAACTGTTGAATAGGATATGAATAATTTTTGAACTTGAGACAAAGCTAAGAGCTTCATTTTGATGTAATTATTTCTCTCATATAGTTTAATGAAGGAAACTATTCATTGAGTTCTACATTTGTTACTTGTAATTTGATCTGAATTATTTCTCAAGGCAGAACTGAATCTTGGGTAGTTGGGCCCACTACCTTGGACGAGGTGTTGGTTTGAACATATAAAGTAAATTATTTGTGTGCTTGCTTATTTTAATTTCAATTCTTTTTCTTTAAAGTAAATTTCCTTTCTTTAAAAGTAATTTTTTGGCTGCTACTTTTTCCAGATTTGTTATTTCTTGCAATTTCTTGATTTCATTTAATTTGATGCTCTAGATTAACATTTCAATTACGTTGGGTGCAATAGGTTAAATTTACAATTTAGCAAGGTGTGATTTAATTTAGTATTAATTAAATTCATTTTATTAGCATAATTATTTTCCTGTCATTTACTTTCTATTTTTGAGATTTAATATTGTTTTTCAAGTCTTACATTTTATTTCTTTTCGAATGAACTTGATAGTGTAGAAAATAATCATGTAGAAATAGTGTTAGCTATTGATATTTGTTTGCATATATTTTTCTGATTTCCTTGAAGAAAAATTGTGTTCCTTGCATTGATAATTAATTATTAGGTGATCAGTTGCTTTTATTAAGCAATTAATTTTACCCAAAACAAAGCTCATCAAAAACTAAAACAAGGTTCCTAAGCAGAGTTCATTCTCTTGTGTCAAGCTCGTTAAGAAATGGAACAAGCTCTTATGAGGATAGTTCTTTTACTATGTCAACCTCATTAAGAAATGAAATAGGTTCCTACGAGCATAGTTTCCTCTACGTTTCAAGCTTACATAAACATGAAACAATATTGAGCAGAGTTCCATTTTCTTGTGTCAATCTCGTTAAAAAATGAAACAAGGTCCCATGAGCATAGTTTTTTTCCTATGTCGAGCTCGTTAAAAAATTAAATAAAACTCAATGCAATTGTAGTCTTTGATTATATCTTGTAAATTCACAGTTGAGTCTTTCACTTGATCTCATAAACGAACCTTTATTCCATCCACCTGTTAGTAACCAGTAGTCTAATTACGTGAATGAAATGAAGCTTGGAGCGCATGTACCTCAAATTGAGTCATTATGGTGGGGGCATGCGAACTTATTTCAACCATAGCTTGCCTTCTCTCAAGATTGTGTAAAATGAAACCAATTTCAAGCATAGTTTCCCATGTTTCAAGCTTATCTACAAATGAAACCATTCTTATCCTATTCTCATGATTTCAACTTTTATCAAATTGTTTCTGCCATATGAGCCTTGGTTTTTCTCATCCCATTGGTGTCATTTTATTGGTTGATCATACACTTTCAGTTACGTCTTATTAGCATACCTCTTTACATCTGCGTGTTTTGAGAAGTTCCATCATGATCGGAACCATTTTCTACCCTTTATACCATTTTTTCCTCCAAGAGGAGTCCTATTTAAGCTCTTTTCAGACTCCCGAAATATCAAAGTATTGTGGAGCACTTGTATTTTAAAAATTGTTAAAGTAAATTAAAAGATTTCTATAGAGTATAATTTTAACCCCTTTCCTAAACGAGATATACTATTTATGAAAAAGGAATACCTTAGTTTATCATGGCTAAGAGGTTCTCTTGGGTATTGTTTTCTACCTTTTTAGACTCAAGGGACTATCTACGAAAATGAACCTTTGGAGTTTTATTTTTCTCTTCTTCTTCAAACTCTCTAAACATGAAAAATATGTAAATTTTTACCCTCGCTAGTGTTAGGTCCCTATATTACTAGTTTAGTCCCTTATTGTTATTAGTGTAGCCCCCTTATTATTATTGTTGTACCCCTGTCACCCCAATATTTTTATTATTGTTCCCTTACATTATTATTTTATCATGGACTCCTATATATAGCAGGTTTTGTCATTTGTATCATCCAAGAATTTTTCATTTATGTAATGTAAAGGAGGTTTCCCCCTCAAAGTGGCTGATTTATAAGGTGTTGATCTCTCTTTTGTTCCATTTTTTGAGTTGTTTTCATAGCATTTGGTATTAGAGCTTTGGATTCTAGGGTTTCGTTACTCCAAAAAAGTCATCGTGTTTTTTGCTATAAATTTTTTTTTTACAAAGTTTTAGAAGCTGAAATGTTCACAGAGGGAAGCCAAAATCTGGAGGAACATTGTGTAAAAAATTCAGATCTTGGTTTGCAATAGTTTCAGATATATGATCTGTGGAAATTAGGGTTTTTTCAGGCTCCCGAATTTAACCTTAAAAAGTCATCGTGAAATTTTTGTTATAACATTTTTTATACGAAGGTTCAGAAACAAATTTTTTTACAGAGAAAATCTTAAATCCTAAGGAATGGCATGTAAAAATTTCCGATCTTGATTCGCAATATTTTTGGAGATATGATCTGTGTAAGTTACGGTTTTTTTAGGCTACTGAATTTCATCGCAAATAGGTGACCGTGGGAAAATCATCATAACTCTCTCTCTAAGAATCGGATTGGAATTCTGTAAAAGGTGGCCGCAAATACATGGAATTTAGTTTCATTTGTATCAATTTGAGAGTCGAAGGAGGAAAAAGTGACACGTGGCACACCGTGCAAAATTTTTATACTGAACCAATTGATAATTAGGTCATTGTGGGATATCGAGCATAAATTTTCCTTGCAGAATCAAAATCAAGCCAGACCTTTGGCATTCAAAACAAGATGCAAAGGGCTACTACAAGACCAAAGTTTATATATTGAAGATCCTAAATCGCAGAGATAATTAAGTTTCAATATTAAGCTCCTAAAAATAAAGAAAAAGATGTGTATTTTTTCTTTCGAATTTTTATAAGTCTTGTTTGAAGAATTAATTTGAATTAATTCCAAGGGCATATTGTAGACCAAAAATCAGTATTGGGTTCTAAAATTCCCCCTAAAAATAATTCAACACCCATTAAGCCTTCACAAGGCTCTACTATGACTCATGAAGATGAAGAAGTCCAACTTGACATATCAAAATTACCAGAGAAAATGCACCAAATTTCGCTCTCGCAAAGAGAAACAAAAAAAAAAATGGAAGTTTTGAAGAAAGGTGTGGAAGTTAAGATGGATGGTTTGAAAAAAGGTGTGGAATCTAAGATGGATGACATGAAAGCTGGCATGGAAGCTAAGATGGATGACATGAAAGACAACATGGAAAACATGAAGAATGATCGAAAAGCAGACATGGAAGTTTTCACAAAGTTGATACAAGAAATGTTTCCTAATAGCGAAAAGATAGTAGAGGAAACTCATGATGATAGCAAAATAAATTTTAATCGTGATTTCATAAACTCTAATGTTGGAGGGAAGAACCACCATATTCCAAAGATCAATATGAGGAAGTTTGACGAAAAGGATCTTGTAACATGGATACTAGAGATGGAGCAATATGTTGATCTCAATAATGTGGAAAACACACAAAAGGTACGAATTGCAACTTTATATTTAGAACAAAATTCATTTGTATGGTATTGATGGTCTTTCTCTCGTAAAAAAATTTTCACTTGGTCAATTTTTACGGAGGAAATTATAGCACATTATGAGGATGCAAAGAGAAACACCTTTTTTAGCCGACTAATAAATCTCAAACAAAAGGGTTCAGTGGTGGAGCACATTGAGGACTTCCAAACCTTGAATATAAGGGTAATTGATATTCCAGAGGAACACAGGATTGATGTCTTCATAGGTACTTTAAAGGATAACATCCAACATGAGGTTCACATTTGGGAACCTGATTCATTGGAGAAGGCATTCAGGTTGGCAAGAAAAATTGAGTGTAAAATTATGGCGACAAGGAAGCCTACCACTCACATCTATAAATATGGAAGTCTTGCTACTCCTAGACTTCCACAACCTACAAGGTTGACACTACAACAGTTGGAAGAAAAAAAAAATAAAAAGGGCTTTGCTACAGTTGTGATAGAAAATACGCTAAAGTTCATAATTTTGCTGAGAAGAAATTATTTTACATAGATTGTGAAGAGGAGGAATAAAATGAACAAGAATATTCAAAAGAAGAGGATATACACTAGGAACAAACCCTAGAGGAAGAATAAATGAGTCCAACCATATCGTGTAATGCATTAGCAAGAATTACCACTCCTCAAACTCTCAAGATAGAAGGACATATCAAGAAGAAAAAGGTAATAATGTTGATTTATTTGGGTAGTACCCATAATTTTATTCATTGTAAGGTAGCCAAGGAATTTAATTGTTACCTATACCCAGCACCAGAATGTCAAGTGATGGTTGCAAATGGAAGAACTATAAATTTCTCTAGAAAATGCCATAATATCAAGCTAACCATGGTGGAATATGTATTTAATATTCCAATTCTTTCCATTCCAATGGGAGGTGTTGATGTTGTACTAGGAGTACAATGGTTACAATCTTTGGGAGCAATAGCTTTTAATTTTCAAGAACATTTCTTGAAATTGTTTTTAGAAGGAAAGGAAGTCGAATTAAGGGGTATCGCAGATAAGCCGAGAAAGATAATAAGCTCTAATTTCATGAAAGAGCTATTGAAGAAATAACAACGAGGCGTAATTACACAATTATGCTCACTAGAAGTTCCAACATCAAAATCATCTATTTCTCTGGATCTCCAAAAAGTCTTGGAAAATCATTCCAAGGTGTTTAAAACTCCCAAAGAACTCCCACCTATTCATGATCATGATCATGCTATTAATTTCATTCCAGGAAGTGTTCCTCCAAACATCAGGCCTTATAGATATCCTTATGTCCAAAAGAGTGAAATTGAACGTATGATTGCGAAAATGTTAGAGGCTGGTATAATCCAACCTATTCAAAGTTCTTTCTCTGCTCCAGTAGTATTGTTGCATAAGAAGGATGGCTCATGGCGCATGTGTCCAGATTATAGGGAGTTCAATAAGCTCACTCTTAAAGATAAATTTCCCATTCGTGTGATTGATGAATTATTGGATGAATTACATGGAGAAATTTATTTTACCAGCTTGGATATTTGTTCAGGATATCATCAAATTAGAATGAATATTGACCATATTCCGAAAATAGCATTTCAAACTCATGAGGGTCATTATGAATTTTTGGTCATGCCTTTTGGCCTTACGAATGCACCTTCTACATTTTAAGGGTTGATGAATTCCGTTTTCAAAACCTTCCTTAGAAAATTTGTGCTAATATTATTTAATGATATACTAGTCTACAGCAGGTCTTGGAAGGATCATGTTCAACATGTTGACAGGGTGTTCAAACTATTGCAAGAGAAATAATTATATGCAAAAACATCCAAATGTTTATTTGGAGTACAAGAGGTGGAATATCTAGGTCAAATTGTATCTCATGAGGGTGTTAAGGTAGACCCTAACAAAATTAAAGAAATTAGGGAATGGAAAGTCCCCACAAGCATAAATTAGTTGCGAGGATTTCTCGGGTTAACAGGGTATTATCACAAGTTTGTTAAGAATTATGGGAGAATAGAAACACCTTTAACAACATTATTGAAGAAAGAATCATTTTCATGGACTCCAGAAGTAACTAAGTCCTTTGAACATCTTAAAGAGGTAATGTGCTTAGCACCAGTCTTAGCTACGCCAGACTTCACAAAAAACTTTATTGGGGAATGTGATGCCTCGGGAAATGGAATTGGTGTTGTTTTAATGCAAGAAGAAAGACCCATTTCTTTTGAAATTCATCCAATCAAAGGAAAGTATTTACAGAAAGCTATTTATGAGAAGGAAATGTTAGTAATACTACATGCACTAAAGAAATAGTGACCTTACCTGGAGTTATTTTTCATGTTTGGGTACTCAACTAGCTCATAGCTCATGTTATCATCCTCAATCTGATGGTAAAACTAAGATAGTGAATAAATGTTTGGAAGGATATCTTCGTTGTTTTGTATGTGATAAAAAACAAAATGGTGAAGTGGTTACCTCTCGCTGAATGGTGGTATAACACTTTCTTCCATGCTGCAGCAAAAATGACCCCATTTATGGCACTTTATGGATATCATCCACCATCCATCACATCATATTTAAGAGAAAATTCTAAGTTTCAAGTGGTGGAATATCACATCGAGCATCAACAAGAAGTTCTCCAACTCTTAAAGGATAACCTAAATCTGGCACAAAATCGAATGAAACAACACACAAATAAACATTGCAGCAAGAAATTTTTTTATGTAGGATACTGGGTATTCTTACGGCTACAACCATACAAACAAATGTCCCTCAAGCAAGCTAAGAAGGATAATAAATTATCGCCAAAGTATTATAGCCCTTACAAGGTATTGCAAAATATTGGTACTATAGCATATAAATTGGAGCTTCCTGCTTCTTTGTGAGTGCATCCAGTTTTTCATGTTTCATGCTTAAAGAAGGCTATAGGTAAAAAAATTCCAGTTCAAACAATATTGCGAGAACTTGATGACGAAGGAGAAATTATATTGGAACCTGAAGTAGTCACGGAAACAAAAACTTGACAACTACGAAATCGATCAATTTCAGAGAATCTCATCAAGTGGAAGAACTTAGCTACTGAAGATTCTAAATGGGAGGATGAGAACTTTATACAAAATCACCCAGAGCTACTCAAGCGTTGAGGGCAAAATCTTTTTGAAGGAGAGGGGCATGTTAGGTACCTATATTACTAGTTTAGTCCCTTATTTTTATTAGTGTAGCCCCCTTATTATTGTTGTTGTACCCTTGTAACCCCAATATTTCTATTATTGTTCCCTTACATTATTATTGTTAGGTCGGATAGGATTATATTGTAACCCCATGGACTACTAAATATAGAAGGAGTTTTTTTCATTTGTATCATCCAAGAATTGTTCATTTATGTAATGTAAAGGAGTTTTCCCCCTCGAAGTGGTTCAATTCTAAGGTGTTGATCTCTCTTTTATTTCATTTTTGGAGTTGGTTTCATAACAACCAAACTCATAAAAACATCAAACAATGATGGACTCATCGAATATGGTGAGATCGAACAACTCCTTCTGAGGGTTTTTTTGATGGTCCTAAATTACTTCATCAACATTGGGTGAAACCAACTGGTCGGGATCCTAAACGATATCCTTTTTTGTTTGGAATGATGGCTCCAACTGAAATTTTGGGACCATTTTCCCTTGAAATAAAACTATATGGAATGTGATGGAAGTGATTGTCTATTATAATAAGTACTAAGAAATTAAATAAGAACTAATATAAATTATTTCTAAACCTGGGTAAGCTGATAACATATGTGTTATAAAGGTGTCATGGTTTACATAATAATATAGATCATCATGCAACTATGATATTAAATCAATAAAAGAAAGTTAATTTAATTAAATAGTCAATTAAGTTAATTTGTTTAAAAATCACATGTAGTAAGATCTCGTTGTTCACAAATATAACTTGAATTGCATTCAAACACATCAATAGTGATAATGAAATATTGACCAACATACATATAATGTGAATAATAACATTAAACCATTCCATTCAAAGAAAAATTATATAAATTGATAGTAGTACTTGATACACCATAGATCTGCTCATCATGGAAAAGCAAGTATTTTAGCTTTAATATTAAGAAAACTTAATTACAGTAGTGCAACTTAAGTCTCTTCTTCCAAAAATTCAAAACTTATAGTTTTTCAACAAAGGATAAAAATAGATTTATATAACAACTCTTTAAAAATAGTAACAATAAGGGGAAAATTTGTGAAATAGTTGCAACAAATTTCCATGGTTAGGAAGAAGATTGTTCAATAGTTCGATTTTGCAAATTGTACATATCGATCAACCAGTTGAGCTCCAGTGGACACTTGGGCTTGATCCTAATTTGACCTGTAAAGATAAAAATTTTCAAAGATAGCAAAATTTGTGTGGTGACATGTGAAAGTCATTAGAGAAGAAACCATTGGTTGTGCGGCTTCACTAGAAACTACTAGTGATGGTCGAGATCAACCTTGGTCAATTGATCAATTATTTCGGCGATCTTATTTTAATGTTCATACCACGTATTTTACAATACTTTGATATCAGTAAAGGTACCTTCGAGATAGCTCAGAATGAGATTCGATTGCAATAAATTATCAGTGATGGATTCAATAATAGAGCTGGCGAGATTTCGGGCTTCATTTATGGCTACTTCGGCCTACTTTATTCATATTTCCCATTCCCTAAATACAATAATTTCCTGAGCCTCATCATTCTTAGGCAGATTAGAGAATATACCTTCTTCACTTTCTTCCTAGTTGAGGAATTTTTGAGCTTTTCATTTATTTTATCAAAGTAATTTGGCATGTCTCACAATTGATCAACAAGAGAATTGGTAGCTTTGCATTGATCTTGAATTATTACTATTTTTTTGCAAAATAATTTATATTAAGAAGAGTATTCAATTCTTTAGCTTCCCTTTTGAACTCTGTCAATTCAGGACTGATATGCAGTTGTTTAATCTTGTTCTGCATTTCTTGAATTTAATAATTTCTGACTTGAAAATATTTATCATATAGGACCTTAAGGGAATCAAACTTATGCTGTAGTTGTGTTAACTATTCTTGATTGTGTTCATTGATCCTCTACTTTTCAGTCTCAAGATTTTGATCTGGCATAAAGATTTTCTCTTCTTTCTCCTTGAGAAGTTGATGGACTTATGTAACCTTATCAATAGTTGTTGAGGCATAAGCATCGGTAAACTAAGTGAGTCTCCCTAACTCCATTTTTGGTTTTGCACCAGATAATTTCCATAAAAGTTCAAAATAAAATACATTGTTGGATACTAAATCTTGTGATTCATCAAGTTTTATTTTCTTTCTTCCTCTTTTCACTACAACCTTGTGTTGAGGGCTGTAGAAAATATCCAATGGAGGGATCTATTCAATATATAAAACAATTTCAGAGGTAGGAAAGCAAATAATGACTTAAATCTATTTCTCATCATGGATATGAGATTTACTAGTAGCCTTCTTTGCTTTAAAAATATGTTCGGTATTTTTAGAAGTATCATGAGTATGAATTTGTTGTGAATCTTTTATATTTTGGGGCTCATCATTCCTTGAATTCAGAGTTTGGCTAAACTATTTCCAAATTTCATCTAACTTAGGATCAGATACAAATCCTTCAACAGAAGAAACCACAACACCTTATGTTTGAGGGGGTACTGCTAACTTTGAAGAACTAGTACTCTGAACATTAGTACTTAAGACTTTTTCCTGAGATAGCTACAATAAATCCAAAAGGAAGGTTGGTTATCCTAGAAGTTATGTACTGCAAAAATTTAAAAAATTCTTCTAGGGTCAATTGATCTTCTTCTTTTTGTAATACGAGTGCATAAGAGGAGCACTCCTCAAATAACTCAACCAACTTATCTGGTTCATGAATAAATTGTGTAAGGTTTTGAGAAGCTGTGAAATTCTTGACTACAGAATTAGGGTCATACTGCCTGTTGGCACAGTAGGTAGATTGAGATACTGAATGGTCTGGATTTCCTTCTTTGCATGCTTATAATTTGCAAAGGAAAATATACCAAACTTAGTTAGAAAAGATGGCGACATCCTTCTATTTGAATCTTTCAGTGTTTTGGAAATACCATATCCTATAGTTTGATAGGTTATTTCTCTACTTAGAAGCTCATCCATAATGTATAAGGGCAGGAGATGAGGGTGAGTTACGCTTTCATAGACTCTAGCATAGGTAAAATATTCTTCCTCGAACCAATTCCCAACCTTCTGAAAATCATCATTAGCTTCCTTGGACATTCGGGGTGGATTAGATCGAAAAAATACTTTATGAATTGGAAGTATGACTCTGTGGAAGATTTGATAAAAAATATCTTGCTATTTTGATTCCCACAGAATATGATGATAAATATGTATGGGATTTGAATCTTTGAGAGTCTATTTCCATCCCATGGAAGGCAAATCCAGTGAAAAACATAAAAATCCATGATGTAAGAAAACCTATAGAAAAGATGGATTTTTTTCCAAAAATAATGCGAACTTTTCTAAAATCTAAAATATGAGCACCCAAATTATCTAATAATATAGTATCCCCATAATAAATATATCTATCTGAGGCTCCATAAATAAGAGGTACCTAGTCATCGGGGAATTTTGCCATATTAGGTTGCATATGCAACCTACACATCATAGCAGTGACTTGGGAGAATGGACTGACGAAAGAATCAATAGAGTACGTATAATTTTTCTAAGTTTTCCAATGTGGTTCCACCCAGAAGTATGTATACTAGGTACTTGTTGGATGCAAAATTTAATTATGCATCCAACGGGTGTATACACTTCACATTTGAGTAAACATACAAGGATATAAGTAAAAATGGCAATAAAATAGTAGTTTCCTTTCTTATTCTTTAAAAGATCATGACTCCTATTTTATTATTTTAACTAGTATTTTATTATTTTCCTTAGGAGACCCAATTTAGACCTTAAAATTCCCCTAATGGTAATTTCTATGTACTTACAATTTTTTATGGCAATACAACGTGTTCTTGTAAATATGTATTTATACATGTGTGGTGTGTATCCTAACCCTCCATGGAGCACATATTAATGTTCAATGTAGGGAAGCCAAAACTTACCTATCATGCTAGTATAGTGAGTATACAGTCACGATAGTAAAATTGTTGGCATTTAAAAGACCTCTCAATTTGTGCCAAATCCAGTTATAGGGTGAGTTTGAGTTCTTGAGGACAGAACCTAAGTAGAGAACTCATGCTCACACCATAGAAAGTGTAAGTGTTTGGTGTTAGATAAAATGGAGTATTGTTGGTAAAACATGACATCGTGCATGATTCCCATTCAATTTGTGTTTAAACCATGGCGTAGAAGGCTTGCAATTACATTCCCTATAATATGAACAAAGTGGCAGAAATAATAATAGTTTTCCCACTTTTATGCCAGAAGGAAGTTAGTCATTCATGAAAATATTTGATCACTTATCACAGAAAAATAAGAAAAAGTTTGAGTTGTTTAGATACAGAGCTTACTTCTTTAATGCAAATTATTTCCTATCACGGAGGCACAATCCAATCCCTTCTACGAATTAGTCTCTATGCTTCTTTCACAAACATTTTATAGGTTGCCAAGGACTATGAAGCTATAATATCATTTTGTGTTACCAATATGTCAATGGAAGGTTTGAAGTCGATGTAACAAGGAAGAAGGATTTCCTAGAAAATTGGATTGTGCTAAGATTGTGAGTTAGGGTCCACAATCTCTAGGACCCTACACGAGGGTGTTAAGGAAATAAAGAGGCTTGGATCTTAGTGAGGTGGTTTGGCCTAGAACCACGATAGAACTTCCATTAGGGTTCAGAGGATAGGAAAATAAAATCCCTAAGTTGGATGCATCATGTGGCATTGGAGCTCACAGTTCCCATGAGATTTCACTCATACTGCACAGAGGCGGGGCTTGCAATTTGGAGCTTGCGGTCACGGGATATGACCATTTGTGCTACATCAGAAACCATAAATTTTAATGGTATCCATAGTTTAAAACGCACTAAAGGGTCATCCCTTAATAACTTGCACTATTTATGACTCATTTAATCCCAATTGGGTAAAATGGATATTTTATTTATTTAATTATTTGTAATGTTAAAAATTTATAATATGAGGGTGTCCTATGAAATGACAATATGAATATAACTTTGAGGGTTTCCTCTACATGGGACTTCCATGTTTTTCATGAATGAACCCAAATGATTCCAAAAGAAAAATCCCAAGCACCACTTGATGACCTTATGATTATGATTAGTAGACATTGAGTCCAACTAGGAATCCTACTCCCTAGACTCAACCCTCACTTCAAATACAACAAAAAAATTCCCCCCTCATTTCCTTTGACGATAGATACAAAGAGCCATCATAGGCGACTTCCTTATGTAATTACATGGTGGAATGGTTATCCCACCCACATCAAAATTCAATTGAAATACCTAATAAGAACATTGGAATGGGATCAATATCTTATGTATATCATCCCCATTCCCTCTCCCTTTTGTTGTCTCCTTAATACACATGTGTTTTCTTTTTAGGTGTAACATAGAGAGTCCTTTCCATGCCACACATTCATCCTCATATCTCCCTCTTAAAACTCCATTATAGGGTTATTACATTATCTTTATTTTAATAAAAATATGAAATACAGTAAAAATTAAATTTGAATTAATTATGATAAGCAGTTATGATTCCATCCCTCAACCATATTGAAATCCATCTCTTGGATGCATCCATTCCACAACCTGACATTTTTATAACCTTGAAATTATTCATATTTGTCATTTTACATATCTCTTCGCCACCTCAATAGCTTTATTTTCCCGTTTTCATTGAAATATCACCATTATAAGATGTTTTTTTGTGAAATTAACTCTAACGAGTCTTAAAAGGCACACTATGCTAGAAATTGAGTGTCGCACACATTTTATTTTTTTCACTCTCGCTAATTCTTTATGTTTATCAAAAAATTCTCTATTTTCATAGATGAATTGTAATGTTGAACAAATTTAGATTCTCGTGGTGAATAGAATTTCATAAAAAAAAACTCAAACAATTATTGTTTTTGTCCATTTCATTGAAATTTAATTTAATCAACCAAAGCATTGTACCTCTTACCCTTACAAACACATGGTCATATCATTCCTATCACATATGCTAATTTCAAATAGTACATTAAAGAAATATACTTATTGAAAAACATGTTAATTTTAAGTAAAATGTGAAGAAATACATGTGATAATTTATAATATAATTTGACCTTTGTCATGACAATAAGTCTTGTTGTAGACTCGAAAGGTCGACATCCAAACATGTCTACTATAAAGCAATTTACAACCTCTCAATCTAAAAATACAATTTTTTTAACTAAATAAATGTCACAGATTTTGAAAAAAAACATCTTTTACAAAAATAAAATAAAATAAACATCATTAACATTCAAAAATTTATATTATAAAAAAATATAAAAGAATAAAAAAAAACAACTTTTTTTATCACACAAAATACAAAAAAAGTGTGTACCATTGATTTGTTTGCACATTACTTAATGATGATGTAATATTGGCTGTACAATATAAATATAACTTTGGAGTTGTCTACCGAGGCCACGTTTTGGCCTGGACGGCAAAAATCTGCCGGAATCCGGTCAACTAAATTTTAAAAAATCAGGTAGTTGCAGTGCTTGGAATCCATTTTTGATAGTGGAAATGGATTCAGCACTATCAAAAACCTCAGGGGCACTCAACATACTAATGTTTAACAACTGTAAACAAGATTCTGGGCAAATCTTTGCAGGGTTTTCTGAAAATTGTTACCGGATTCTGGGTCAATTTACCTTCTCTTCATTGCAATTTATTCAAGTTCATTTTCTATTTATACATTTCAAGATATATATATATATATATATATATATATATATATATATATATATATATATGCGTTTCTTTTGTTATATATATGATAATGCAAGGTTGGCTGTACAAAAAAAACTTGGTATTCTCTTCATTGTACTTCTTTCGTGGTCTTTTTCTATGCACGCATAATTAAATGAAGTTAAAAAACCTTATTATTCATTTTACACAAGTGTAAATCACTATTACAGTACGTTAGCATGACTATGCCAACATAATAAGTTCAAGTTGATTTTTTATTTAATTATTTCAGCATTATTTAATTATTTACGCATTTCATTTTCCATAAACTGTAAATAACTATTACACTACAACAACTTTTGTCTAAGATAATGTATCCAACCCACTATGTAAAAAGCTTTCATGGTTTAATCATCTCCAATATCTTTGTCACCTTGGTTTTTTATTTAATCATGTTAACTTGTGTTAAGATAATGTATCTACCTACGCATGCAAAAAGTTTTATTGGTTTAATCATATGCACAGTTTAAATCCAACCTCCAAAATTAGGAGAAATGTCTAGGGCTATGGATCACTAGAATGTGGAACAAGAGGGTAGCGTAATAATCCAACCTCCATAATTAATTTAACCTGCATGATTAGGAGCAATATCTACGGCTCTCGGTCACTAGAATGTGGAACTTGAGGGTAGCGTATTCTATGCCACTGATTAAATCTTTATAACGTAAATTGCAATACTGAAAGGGCAATCGATTCTAGTCTATGTGCCTGTGAGTTCAAAAAATGTATACCAACGCCAATGAAATGCCTCCATGAATGCCAACCTGTTGTATAATCTGCATCACATTTCTCATGCTGTTAAGTCTATTTCATAGAAGCGTTTATGGTAGTATGTACGGTCTGAAAACACCAAGATGCGAAGTAAAAGAAGAGAGGTGGTGAACATAAAACATTTGGGTTGAAATGGAAGACACTTTTGTTACTAGGTATATAAATTTATAGGAGGTCTTGTGTTTTTTCTCTTTAATTTTTTAATTATGGAATATGAGTTATTGTTATTACATTTTTATGTGGATGGTTATGATTATTTTTAAATTGACTATTCAGAATTTTAATTTAATTATTAATAATTATTAAGTAGATGCTAATTAACTATTTTAGAATATTCATAATAATATACACATATCACAAATAGTTATGCATTTTGTATTTTTTTAATTAAATTTATTGATTTAAAAATAACATCATATCAACAAGCGTCATATAAATTGAGTTACAGTTTTTTGGGCATAGGATATTGATAATTCATGGTATTGTTACATTCATTTTTAAAATGTATATATGTTTAAGTTATATATTAATTTTTTTATCATTTATAATTATTTTATTTTATTTTATTTATTTTAAATTTTAGCAACTTGGAATGTATGATTAAATGTCTGTTTTGCAGCTTATTATGAATTAATGCCTATATGTATTTATTAACCATTTAATTTATATGAGTTTGCTCTTATCATGAATTTAGATTTTCACACATAATATTATTATTTTCATTTAATTTTTTTATTTAAAAATTTTATAAATACAAAATTAAAAGAAAAATTCCAATATTATTGTAATTTTGACATTAATTATATAACTATTATACTAAACATGTATAGCATAGTCATTTGTATTTTTTACTATAGCTAACATTGTTTTTTTTTTTTCTAACAAGATCAAATGCTATATTAGATTTGAAAAAGAAAAGGAAGGAAAGGTTTCCTTGATACATCTGATGTTACTGATGAGAGACAGAGAAGATAGCGACCACAAAATGCTAAGCCTTCTTTGAGTCTGAACATATGTACTGAAATATAGATTTCGGATATATTCGAACAAACCAAAGAAGTAGCACAAAATTAAAAGACATATGCAAAGAAGGAAGGGTGGTGCAGATCAGTCGATGCTTATTGGTCACCAAGTTGATGCATCTGTGTTGTCCTATGTATTAGCATTTCTCACATTGTTGGAAGTGGAGCTTGGAGCTCAGCGTTTCTCAAGGATGTATTTGAGGATTTGAATGGATTCTTCTGCATGAGAGCAATGATTGGAGAGATCATTGAACTGCTGCTGGAGCGATGATGCCCTGTGCTAAAGGAGGTTCATGTCTACTTGCTGCTTTTCATCCAAAATTCTTTGTTGAGCACGAATTTTCTCCATTTCAGCTTGCAGGTATACGCAATGGAAATAGTCTTCATTTCGCGCCATGATGCAGTGGGAAGGGAAGATGATCAGGGGAGGAGAGGAGGGAGAGTGTGCAAAGAAGGGAAGGGATGCAAGGATGGAAGGCGATGAAGGAGGGGAGAGGAGGGACATAAGGAGATAAGAGGGCAGCAGTGCGAAGAGGTGGCCAACAAGGAAGTCGGGATCAGTGGGAGGGAAATAGCACAGAACTGGGGAAGAGGAACGCAGCGAAAGGAGGTGATACAACAAGGAGTGGATAGGGAGATAAATAGCACAGAGGAGGAGGGAAAATGGAGGGAGGTTGAGAGCCCGAGGAGATGGGATCATTGGTGTGGAGGTGAAGGGAATACGAGAAGTGCGGGGAGATTCAGATTTTCTTTTGCAGAAGATTCAGCAGTGAAGATTTTCTTGCTGCGTCAAGATCATTGTAGGGGAATAAAAGATAGGACATTATTGCTATGGATTTGACCAGTTGTTCTTGCGCAAGCTTTGTTTGCTAGATTGTGAGAAACCTTGTTATTTTCTCTTAGAATGTGTGGAACGATATGTATTTCATATCTTTGGACAAGAATCAAGATACGTCATCTTCTTATGATTCTGTAAATATCAATATTGAGGATGGGGAGGTCTTTGATCATGATGATGATGATGATAGAAGAGTCTTCGAACACCATTGCGTTGGTGATATTTTTTTTCACATTTGGAGGACTTGAAGGAGGGCATAAGCTTCGGCATTATTGTTGGAGAGGGAGTCAAGTCCCCATTCAAAAGAGAGCATATTGCTGCCATTTTCATTTTTGATGAAACCTCCTACTCCAGCGATTCTCGGGTTCGATTTAGAAGCTCCATCGAAGAAGAGAGCTGGCATGGAGCAGTTTTCGAGCCATTCCATGAATTATTTTTCTTTTAATATAATCTTCCATCTTTCAATTTGATGAGGTGGAGTAACTAGAGGCTTGGAGTGTCTAGGACTATCCAAAAACTTGCCCAAAAAAATCCTTTCTTCCACTTGAAGGTCACTGACATTGATATTGTTGGTGCTTTTGGAAGCAATTGTTTCCAGGGTGGGGCTCCAAGTTTTGTTGCAGACTTTCCGAAGAGAAGGATTTTTATCATTGAAGATCATCTTATTTTTGGCAAGCCATATGTTCCATAAAAGAACATAGGGGAAGGTGTCCCAAACTCTTATGGCTATTTTCTATTTCTTTTTCCCCCATGGATAACTTTTCCTTCAATTTTTTATCAGATCTAGAGTGGTGCTGATGGGGTCTAATTGAATCTGAGAGAAGGGTGTGAGGTCTTTCCAGCATTGGACTGAAAATGGGCACTTAATAAAAAGGCGAAGTGCTATCTCTTTTGCACCTTGGAAGTTGGGGCATCTAGATGACCCATTAACACCCATTTTTTTAAGTTTTCAGAGGTTAAGATTTTGCCTTTGAAGAGAGTCCATATAAATATTTTTATCTTTGGAATGGCTTCCGACTTCCAAATGAGCTTCCATATTTGCCATTGGGGAAAGGGAAGGTGCTCTTTTTTGAGTTGGCAGTAAGCTACTTTGATGGTGTATGCAGTTCCAGAGGGATCCAAACGAAATTTGTCCATACTTCCTTTCAGCAAGGGTGCAACACCATGGAGCAGGAATTTGAGGTTTGAGAGTTCTTCTTCCAAAAGAGGAGTGATAGGAGCTAAATTCCATCCAATAAAATTGTTATTATGCTCATCCTACTTTGAAATTTGGTCTAGAGAGATAAGTTGATACTTTGGAGATGACAGAGGATTCAATGAGTGCTCGACCTTTCCGAAAGAGGAGTTTTTCCCATGATCCTAGCATTCCCAATGTTGATGTTTCTTCCCCCTTGTGGAACTTTGGAGAGGTTTCGAATTAAGAAAGGGATATAATTTTTGCATAGAACCCATACTCTAGAGCAGGGTCTACTTGGAATTTCATGAGAAAGGAGTTTTTGTCTGTAGGACCTAAGATATTTGGATTCAAGGACTTTTTCCACCATGCTTGTTGTCCACTAATGAAATTCCAAACAATGTTTCCACCAAAGGCATTTTTCAGAAGTTTGGGAATGCGGATTCCAAGCCCACCATTTTCGTAATTATGTGTGACTTGTCTCCACTTAACAAGATTGTATTTACTCTTTTCTTTTTTTCCACCCTACCAAAGAAAATGCCTTAAGATTGCTTCAAATTTGAGATGAATGCTAACGGGAGCGTAGAGAAAGTGAAATGATACAGAGGCATAGATGAGAGGGCAGATTTGAGCAAGATGTTTCACCCAGCCAAGTTTAACCAAGGAGATCCCCACTATTGTACTCTTCTTTTCATTCTATCTATTGTAATATTCCAAACTTTAGACTTCAGAGGCCCAGCACTTACTGGCATGCCTAGGTAATTGAAGTGATCCAAGTTTAATTTGTAAGAGACTCCAAAAATTTGAGTTATTTTGTGAATGGTTTGATTTTTTGTGTTCCACCCATAAATACAAATTTTTAGATAGTTTATCAGCCCTCTGGAGTAAAGCATGAACTTTTCAAGGAGAGATTTAAATCTATGAGAAATCATACAGGTTGCACCCCCCATAAGGAAAGTATCATATGAAAATTGTGAATGACTCATATTCTTGACCCCATTGCCAAATTTCATACCAGTGATGAGGCCAACTATTCGCTTATGGTCCAAGGCCCTACTAAAGGATTCAGCCATAAGGATGAAGAGGAAAGGAGAGAAGGGATAGCCATATCTAAGACCATGTGAGGATAGGAAGAAGGATGCAGGCCTGCCATTTATGAGGGGGGAGATCAAAGGATTAGTGATGCAAGCTTTGATGAGGGAGATGGATTCATTGTCAAAGCGCATTTGCTGAAGGGCAGAGAAGAGGAAGGAGTGTCTAACCCTATCGAAGGCATTGGAAAGATCGAGCTTGAGAATGAAGCCTTTCTCTTTGCGCATCATACTCGAATGAATAGCTTCTTGTACAAGGAGGATGGAGTCTGAGATTTGTCGTTGGGAGATGAAACCTCCTTGGTTTTCCAAGATGAGGTTGGGGAGGAGGGGCTTAAGGAGCATGGCAAGGATTTTGGTAATAATTTTGTAAGAGGAATTGTAGAGAGAGATGGGTATGAACCTCGAAAAGGGGGAAGGGCAGTTTTCTTTGGGGATAAGAGAAAGGTAGATCGAATTGGTGAATCCCCCTACCTTCTTCTTTCTTTGAGCCCATTGTATCATTTTGGTTAGATCCTTTTTTATTAAGTCCCAGTAGGTGCTGTAGAAACTGTTGGAGAAGCCATCAGGACCCGGAGCCTTGTTTGGATGCAAGGACCATATGGAACTTTGTATTTCAACCTCCTCAATAACTTTTTTCAGAGTGTTGTTGGTCTCCTCCGTGATCAGCTATGGAAAATGACTTAGGAGGTCTGAATATTCTTCTAGCTTAGTTATTTTAGTGAGGAGATCTTTGTAATAGGTTGTGGTAGCAGCTTTTATATGTTCTTGATCTATCTAAATTATTCATTTTTTTTCTATGATAGAGGATATGTTATTTCTTGTCTTTCACATTGTAGCTTGCTTGTGGAAGAAGGAGGTGTTTTTGTCACCTTCCTGAAGCCACAAATTTCTAGATTTTATCCTCCACTTCTCCTCTTCTTTCCTGCTAATTTTATATAGTTGCCAGTAGAGATCTTTTTCTTGATCTGAGTTCTCTTGGTTCACGCCACGGGTATCAATTGTGTTATGGACAACCTCTAGATTTTATTTTATTTCTATTTTAATCTTATCAGGTTCCTTATAATGCAGCTTAGACAAATCTTTTAAGGCCATTCTAACCTTCTTAAGCTTCGTTTCCCAGATATATGAGGGAGATCCCTCTACATGCTGCTTCCAGGTATAACCCAGTACCTGCCTTGTTTCAAGGATGTCGCTCCACAGAGGGTTGTATTTGAAGGGAAGGGGGCCGAGAGAGGGTTGTTCACCAAGGGAAAGAGTAATAAGATAGTGATCAGGGGCAGTAGAGGAAAGGATGTTGGTGTAGGCTACTCTAAGTGTATTTGTGTTTTTTTGGAGTGATATCAACCACATATTTTTCCTGGATGATTATTTCAAGTAGATCTCTAGAGGGATCGGGGATGAAACTTCCACCCCATTTTTCATTTACATGCAAGATTAAATTGTAGTCACCTCCTATGATGATATTGTTGTTGTCTTCATTTTCAATGTCTACTTTTAGTGCCTTCCAACAGAATTCTTTATCCCTGTAGTGATTAGGTCCATATATGTTGTAAATAATGATCTCAATGCTCTCTTTAATGCTTCCCAAGATTACTTTTATCCAATTTTGTGATTTTGCAGCTCTTTTTTGTTTCCAGATACTTTTGTTCCAAATAGTAGCTAGTCCACCTGAGGCTCCTCTGCATTCTGAATGGATGCCAGCATGATTCTTCATTTTGCTTATAATAGTTTCCATGTCAGGATCACCTTGTTTAGTTTCATAGAGGAGGATAATATCTGGCTTCTCTTGATTCATTAGGTCTCTTAGGGCTGATTTTTTAGAGGGTTACCCTAAACCCTTACAGTTCCAAGACAGGGCTTTCATCATTTCAGGAATTCTAAGCGAGAACTCCCTTGCCTCCTTATTCCTTTTGTCCTGATTCTTTGTATTTTTGCCCTAAAATGTATGTTTTAATAGGGTTCTGAGTTCCAAGAGCTATGTCCTTTTGGGCAGCTTCATCTCTGTGGTGCTTAGATGACTTCCTTCCAGGGCAAGTTTTTTTTAGGATTTCCAATGTGACTCCTTGCACTTTTGGTGAGTTTCTAGTTATCCGGTCTCAGGAGGGATCTGGAGAAGGGGAGGGGGGATCAAGATTGGAGGGAGAGTGATGGGGGAAAGAGGGTTGAGTAGGAACAGAGGGCTGAGGAGGGTCATATTCTAGGGGGGCTAGGGAGGAAAAGGGGTTGGAATATGCTAGAGAGGCGATGGAGGGAGGGATGGGAGGATCAACAGGGTGCTTGGAGGGGTTAGATGGTTGTGGGGATGAGGTGGAGGGAATGGAGGAGGAAAATTTGGTAGGAGGCACAGAGTGGTTTGAGGGATTTTCGGTGCTTCTGCGGTTCGAGGTGGTCTTCTTCTTTTTTATGGTTTCCCATTGTGTGTCTGATTCCGGGTTTTCAACATCAATAACTTTAGAACATTTTTTAGCAAAATGTTTGTATTCGTGACATACCTTGCATTTAAATTGGATTTTCTCATAATCGAGATGGTGAATGTGAGTCTAGTTGTCAACTTTAAGCTTGATCGTTTCAGGGATACCTTTTCCCAGATCCAACTTGACGCAAATTCGAGCACATGCTTGCATGTTTTCTCTTGGTTCACTCTGATTGATGAACTTGCCAACATCATTTCCGATAGCATGAACAAAGTCATCCCCCCAAAAATGCAAGGGGAGATGTGGAAGGTACACCCAAACTGGAACAGCGTTTGGCACGTCAAGTTCTCGATCGAAGTCAAGCGTCCATTTTTGAGATAGATCCCTCTAGTATCCATGAAGTAAGGGTCGTTCCTGAATATCAGATCTTTTAACTCTTTTGTTTCGAAGTGAAAGGTGAAATAGCCTCTACCACAAAACCTGATAGAGATTTTCCCACTGATATTATCTGCCTAGTTACGCTCAACCCATTTTTGAACAGTATTCGAAGATGGCCATAACCCAGTGAACTGACCGATGAGGCCCTTCTCAGAAAGAGAAAGGGAAGCCATGCACGGGATAGTCAGAGGTAGAGAGACCTCCTGGACGTCATCAAGATTCTTGAAAAATTTTGAGAGCGTCGGGCGGGGGCAGGGCGGATCTAAGGAGTTGATCAGAGCTGAGAAGGCTTGGGCATGATCCGGAGGAGGGGTCGCCTCCGGGATGGTCTCCAGAGGGGCCATGTGCGCGGCTGAGAGTACGAGATGCAATCACAGAAGTGATCGCGGCACCAGAGTGCACCAGTGAAATTTAAACTTAGCTAACATTTTTTTATTAGAGAATATTTTATTTTTATTGTAAGAGGCACACATCAACTTCACGTTGAGAATTAAAAAAATTAATCCACCTTAAACACGTATCTAACATGAGCCCAAAGGGATCAAAATTTTTTAGGTGCAAACTTTGAAAAAAGAAATGCACCCCTCTAATCTCATGATAGATCACAATGAATATGTAGTGGTTCATTCATTGTTTAAGTCATGATTTTGGATGCTATATAGAGTACATAACTTAAACTTGTAGGTTCAAAAAACCTTTGTTGGATTTCAACAAAAAAAACTTATACCTAAAAAAAGACCAAATTGTAAAATATGGAGAATACATCAAACCTTTTAACCATAAGAACTTATTTTTTCAATTGTTATATATATATATATATATATATATATATATATATATATATATATATATATATATATATATATATATATATATATATATATATATTATATGACTATATAATATTTTATATATTATTTGAGCATATTAAAATGATTTTTTTTTATTAATATATTTTGAAGTATACATCAATGTTATTTCGTATTAAATTATTTTAGTGATAACCCATATTCTATTTTTTTTTGTTATTATGAATATTTTTAAATGTCACATATTAATTTTATATTAAGAATGGAATGCAATACACATACATTGCTTTTCTATTAAAGGTCATTTTATTTTTATTTTAAAAGTGACATGTGTCAACTCCACTTTGAGCGTAAACCAAACACATTTCCCTGGCCCTCAAAATGGGGGTAGAATGAGTCTCTTAACTCAATTTTAGATATTTCAAAAATTTTGTTTTACATATTTTCGTTGTTGTTAGTTATAAAGTGTAAGAGATAAAAATAATATAAAATGAAATGGTTGATGTAGTGATAACATTACTTTGAGTTTATGTTATAAAATAGAAATGATTAACTATATAAAGGCAAGTTGTTTCTTTAGATTTATTGATTATTATAGAGAGAATGTTTCTTCTCAAGTAGATATTCTGTAGAAAAATGTATAAAAATAATTTAATATCTAACTAGGCATGATGCTCCCAAATTTATTCTGAATTAAATAAATTTGAGTGAAATTCATTAAATTGGATAGTGTAGATATCTCTAAGAATGCTAGTAACTCAAAGGATACTAGTAACTCAATGAGTAATTTTCTAAGCATAAGAAACAAAATAACAAGGATAGATTAGAGAAAATGTTGCAACACATATTGACCCACACAAATATAGCATCAAAAGGTAGCTAGGTAAGGTTTTCCTTCTTTATTTTTAGGTTGCTTGGCTAGACTTTCATAATACATTGGGAAACACCTAGGAAAATTAATCAAAGGTTTTGTAAACCCAAAAAATTGGATTTTATTGATTGATTTATTTGTTTATTTGAAAAAATGATAAAAAAAAATGAAAAAAAATAATTTGGGATATTTTTTGTGGTAAAGAAGAGATGAGGGGGGGATTCTGAAAAAATTCCGAAGTATGTAGGTAGAACACAAAAAGGTATCGACACTGCATATAGGGGACCACACAAATGTGTGATAGAGTTTGAATATTACTAACAAGTAACTGAAATATTCCTCATCCGATAGGGTGCATGCGAAAAATGTAGGTTTGTTGGATATGGGTTAAGGTGGTGATTCATCTAGGTTTGGTGCAATTAATGGTTTATGCTTTGAATGTATGAGGATATATCACCTAGGTGGGTTGGCACGGTGAGCTCACAAGAGATTCCCTAGGCTAAATATGGAACACCAACACTATAAAAATGATTGCTACTCATAATAAAGGGTTTCATTGCTGGATTCTTCACTTGGTTAGATGTTATTAAGTCTATTTCTTAATGGTCAAGTGATTTATTTTATTATGCATTATTTATTTTCGTATTCTCACTATTACCTAATGCTACCCTTGTTCTAGTGATGGTTACTATGGAGTTAAGTTATTTGAACGTTTGACATGTTACCATTCTGTGAATATTATATACTTTGTAATTTATGAAGTTGACCAATACTATGATTTGGATGAAAACCTTCCCGATTCTTTGTTGTCAGACACCTTGAACTGATGTATATTTGTTTGTTCACCAATTAATATAATATGAGCTCTCTGAGAGTTTTGTCCTAGATCTATGATCTTGTTGTTTAAATGCTATGTGTCGATGGTGGATTTTATGAATGGATTGGACTGTACACAAAACTCTTAGTTACTATCTAGGTAATTATTGTAGAGGCTGCAAATAATTGTGTTACTACATAATAATTAAACCACATTCCTTTGTTATTTTCATGTTGAAGTTAGTTTTGAGCCAATATAATGAAGGTCTATCAGGTAATAATTTTTTTTTCTAAACCATATATCATGTGCAATCCACTTTTTTATAATTATTGGGAATATTTTAGTGCACATAGTAATATTTCTAAATGTATGTTTGTTCTATGGAAATTTCTATGACACATGGTAACTATGCTAAGTTGGGTTGGGCTTCTTTGAGATATAACTATATTTTATTCCCTCTCTCCTTCCATACCCTTTAATGGTTCCACAAACTGATTACCATACCTTGGGTGAGAGTTCATTTACTTGTGGGGTTTGACAATGCCAGTATCTATGGGGGTTTTTCTGGAAAACATCTGAACCCTCAGTCATTTCCCCCTCACACCAACAGGACCTACCAAACATAATGACACCACCAACCAAAGTGACCTAGAAAGATAAAATCCATGGAAGATGTCTATTAGTGAACATTAGAATTAGAGCCAAAGATCCTCTAATTCTAGTCTATGCTTCTATTATTTTTCCTCATTTTTTCATTATCTAAATACATCTAGAGATACCAATATGCCAATGGATAAAATGATATCATCACCACAAAGTAGGAAATCCAATACATTATCTCCCATGAATTTTCCCAAAATATGGTATCGACTAAGATTAAATTTAGTAAAAGCCCGATACAATTTCAAGTGAGGAAGTAGGACATGACAAGGAATAAGGGGATTACAAAGACAGTTCCAACAAATGCAGACATTGGGTAGCTAGGAACTTGTTTTCCGAGGTAATGTTAATGCAATCATAACCTTAATGAGAAAATAAAAAGTGTTAGACAATTCATTTCTATGTTTTACAACCAAAAGGCATTGAATTAAAAAACACCCTTCAAGATAAACCATTTGATATTTTTACGATATTTAAGAGATTTCAAAATATCATCACACAAATCCCTACAATCTACAACATTTTCTGACTTAAGTCTCTTGTAAACCCTAAGCATGGTATCAATTGTAGAATCCAACCAATTATTTATCAATGATATGGTTACCTATTCAAGGTAAGTATAATTATCCACAAACCCTATGAACCCTAAATTTTATATTCATTATTGGGGTCGATTAGGGTTTTTTCATGTTTCACAATAAAAATTTGGGAGATGTTTAACATGTTTGAAACGGGAAGGGAGTGAAGGAGTGTATGTGAATCGATTATGACCTTCTATATAGCCAATGAGAGCATGTTGTTAAAACTTTTCCATGTCATTGATGCTAATAACAGATATTGCTTCTTTGATTACTAAGTTAAATTTTAAACAATAATTTGAGTTTTTAATGGTAATCTTTATGTTTCTCTCAATTTTTTTACTAGAAAGAAATTTTATAAAAAGTAGCACTCATTAGTATTTTCCCATGAAGTATCAAAGGTGGTGTTCACTCTTCTTTTCAGTGCATGGTTATAGGTATTTATGGTATTTTTATTTTTTCAGGTAGGCAAGGAGAAGCACCTATATTTAGTGGCGGTGGAGGCAATCCTAAAAATGGTTATGGTCATATACATATGGAGATATTGGAGTCATGGGTGCCTCCTTTTTACCTTAAATCCTATTGTACATACTACATATCACAAAAGACATGTGAAGGGAGAGCCTCTTAAGAAAATTCCTTCAATGTAGTCAAGTCTCCTAGGTGACAAAAATCATGTCCACTTATTCTCTTAATAAAATCACACACTCTCACACATATATACAAAGTGTTAAAAAAAAAATAATACATACAATAATGGAAAATAAACATAGAAGTTTGTAAACATAAATTTTTTATAAATACTCATGAAAAGAAATTTTATATAATCTTTTATGTTAATATTAGTTATGAGCTCTTATGTTAATATTAGTTATCATTTAATGTTTAAACTACAAATATTGCAATATAATTGGAAAGCATTCAAGTCTAAGAAAGTTGGAAGTCAATTATCTTATAATTTTTTTCTTTTCTTTAAAAAAGAACATAATAATAAATCCTCATTTATAAAATGCAAATAAGTAAAAATAAATTTAATCACAACCTTTCATTAAATAATAATAATAAAATTATTCTTTATTATTAAATTTTAAATATATATATAATATTTATAATAAACACTCTAAAACTACAATAATCATTTTCAAAGACAAATAACCCTTTTAATATAGTAATGTGAAATATTACAATTATTATATATATATATATATATATATATAATGTTTGGAGAAAATTTAAAAGCATAATCTAAAAAGTATTGTAATATTCATGCAACAAAAGATCTTTGTGGAGAATTAATCTCCAACTATTAATAATATTTTTTTTTAATGTTTATTTGGTATGGTGAATGGCATCCGAGGACGAAAATCATTTTTACCAAAAATCCAAAATAAATCCATTGAAAAATGATATATGTACATATATAAAAATGATAACTATATATAAAATAGAAAATGAATAATAACTTAATATTTTAGCTATGATATTTGTATTTCATTAATATATAAGAACCAAAAATTTATATTATTGATAATGACTAAATAAATCATAATAAAAATATGTAAATATAAATTATAAATTAAAATGCTGAATAAACTTAAAAGATTTATTTCTTTAATATTATTTAAGTTCACAAGAGAGCCATAATATCTGAAACGATAAACTACAACCATTTATATGTCAGATTTCAACTCTGACATCGATATGTGTTAAAAAATATCACAAAATTAAAGACAAGTATCTTGACACTAAAGGAAGCCCTCACTTATTCGCGCGGAACTACTTTGATGGGCAGCCCATTGACAGGGGCAGGCATAGGGTCCACAATTACCTTCTCACCAGAATTCACTAAATTCCACTTGAAATTCTTGACAATATTATGCAGAAAAACAAGAATTTCCATTCGAGCAAACTCATTACCAGGGCACATTCGCGGTCCACCTCCAAATGGAACAAACGTGTAGGGAGGAGGCCCTGCTCCCTCGAATCTTGATGGATCGAACTTCTCTGGGTTGCTGAAATACTCGGAATTCTTGTGGGTCGAGTTGACAGTCCAATACATCTGCTCATGACACCCAATAATCGTGTTAGCTGGTCGTAAACTCAGTAAAAATCTGAAACAAGGATTTCAGGCACTGGCTCACCTTCCATCCTTTAGGGATTGTGAACCCCTCATATTTGAAGTCTTTGATAGCCTTGCGAAAAGTTCCTTGAACAGCAGGGCACAGTCTAAGCGCTTCCTGAGCAACTCTCCAAGAGTACTTCATCCTTTGGAGATCCTCCCATTCTAGAAGTTTTCCTGCCTCCTTCGAACCTGCTATATCCAATTGCTCTGGAAATATCGAATAAAACTTATGAGTTTAAGGAAAGTGTATCTCCTAAACGTTCTGTAATTTGGATACCAAAAGATGTAACTGGTTTTAAAAACTGAAAGAAACTTAATTTTGCACCCAGAGAAGCTAAGTTCTCTTCATCGCGCTGGGTACCCGAATTCGGACATTATCAGAGATACCCATCTAGTTTTTCAACCTAACAAGGGTTCGTCCATAAATATCCGAGGAATCCTCCCCCTACTTATTCCCTAACATAACTCCCCTAAATAAGCACTTCACTCCCAGATTAGAGAGGTCTCCTGCCAGAAAACAGAATAGATGCTACAATATATCAATCTTGAATTCTAATAATAGAGGATAATTGAATGATTAATGGGCGTACCTCTTAGCACTTCATCATAGCAGTGAGGGTTCTCCGCCAAAAATTTAAGCAGCACTGTTAATGTAGAACTGCTGGTGTCATGACCTGCATATAATAGATCAAGGATATTGTCCTCAATCTCGTTGTCTGTGAGAGATGCACCCTTCTCGTCCACATTAGAGAGCAAGAAAGACAACAGATCTTGCTCTGCAGAAGCCTTTCCCATTGCCAACGCAATTTTCCTCTCATTCATAATGCTGCCTAGTTGTTGGCGAATGACATTACCTGCGTGCCTGGCTTTGTTATATCGCGTACCGGGTAGATCTATGGGAATCTGCAGTACACCTTTCGCAAAAACCCTAAAATGTTGCCAAAGCTTGGCTTGTTCGTCAGGATTGTTTATGCTCGCAAACAAATCACAAGCCAGAGAGAAAGTGTAACGTTTCAATAAAGGTAAAGCTGTCACCTCTTTTTTACCAATCCAGTACTCGGCCAAGTGATCTTTGGTCATTGAATCCACTCGACCTACAAATTTCTGAAGGGCTTCCGGCTTCAGGAACGTCATCAGGATTCTCCTCAATCTCTTTGCATCGTCTCCAACTGCTGTAATTAAAGAATCTCGGAAGAGATTTCCCACGGAGGTAGGCCATGAATTGACCACCAGTTTGTCCTCGTTGGAGAACAAGAAGCGGTTGCCTTCGGGGCTGCAAAGTACCACAGTTGGGTGGCCAACAAGGGAAGTGCTGAACACTTTTCCATACTGCTGTGTTCGATTGTTAAAGAAATCCTGGGGACTTCCCCTCCTCTGGCATCCTAGAAATTCAAATGTCTCGCCAATCACAGGCCATCCAAAGGTGCCGGGCGGGATTCCTCGTAAAGCCCTTGTTCTACGGTTTTTGATGAAATAAAAGAAGGCAGCGAGACCTATAAAAGATGCGAGAAATACAGTAAGGATGAACGGTGGCTTCTCGAGATCTTGGGCCTTGTGCAGCAGTGTCGCAGCTTCGTTCCAAACCATGGTAAGTATAATATGACGAGCTCCAAATCTGGAACTGGAAAACAGATAAGCTCAAGGCCTTTAGATCAGATACAAACTATGGCTATTAGGCGTGAAGGCCCGTACAAATGGGCAGGCAAATACAGAGTATATTGGATGGGTGGCCTGTAAGAAGAACCAATCCATTTGACTGCGGTTTTTTCTGGGATAATGAGTTGCCCACCACCACTCACATTCTATTGAGTTTTTTTTGTGGTCAGTCCACATGTTTCAGGAGAGTAGCTTTCCATGAATGGGAATTTTATGTGTTTTGTATTTTTTATGGTCAAAATGGATTCACCCTCATTAAAATCCTTAGGGCAGTCAAAATACTGAAGTTTAACCACTATAACCCAAATTTTATAAAATTTTTACTGAAATTTTTCATAATTTTAAGAATTTCTGGGTTATTAATTATGTAAAGTTCTTCGGGTATCATTTGAAATTTTTTCTAGTTGTAATTCTTCCTATAAACAAAGACAAATTATATGTGTAATTAGTTTTAATTAATGTGAGAATAATCTAGATCATGCAGAAATAGATTTAGTTTTGAGTGGTTGAACAAGAGTGTTTATTTAGAAATTGGTTCTATCTATTTAGGTTTGTTTCCTCTTCTTCAGGAAGATTAGGTGAGTGCAATCTGCTATATAAGTGTGATGTAATCGTGCAATTGAATTCATTGATTTCCGTGAGATGTGTCTCACGTTTCTCTGTTGTGCTTTGTTGTGTTTGTTTCATTTAAGTTGGTATCGGAGCTGAGTAAGTGTCTTCGATTTGTTTGGGTATTGGAGTGAAAGCTCCGCTTTCAAAACCCGCCGAGAGCCTGTGTCACTGGCCTTTCGCTGCTGAGACAACGCATTAACTTGGCTGCGTTTTCTTGTAATTTGCTGTGTATTTCGTGTTGTTCGTGCCAGTGTTCGAATTGTGAAGCTTGTTGTTTGTGTTACACCAGCGCTGACCGGAATTGTGAAGCGTTGTTCGTATTACACCAGCGCTGACCGAAATTGCAATTCGTGAGTTTGCAATTCGTGAGATAGACAGCAAACATTTAGCTATTGCCCACGTCGATTCCCCACGGATATCAGTCGACCCCTGATCCTCAGAAGAAGAGCCTCTTGCGCAGCGAAAGAGCCATCGTCCCATTCTATTGACAGATTGCCCGAAATTCGTAAACATTGCTGTGCGTATTGGTCGAGTTTTTTTGAGTGCGGATATCTGTTCGTAACAGGTGCGCGGAGTGAAATTCAGAAGTGAAATTTAAGATCGTGTGACAGTTTGGTCGTGGAAGCCGAAGATTAAAACCGAAGTTTGGAAAAGGCTGTGCGTTTTTTTGAAACGGTTTTCGTTTGTGCGTTGAACAAATTTATATTTGTTCTTGTCATTTTTTAAAAGGGAGCAAGTTTTGTTTGAAGTTTTTTTGATTAAAAAAACAAACCAAACAAAGGGCGCAATATATCTTTTTAGGACGTCATTGACACTTTAAATTGAAAATGGTTTTTCCTCGTGGGCTTTGAGGATTCAATTGTGCATCATTGCATTCAATAAAAACTGCAACTTAGATCTTTGAATATTTAGATCTTTGAATTTCGTCATTACTGCTCACAACAATGGCTAATCCTCTTGCCGATTCATATTTAAATGAATCCACTAAACTTGATGGTGAAAATTATGTAAATTGGAAATTTAAGCTCATAACAGTTCTGGAGGCATACAATCTCTGGACGATTGTCAAAGGTGACGAGCCCAAGCCTACACCTCCTGCTGCCACTCAAGATTGGGATAAGCGTGAAATGAAAGCAAAGGTGCTGCTACGCATGTCAGTGAAGGACAATATTATTCCTCACATTCGGGACTGTGAAACTTCCAAGGTGACATGGGACACTCTCAAAGGTTTGTATGAAACTACTAATGCAAACCGTATTTTATTTTTAAAAACAAAGCTGCTATCTATCAAAATGGAAGCCAATGAAAGCATTAGCAACTTTGTTTCCCGAATTAAAGACTTGAGTGATAAGCTTGGTGATATTGGTGAAAAAGTGTCTAGTACCGACTTGGTAACTGTTGCTTTGAAGGGGTTAGTCCTAGACTACAAAGTCTTTATTTCAGCACTCTCAGCTAGACCGACACCTCCTACATTTGAAGAATTGGCTGGAATTCTTCTTCAAGAAGAAGAGCGAATGAAAAAATTTGAACTAGAGTCAAATGGTTCTGATTTGGCTTTGACTGCAAGAGGTAAAAGATCATTCCGAGGGAGACCATGGGACAGGAATAGAGGCTGTTTTCAAGCAAAGCAGAAAGGTATGACACCTCCTGATTCTTATGTTAAGAGGAACATTGAATGTGATTATTGTGGAAAACCTGGACATCTAGCTAAAGATTGCTATAGAAGAAAGAATAATGAATCAAATCAAAGACATAGGAGGCATAATGGAAATTTCATAAACAGAGACACCTCAGTGACTGATGGATTTAAAAATCTTAAGTTGTTTCTTTCTGATGCTGCATTGTCTGCTGAAACTGATGATGAGAATGCTTGGTTCATAGATTATGGTGCATCGGCACATATGACTTGTAATAAAGAATGGTATGATAAATATTATGAGAAATCTGATGGCACACACATTTACCTAAGAGATGACAGGTCACTTAAAGTCCAGGGCTATGGCATAATAAATGTGTACTTACCTAATGGACAAATGCGACAGATTCATAATGTGATGTATGTACCTGCTCTCAAAAATAATTTGATATCTGTTTCCACTATCACTGATAATCATTTAAAAGTGGAATTTGGTAAATTGGGGTGTATTATGAAAGATGTTCAGGACCACTACAGGGTTGTTTCTACAGGTACTAGGGTTGGAGGATTATATAGATTGGATGTGACAGTGAAGCGTCATGTTGCATTGACATCCAAAGAGACATCGACAGCAGAATTATGGCATCACAGGTATGGGCACCTAAATTACAATGATTTATCGTTGTTGCAAAGGAAATCAATGGTTGAAGGTCTTCCTGTTATGAAGTATGAACATTTACTATGTGAAGCTTGTGCACTTGGTAAGCAGCATAGAGAAGAGTTTCCTGTTCATACCGAGAAACGACAGTATGATATACTTGAATTAATTCACACTGATGCATGTGGACCTATGCAAACTAGGTCTCTTGGTGGTGCTTCATACTTTGTTATTTTTATTGATGATAGATCTAGGTATACCTGGGTCTATTTCATTCGAAGGAAGAGTGATATATTTGAGTATTTTAAAGAGTTTCAAACTATGGTTGAAAAACAAACAGGTAAGTACATTAAAATACTCAGATCTGATCAAGGGGGTGAATATAAGTCAAATGCATTTAATAGCTATTGTAAATCTAATGGGATTCAACAACAGTTCACAATACCACATACCCCTCAGCAAAATGGTGTTGCTGAGCGATGGAATAGAATCTTGGTGGAATATGCTCGTAGTATGCTTCAAGGTAAGAACATCTCTAATGGTTTCTGGGCAGAAGCCATTAATACTGTTGTTTATTTGAAGAATTGATGTCCCACAAAGCAATTAGTTTTTCAAACTCCTTTTGAGGTTCTTCATGGTTATAAACCTGATGTGAGTCATTTAAGAGTCTTTGGATGTACTGCCTTTGCACATATTCCTGAGGCTAACAGAAGAAAGCTTGATGCCAAGTCAATCAAGTGTGTTTTTATTGGGTATTGTGCGGATCAGAAAGCCTATAAATTGTTTGATCCGAGTTCCCATAAACTATTTGCAAGTTGAGATGTGTTGTTTCATGAGCACGCTGATAAAAGTGATACAAAGAATGATGCATGGCATATATCTAATGATGCTCATGTCAAACTTGATACTTTGATTAAGCAGGAACAGGAACAGGTACAGGTACAGGTTCAAGATCAGGATGAGAACAGTATGAGCACATCCAGCAGCAGTGAGTCATCACGAGAGGGTGATTCACCTCAAAGCCGAAGAATCATGGATGGAACTCCAATAGGTATTGTGGCACCAAGAAGGTCAACCCGACAAACCCAACTTCCTGCAAGGTATAGAGATTATGCCTTAATGTCTAATATCATGAATGTTGTAGAACCAGTTGATTATGAACAAGCTAAACAACATGAACAATGGAGAAATGCTATGAATATTAGTTTTACTAAATCTATTTTGTAAATCTATTTCAGCATGTATATATATGTGTTGTAACACTAAAAGGAATATAATGAAAAATAAAGGTGGTAGTCCCGATTTTGGATCCAAGGGAAAATCTCTGTGTATATTTGTTTTATGTTTTATTCTCTCACTATTGTTTATTTTATGTTTTTTAAGATTTGTTTGCAAATAATTTGTGTACAGGGTTAAAACCTACATTTGGTATTAGAGTTGTTTCGGCTTCCAGGGGACGTCTTTTCTATTGAGGGGTTTTTTTCCTCAAGCCTGTGGTAGACCCTGTTCAAAAGGAGATTTGTGGGATTGATTCTTGCGATGAAAGAAGATGGCGAGCAGTGGAAAGATAGAGATCGAGAAATTTAATGGTCAAACTTTTGAGTTGTGGAAGCTCAAGATGGAGGTTCTGCTAATGGATAAATATCAGTGGATCGCGCTAGATCCGGGTACTAAACCAACGACAATTTCAAATGAATGCTGGAAGAAGTTGGATCAGAAGGAAAAGAGCACAATACGGTTGTGTGTCTCAGATTCGATACTGTTGAATGTATCTAAGGAAGCTACGACAAAGACTTTGTGGGACAAGCTAGGGACTTTGTACCAATCTAAGTCTCTGGTGAATAAATTGTTCTTGCGGAAAAAGCTATATAACCTGAGGATGAAGGATGGAGACTCAGTGATAGAGCATTTGAATGCCTTCAATACTGTGGTAAGTCAATTGTCATATGTTGATATTAAAATCTCAGATGAAGATAAGTGCATCAATTTGTTGTATTCTCTACCAAATTCGTGGGAAAATCTGCTTATTGCAATAGGTAGCAATACAACTACCTTGAATTTTGATGACATTTTATCAGCCTTACTATCAGAGGAAATGAGACAGAGAAATATGGAGGGCCAAAATGGAGATGCCCTATCCATATGAGGAAGTTCCCATAATAGAAACAAAAATAAGTTTTCGAGTGGGAGATCTAAATCTAGAGGGAGATCTAAATCTTTAAGAAAGTTTGTAAAGGCTGGAAATGCGGAAAGGAAGGGCACTACAAAAAGGACTGCAGATCTAAAGCTCCTAGAAATGAAAGTGATCTGATGATGCTCCTTTTGCAGAGGCCAAAACCACCTCAAATGAAGGTGGGGATGTGCATTTTCCTTCTTCCTCAAATACACATGTTGATCATGAGGCATGGTTGAATGACCCCATAGGGAGTGGTTTTGTGAGTATGAGAATTATGATGGTGATGATGTCTTCTTAGGGGATGACAATAAGGCAAGGACCATCAGACGTGGAAAATTTAAGCTGAAGCTACAAGGTGGAAGGATTAGAACACTTCCTGGTGTTCTGCATATTCCTGAATTGTCCAGAAATCTCATTTATGTAAGAAATATGGATGGTGCAAGTGTAAAAACAGTGTTCGAGAAAGATACCTGCAAGATGGTTTAGGGAGCACTAATATTAATGCAAGAAGTTCGAATTGGAACTCTGTGCTTTAGGGTAGCATTTTTATTGATGGGTGCAACAGTTCTGTGGTTCCTGAAAGTGGAGCAGAAATCCTAGTGGTCTCTAAAGAAAAGACCATGCTATGGCATCAAAGGCTTGGACATATTGGAGAGAAGGGCCTTCAGATACTGCATGGAAATGTTACGGTAGAAGGTATTTCTAATTTCTCAAAGGATTTCTATTTATGTGAACATTGTGTATATGGGAAGCAGAATCAAGTGAGTTTTTCATTTGGTGCTAAGAGGGCAAACAAGATATTAGAGCTTGTGCATAGTGATGTGTTTGGACCTGTCTCAGTTCCATCACTGGGTAATTTTGTGTACTATGTTTCATTCATAGATGACTCCTCAAGGAATACATTGATATATTTCTTAAGGAATAAATCTGAAGTCTTTGACAGATTTAAAGAATCTAACGCCCTAGTGGAAAACCAGACAGAGAAGAAAATAAAGGTGCTAAGGATAGATAATGGTGGATAGTTCTGCAAGAAGGAATTTGAAGAGTTTTGTAACAAGTGTGATATATCACGGTAGAAGACTACTCCATACACACCTAAAAAAAATGGAGTTGCATAAAGAATGAACAGAATGCTGATGGAAAAGGCAAGAAGCATGCTCATTGGTACCGGGTTAGGATAGGAATTCTGGGCAGAGTCAGTGGAGACGACATGTTACCTGGTTAATAGATCACCTTCATCAGCATTGGAGGATAAGAATCCACATGAGGTATGGACTAGTAAGAAACCCTCTCTTTCACATCTGAGGGTATTGGGATGTAATGCATATGTACATGTTTCAAAGGAGAAAAGGACCAAGTTGGATAATAAATCTGAAAGGTGCATCTTTATTGGGTATAAGGATGGCTTAAAAGGTTACAAGCTTTGGAACCCAGAAAGAAGGAAGGTAGTTTACAGTCGAGATGTGGTGTTTAGAAAGGTGAAAGATGTTGTTAAACATGAAGTCCTACTGAAGGAACCTGATAAGATAGAGTTTGAGCTAAATAAGGATGAATCAGACTCTACAACAGAAGAAGATTCAGAAGAGGAAGAGCCACAAACTCTAGCTATGAGAAGATCATTTTGGGAAAGAAGACAACCAGAAAGGTATAATCCATCGGCTTTTTTTTTCTTTAAATATCATTGATGATGATCCCAGACCTGTCTGGGAAGCAGTGGATTCAGAGGATGGAATATTCTGAAAGGAGGTCATGGTTGATGAAATGGCATCCTTGCACAAAAATGAGGCAAGGGATCTAGTGGAGTTGTCGGCTGAAAGTAAGCCCATCAGGAGCAAATGGGTGTTTAAGAAGAATATGAATGTAGAATGCAAGGTGTAGAAATAAAAAACTCGATTGGTAGAAGACAGTTATTCCCAGGTGCTGAGAATTGATTTTGGTGATATTTTTTCTCCTGTTGCCAAGGTTACTTCTATTAGATTAATTTTATCTATTGTTGCTACATTTGATTTTGAGGTAGAATAGATGGATGTGAAGATAACATTTCTTCATGGGTATCTATAAGAGGAGATCTACATGAAGCAACCTGAAGGCTTTGTGGTGAATGGTAAGAAAGAACTAGTATGCAAGTTAAAAAAAAGTCTTTGTATGGGTTAAAACAGTCACCAAGGATATGGTATCAGAAATTTGATACCTATATACGAGGACTTGGCTTCACCAGAAGAAAAGAGGATCATTGTGTGTATTTTAAATTAATTGGTGATCGTGTTATTTATTTATTCTTGTATGTGGATGATATTTTGCTGATTGTAAATGACAAAGAAATTATCTAGGATTTGAAGACCCAATTGTTCTCCAAATTTGACATGAAGGATCTTGGTGCTGAAAACTATATTTTGGGCATGGAAATTAAGAGAGATCGGGCAAAGAGGAAGCTCTGGTTAAACCAGAGGAAGTATGTCGAGACAATATTGCAGAGGTTCAATATGCAGGATAATAAACCGGTGAAGGATCCTATTCATATAGGTGCAAAGCTATCTGCTAAATAGTGTCCCAAGACACAAGAAGAGGAGAATAATATGTCTCATGTTCCATATGCAAGTGAAATGGGTAGCCTGATGTATGCAATGCTCTGTACTAGACCAGACATTGCACATGCAATGGGAGTATTGAGTAGGTTTATGTCAAAACTAGGGAAGGACCATTGGACAGTAGTGAAGTGGGTTTTCACATATTTGTGTGGCACTAGAGATTATGGTTTGTGATACCACGAAAGACCGAGATTGGACATAGTTTTGAACATCCGTGGTTTTTTTATGCAAATTTGGCTAGAGATCTGGACCAAATAAGATCTACAAGTGGGTATGTGTTTAGCCTATTTGGAGGTGCAGTCAGTTGGATGAGTTAAAGACAGACTCTAGTGGCTCTTTCAACTACAGAGGCAGAATACATGGTAGGCACTCATGCAAGCAAGGAAGAAATTTGGTTGCAGATATTGTGTTCAAGTATGGGGTTGGTGCAGTGAGCTATAATGATAAACTGTGATAGCCAAAGTGTAATTTCTAGGCTAAGAACCATGCTTATCATTCAAAGACAAAGCACATTGATGTTCAATATCACATTGTGAGAGATATGGTTGGGAATAAAAGGGTGTTGTTGGTAAAGGTGGACAATTTGAAGAATGTTGCAGATGCATTGACAAAGTCTATGAGCACTCAGAAGTTCTCTTGGTGTAGAGAAACAATGGGCGTTGCAGAACTGGACTAATGACTAAGCTCTCTTATGGCCCCCTACAGAAATAAAACAAGTGGGATAATGTTGGGTATGTGTTATATTCTTTCCATGATTAGTCGCACGCACAGGGGGGGTCACAGAGGGGCGATAGCCCCCCCTGTACGTTGCACCAGGCACAACAAAAAAGTTTTTGGACCCTATTTTTTGGTGGGTGTACATGCCCATGGTTTTGTGCATGGGTTTGCACATGAATTTGGGGCATGATGGTTTTTGTCCCTTGGTATTTTGTAGATTCGTTCAAGGGAAATGTGGTTATGTTCTAATCCTAGGTTAATGGATTGGTGTTTATTAATGCTTCTACATGTATATATATGTGTTGTAACAATAAAAGTAATATAATTAAAAATTAAGCTAGTAGTCTTGATTTGGGATCCAGGGGAAAATCTCTGTGTATATCTGTTTTATGTTTTATTCTCTCGCTATTGTTTATTTTATTTTTTTTAAGATTCATTTGCAGATAATTTCTGTACAGTGTTAAAACCTACATAATTTAAATGGGAAAACCACTATAAATTGGGAAACTCTACTTCATTTCAAGGACATAATTTAGGTCCAGGAGAAGTCTGCAATAACAAGTGTGAGAATCACTATGAAATGAGCCTCATAACCAATGAAGAGAAGGAAAGGAAGAGTGATTTTCTTAGCTTTTTGGGGGGTTTTGTTTTGGGCTAAATCATTCCATAGGTTTGAACTATAGATGCTATCTATTGCAAAATAATTCGAAGTATTGTAGTCCCTTTTGAATTTCAAGAAAAGGAGAAAACTAAGAAGTATCTAAACCCGAGTTGTCAAAGAGGTAGCCTCCACCAAAATTGAAGGAAATCAAGGTACAAGAGAAGATCATCTACATGTACTAGGGTTTATGAATTAGGGTTGAGAAGTTGTAGGTATGAAGCAGAGAAAATGAAATCGAGATATGAAAGGTAGCAGAGGCAAAAAGAAAAAACAAGAAGTTGACTATCGTAGACTATATTAAGAAATAGAGGTCAAAATAAGAAGCTTACAGTGTCTTGTTCTTGGAGAGATCAAATAGGTCAAGGTTCTTGGTCTTAATATTCACTAATTGAAGTCTCTATAAGAATAAGAATTCGTTTGGGATTTCCTCTCAAGTGGGAGAGGTTTTAGCCCTAGATGATTTCTTATATTATATGTCTCTTGTCTCTTTATTGTTTATGATTTGGTAGATGTTTGATGAAGAACACTGTAATAGTATAACTAAATAGAAGATCATAATCTAAACGAGTAGAAAGCGTTCACAAGTAGCTATCATTACAAGAGAAATCACCTAATTGTTATGCACTAGATTTCTCAACAGAGTGTGCATCACACTTCTCCATATGTGTGATATAATAGATTTCTTCTTGGCACCGCTACTAATCCATGAGGAGAAATTTTGAAAAAACAAATATTTTTCCTTAATGATTTGAGATCACACACCATTTCCAAACACTTCCCTCCACATTTTTTTATAATCAAACCCTTTTTAAAAGTGGATGTATCTATGAAACCTGAACCTCCTTCCTCCACTTCCCTTGCAAGTGTTGACCATCATACCATATGATTTTTGTCTTGTAACTATGTTCCGTCCCATAAGAATTAACTCATGATAGCTTCTATCTTATGGATGATCTCCCTTGCCAATTAAATAAAGGTGCATCAAATCTATTGAATTTTTTTATAGCATTTATTTCATCATTACCATCCTTCCTCCCATCGTCAACCGTTTGTACTTCCAACTCTCCATTTTTTTGTGAAATCTTTCAATTAACCATGCTCAATCTTGTTTATAGTATCCTTTTGGTTTCATATTAAACCAAAGGTAGGTGAAACCATCATCCAGGATTGGCGTTGTTATCCCAAACAAATAACATATCTCTTTCGTTACATTCTCATAGCCGGCATCATATAACAAGATCGATTTTCCTTCATTCATACACAAACCAGACACAACTCCATATTATATAATGACATCTCTAATGGTTCTCCACTCCACCACTATGGATTCCCCACCGAGTTAAATTATCATCTACGAACATTAAATGAGAGATATCAATATTTCTGGTTACTCTGATCCCTTCAATAATTCCATTATCCTTTGATTTTCTATTGAAAGTATCAATAACTAAGAAAAAGAGAAATGGAGACATGGCGCAACCCTATATAATTCCTTTATATGAATTGAAAAATTGTGAAAGCAAGCTATTAATATTAACAACAAAATTTGTAGTTTTGCAACATGCCAAAAACCATTTAATGTTAAATGGAGACACGCCATATTTTAACAGGACCAAGAAGAGAAATTCTGAGTCAATGCCACCATATGTCTTTCTCAAGTATACCTTTAGAAGGAAATATATTTTTTTCTATGATTTAATAGATTGCATCATCTCCTGGGAAATACCAATTACACCTTGTATTTTTCTACCTTCTAAGAAACCAAATTGTTCCTCTGTAATATGCTTCGATAATAACAGCTTCAACCTACTCACAATCAATTTTGATGTCTTTTTGTACACTGAGTTGCAGAGAGATATGGGACGATAATTGAAAAGTTTCTTGGTTCCACCCTTTTGATGATTAATGCTATGAAAGTCGCATTTATGGCCCTCGAGATGAACCCCATGAATCCTATATTCTTTAGATACTGCCAACGAATTCGGGATCATCAAATCAATGAATTCAATAAAAAGTTCAACCCCCCATCCATCCGGGCCCAAACTTTTCTCCTTTTCATATTCCTTCAATATCTTCGCCAATTACTCCCTTGTGATTGGTTGTCCCAATTTTTCATATCCTCCTATGTGAACATGTTTGGAGCATCTTTTATGAAATTAAATTTCGACCATAAATATGTCTCTTGTGCCGATAATTGGCCTTTGAAATGTGTGAACATAGACTGTTAAATATATCTCTGTGAATTGAAAAAAAATTGGTGTCATCTCTTATCCTCCTTATGGAATTGATATATTTCTCGGCATTTAAATGTGCATGGAAATATCTAATTTTTTTATCTCCAACTTTTATTCAAGTCTCCCTACTCTTCATGCAGATGTCTTCTTCCCATTAATGGAGAATGCCCCTTCTCTTACTGGTCCAGGTGGATATTGGTGGCCACCCGCCTATTCCACTTTGACCCCCACCATTGTTTCTTGTAGTTTTTCAATTTCCCTAATTGTAGCACAATCTACTATTTTTGGAATTTTTTTGGTTCCTAGATTTCCAGAGCCGTTTTGAGGCCCTAAATGACATTTTTTGGACATGAAACCTTCGACGAACATGAGTTTGTTCCAAAAAATTGAGTTTTCTCCAAAATCTATATTCGAAGTCAGCAGTTGAATTCCTCATATTGATCTTTCTAACGATGTATTGTGTGTGTCAAACGAAGAGAGTATGTCAAAGTTACCACCCTAGGAAATTGATGTACCAATTTACCTCAACGAAGCCCATAATCTAGTGTTTCATCTCCTAGGGTTAGGTTTTTGGATTTTTAGGGTTTTCCATTGTTTCTCAATAATATATAAGCCTTCGAGCCTCATTGTAACACGAAGTTTAGAAGCATGTAGCCGCCACATCTCTTCTCAGAGATAAGCTACCAGTGCCCTAGCTAGTTTATTTCCATTATGTCTATAAAAAAAATTTAGTTCTTTGATATTAATGAAATGGAGTGTTATTTCCACTACATATTTTTATTTATGGTTATTTTTTATTCAATTTAATGTGTTAAATTGCTATCATAGATTATCGAATGGAGTTGGTAATCTCGTGAAGTGCAAGTGCACTATATATGCTAGAAGCCTTTCTTAATTAATTTATTTTGGTGATTTTATGTGTCAAGGTTTTTTTGAGAATGTGTTTATTTTGAATTTCTAAATGGAATTGAGAAACTAAACTATAATTTTTAGCCTAAGGGGTCCTGAACCAGGTTCAAAGTTAAGGTTAACCAACAAAACCCTCTTACCACTAGCCCTTTTAGCATGTCAAAGTCTCACCTGAAGAAGTATGGGGGGTGCTGGAACTAGGTTTCCACACCCTGAGAGAGAATTAAATGATATGGGTGCCTTTAGATCTAAAAAAAATCTATTCTGATCTGCAAAATAGAAGTCCCAACCCGGAACCCTACTCAGACAAATTTAAGGCTAACTGACTTGTGCGCATGCTAATAGGTTCATAAGGCCCTTAACACATATCATTAAAGCTCAAAAATAACATATTCATTCATATAGTATCCATCTAAAACAGGAAACAGTTGCTCAATGGACTTATAACACAGTAACCAAAAAAACAAATCATAAAGTACGTAGCATATGCATTTGAGACTCAGATTTCATCCAAAATAGTTCTTCATTCATTAAAAATTTAAATCTTCCTTATAACACATTTAGTTCACCCACACACATAGCCAGCGGGGTTCGTACACAGCAAGAGTAAGGTATCCGTGCACACAGCCAATAAGACCCTTCTAACACAGAAAATTCGCACAAAATATCAAAACGTAGTCAAATCCCTTACATCAAAATTATCATATATCCTATCGACTTGATCTAGACTCCTATTTATACTTTTATACTACGTTCAAATATGGTTTGCAGCCCCTAGTTTTACCCTTTTGGCCCATTACAACTTATGAGGGGCTTTTCCTCGCCCCAAAACCCCTTGACATGTGTTGCACATGACTAAAATTACAAAATATTTACAAAAATATATCAAAAAATGTATTAAAGTCCGGTCCTTTGGGACTCCACTCCAACAACCCCCCAACACAATCTTGTGACTCATCTCGAGTCACAGTGGCACTGGGTTCTTCATATCTTTATGCACCTCTTCAATAGCAACAACAAAGGGTGCCAGGACACCTGCACTCTGATATGTTACACTCTACACAGTATCTACCATCTTCTGTGATGTCGGTCCTTCTGCGGCTAGGTTGATACTCTGCAGGGTCTGATTTAGGTTCTTGACAGCTACATCCAAGATTTGAATTTATGCATGAATGCAATAAAATACAGAAACCGACATAAACATAGAGATGAAGCGGAAATAATACTTCATTTCATTAAAATCAAATAACATAAATATGCTGACAGACATAATGGAAATAAACTAGCTAGAGCATTGGTAGCTTATCTCTACGGGCATATTTTTTATTTAGAAACAACGGAAAACCCTAAACATCTAAAAACCTAACCCTAGGAGATGAAGCGCCAAAACTATGGGCCAGGTTTGCATAAATTGGTGTTTCAACTTCTCGGGGATGTAACTTTGGCAGACGATCTCTATTTGACACGCACCATACCTCGTTAGAAAGATCTATCTGAGAAGTACAACTTTTGGTGTGATAAAAAATTGATCCATGGTCCGATGTTTCTCTTAGTTGTCCCAAAAAATGTCATTTAGGGCCTCAAAATGGCTCTGAAAGTTCAGGACCTGAAAAACTACTAAAAATAGTAAGTTGTGCTGAAACTGAAAAACTGAAAGAACTGATGGTAGAATTTCAAATGGAATAGGTGGGTGGCCACCAATATCTACCTGGACTATTAGGGCCTAAAAATGACTCTAGAAGTTCAGGACCCAAAAACCTGCTAAAAATAGTAAGTTGTGTTGAAAGTGAAAAACTAAAAGAACCGATGGTGGGGGTCCAAATGGAATAGGTGGGTGGCCACCAATATCCAACTGGATCATTCATCCCCCCTTAGGAAGCAATGGTCCCCATTGCATTGAAATCCTCCATGAGATGAGGCAAATTCTGTTGAACTGGGTATTAGATTTGTCGAAGATGTCATGGACCTGCAGGCAGACATGCTGGAGGAGTTCAGTAAATTTGGTTTCTTTATCAGCCTCAAATAGTACATGTGTGGATTTTGTTTGTGTAGTCACATGAGGTATGGCAACATTAAGCGACAGTGCATCGACGGTCAGATAAATGGAGTTCTTGTCGTGACAGTGTAGAGGAACCTCTGTGAGTGAGGAGAAAATGTCCTCGTATTCCTTCATGACTTTGTCCATATGTTGTAGTCAAGCAGGGGAGCCCTATTTCAAGTTTGTGGCCACAATATTCTTCTTTCCTTGTGAAGAAGTTGTAAGGAAAATAAATTTACTGGTTTGGGAAACAATCTTACTGTGTTGTTTTACAGTAGTCAAAGAGATGACAAGAAGCGGTAGTGCCTCCGGTATCTTGTACAAGTTATTTCCCAAAGTAATAATAACATTATGAAGCCTAGACTCATACACAACATGTCACCTCCATAAGTATGGTTTCCCAATAATACATCAGACACATCAAGAGTAGCAACAACACACAATACCTCATCTGTGAATGGCTTGATGTTGTATGGAAGGCGACATTGTTGGTAGACATGGAGATCTCTTCCTTCGTGAAGCCACCCAATGGTATACATTTGTGGGTGTGTTATGGTCAATAGGCTGAGCCACTTCATGACCTCTGCTGAACTGAGGTTCTTTTGGCTTCTGCTATCGACAAGGAATTGTAGTGGAGAATACTTCACCCACATTTGGGAATGGAGGAGACACTCCCCCTCCTTTGGATCCTCAAGATCCTCCCCCTGGAACTTTATGGTCGCAAAAATGGCACTAGGATCCGCATCAATGATCTACTTCCCTTTTTTATTGCCTTTGTCTGGTTCTGACTCAGGATCAGAACATGCATCTGATTCAGGTGCCTTTAGTTCGGCCACCAACGACTGTTTGGCCCAAACCTCGTTTGTGCTGTGAGTGGGGATGCTATGAAATTCACACCACTTACCCATGTCCTTATTTGGATTTTTGGTGTTGTTTCGAGTCTCCCCGATTTGGCCTTACCCCTTCTTTGAGGTTCGGGGGCACCTTTCCAAGGCTTCGGATTCGCAGATCCAATGTCTCATGTCTTCTACTTAAATTTCTACTTGATCTTGGCGGCATAGCGATATGTCGTGCCAAGAAATGTAATGTTGAGGAACTCCATTTCATCCTGAATGTATATGTGCAGACAGCTGTGGTACTTGAGCACCAAATTTCTCTTGGAATATTCAATACCCAAGTTTATGCGCAAGGTATGGAACAAATTCGTCAATTCGTGCGCATCTTGATCCCTTTTCTTCCACATCATGGTCCATTGGATGTACATGTCCTCATAGCTCCCCATGGGGTAATATTGTTCCTTGATGTTATCTTGGAATGAATTCCAAGTGGGTGTGGCAGAGAACAGAGAGGGTTCCACCTCGTCCTTTTTCTCACAGTAGGTTTCCCACTAGTCCTTGACATGGGGGGTGGCTTTGAGGAGTGAAAAAATAATCTTTTCTCGGTCGGAGAAATAATGGACCGAGAAATACCCTTCTAGTAGATTCAACCATCTATTGACAACATCTCCATCTATCTAGCCTTCAAATACAAGAATGTCAAATTTTACCTGTACCTTGAAGGGAGTGGCACCTCCAAAGTGGTTGTTGGATGCAGATGCATCGTATGTGGGCAATCGTTGAAGGATCTGAGAAAATTTATCCATCATTGCATTCCTTTGTTTCTCGATGGCCTCCTCGAGCAATATTTTAATAGGATATCCTGCTCCCTCATCTTTCTTTTCTTCCTCCATGGGAGGTCATCAGGGTTTATGAGATTGATGTTGCAAGGGTTCAACCAGATCGTGCCCTAACTCCTTATAACATGACCACCTTGGGAAAATGCAAATAAAAATAGAGAAAGATCAGACCGCTCTAATACCACTGATCCGGATTTACGCAGGAATGCAATAAAATATAGAAATAGATAAAAACACAGAGATGCAACGGAAATAATACTTCATTTCGTTAATATCAAATAACAAAAATATGCTTACAGATATAATGGAAATAAACTAGCTAGAGCGTTGGTAGCTTATCTTTGAGAAGAGAGGTGGCAGCTACATGCCTTTGAACAGTGTTATGATGAGGCTCAAGGGCCTATTTATTATTGAAAAACAATGGAAAACCCTAAACATCCAAAAACCTAACCCTAAGAGATGAAGCGCCAAAATTATGGGCCCCGTTTGGGTAAATTGGTGTTTCAACTTCGTGGGGATGTAACTTTGGCATACTATCTCCGTTTGACATGCACCACACCTCATTAGAAATATCTATCCAAGAAGTACAAATTTTAGTGTGAGAAATATTGGTCCATGGACATATAATTCTCTCGGTTTTCCCAAAAACATCGTTTAGGTCCTCAAAACAGCTCTGGAAGTTCAAGACCCAAAAAACTACTAAAAATAGTAAGTTGTGCTGAAACTGAAAAACTAAAAGAAATGATGGTGGCATTTCAAATGGAATAGGTGGGTGGCAACTAATATCCACCTGGATCATTAGGGCCCCAAAATGGCTCTAGAAGTTCAGGACCCAAAAACCTGCTAAAAATAGTAAGTTGTGATGAAAGTGCACAACTGAAAGAACTGAGGTGAGGGTCCAAATGGAATAGGTGGGTGGCCAACAACATCGACCTAGATCAATCAAGGTCTTGAGATAGCTTCATTGCCTCATCTGCCCAAGGCTTCATATGCTCACTGACAAATTTCTTCTTCCTCCGGAGCTCTTTGACTTCATCTCGTAACACTTGGTTGGTCTGCAAGTAGGCCAGGTGTTGGGCAGGAATGAAAGTGGGAAAGGCCTCTTGTAGATATTCGAATGCCTGCTCTTTGGCGCGCAAATCCTGATTGATCTTCTTGACCAGTGGGTCTGTTTGCATAGAGGTCCACAATCCCATTACTGTCTCGAGCAGCACAAAGCCTTAGGAAATATGTGTTGAGACACTTGTTGATGCTTCTTTTACTAAGGTTTCCCACTGCGCACACCTTCGAGGAAGTCTCAGGTTGCATCTTAACCTGCAAGGCTGCAATTTCTTGTTCAAACTCATCTTTTACGGTCTACATTTCTGTCTGAGAATTTTTTAATGCAGCAAACAAGCTCTCCATATTTACTTGCAGTGCACCGGATGTTGGGATGACCACTTCAGGAACATCACTGCACAATCTCTCAATTAAATTTTCCAATTCAGAATGTTGAGCTAGAGGTGCCTGCTGCGTTGTTTGTGCCTAGAGTGACTTTTTTGTTTTTGTTGTGGTTGTCTATTCTTCTTCGCTCAACTACTACTACACGTACGCCTCCCTGCATTATAGCTCGTCAGAGATAATTGTTTGGATAGCGTGTAGCTTTCCACTTAGCAGTGTTGACAGATCAATTCTGACCTCTGGGCAAGTCTGCACCTGCACATGTAGCTTCGGCTTCACCAGGGAAGGGGTAGATTCTGCTATCGGATGTTGTGGTTATCATGGATGTCGGCAAACTTGCTTGAATTTGCCTCGCTTTATCCACGCACACTTTCAATTTGTTTGCCTTCATCTGCAAGACCTGAAATCTAGACTGTAAGGCCTCCACCGCAGCCTTGTACTACTTCTCCATGGAAATCTATCTGTCTTCAGAAATAGAAGTGACCGTGTCTGCAATCTTATCTAGGTCTTCTTCGATGAAGGTGGCTTTTTTAGTTTCGCTGGGCTTGCAGCCTTTGCGCTTCTTTCAAGAGACCTTGAGGGCTTTTTCGCCCCTCTTTATACCACGCGTAGACTCTTCACCCTCACCATAAACACCTTTAGACCTCCAAGGTTGAGATCAACCTCTCCACCAAGTTCGGCCTTTGTGCCCTTTTATGCTTCAATATCTTTCTCTACATCTACCTCAGTATCCTTTCATCCATTTTTTATAGCGCCTATTTCGGCCTCTTTGTTAGTGCGCGGCGTGGCTTCCTTCAATGTATCTTTTGGAGTTTCTTCTTTGCCGAACGTAGAGGCTGTAATGGCCTGGGTGGAGCCGAGCCTGACTTTCCATGCTTTTTTCTAAGTCGCAACGACCTGGTCAAACTCTAATTCAGCTACCATAAATGGCAAGTTGTACCACGTAGGGTCCTTGCGCGCCCTGATCTGCACATTGTTAATGGTTACCTGGAAATTGGAGATACTTTTATATTTTTCATAAACTGTTGGTGAGAGTCTTGGTCACAAATGGATGGCATCAGCCAGCATGCCTTCAAAAAGTACCCAATTTTTTATTTCCTTAAGGCGCTTACGATCCGTGGAATCCCAAAAATTGGCATAGCGCGCCCATTCACATAAGCGCAGCTCTACCTCTGGGAGGACTGCATCCGCCGAAGTCTCCCATGCTACTATTGCAATAAGAAATAATAGCTAGGAGTGGCAAAATTGTTTTCCTAGCTCTTATGCCACGTGTACATTGTCCAAGAATTCCTCGTAGAGGTACTGGGACTAGTTGTAGTTGACCCCCTTCTCGCATTGACCTGGCAAGGCAATGTCGTGCACGGGAACTATTTTTGGGCGACACTTGCGCATCAACTTGCATCCGAGGACCAAAATACCTAGGTGAACATTCAAGTCTGCAATGTTTTATACCAAAAATCTTATGTTATCTCGCGCGACGTGGTAATCTTGATTCACCTTTGGAGCCACCTTGATCTCATTGCTCTTTCCAAACCAAGCCGTGGGATGAGGCCCCTTCTTAATCAGGCTGATGATATGATGTATCAGCGTGACGTCTATCAAAATTATCCCTTGAATCCATAGGAATTCATCATGGAATAATGTCAGCAGCTGGCGTATATAGATGTTGGTGATTGGGGATCTCCCAAAAAGCAGAATCCTCGGCAGATTTAAGATCCCGGTGTTGCTTAGCCAGCGCGCCCAAGGCATTGGCTCAACCTTCACGACATCCTCATAGAGTAATCACTCCAAATAATTCTTCTATGCTAGCTTAGGGAATGTTTCTTTGTTCACCAAATCATGGTCATCAAACTTAACACTTGGGATATTGCCATGCATATCACCTACAAGGGGAACGACCTGTGAGACCAGAGGTATCTGGAGGTATTCCCGCACTGAGTCCACATTCTTTAGCGCACGCACGAAGGGTCTTTGTGGCTTGACATATGGTTTCCACTAAGATATGGTCTCCATAAACACAACCTCCTTCCCGGCGCTCATTGGTCTCTTTGAATGATCACCTATGGGGAATCGATCCTTAGTAGTCGAGCACAGCGATGTCACATTCTTTGGAGAGTTTCACAACTTTGAGGAGGCCCATTTCAATATTTTCCCTTTCCCTTTATCTGGTGTGGACACGACTTCTTCAACCTCAGGGATCACCTCCTCGACATCCTTTGATCCTAGCTCAATCAACACTATGAGGGGCGCAAAGTGCTCCTCAAAATGCACTCTTTTTGGATCAGTGGCTATCATTCTAGAGTGGAATATAAACTCGGTATTACTGACATTGGAAGGGGTCTCTCGGCCAGACATACAGTGTTCACAGATAGTGTTATAGCATAAATCATGGATCAACTTAGGGCAGAATGTACTCAAAAAGAAAAGGAACCAATTGTGACCCGTGCCATTCCCTATAGTTAATCCAAGGTAAAAACAGTCGAATTCTCATTAATTTTCGCTTACCTCTGTAAAAATGGTCAAACATACCCCAATATTACCTCATTAAATGTAAAAAACCTGCTCCATCCAACGGTAAAATCACTTTTTCACTGAGTTTCACTGTTCCAAAATCTAGTTTTTTCTCATGCGCATCACCCCGACACCTCTATCGCACCTATCTGCATGCTCCCTTGACGCCGAATGCAGACAAATGGATGCTTATGCTCTAGCCATATAGTCATTTGGTCGACACCAGACTATCCTTGTACAACATTAGATGACTCCCATTAAAATACCCGGGAAGATGCTCACCGCGCACCGCACCTCTATCAGTGATTTCCCTCACAACTTATGGCCCCAACCAATGATTTTGAACTTTCCTAGGTGGCACGAAAATTGAATATCATATAACAAGACCAAGTCTTCCTCCTTAAACACCTTCTGCCTGATGTGCCTATAATGCCAAGCTTTTTCGCGGGCTTTCTGCACTTGCTGATGAAAATTAGCAATGAATCAATCCTCTTCCAGGCCTACCAATTGTGCCAAACGTTCCTCCATAATGTCATGCTCAACCATATTAGTGAGTGTTGTGATGTGCATGCTAGGGAAAATATACTCCATTGGCATGATTTCTTCTTAGCCATAGACCATCCTGAATGGTTTTTTCCCAGTAAAATTCTTGCATGTGGTCCTATAAGCCCATAAAACAGAAGGGATACGCATGTCCCAATAGTTTTGGTTAGCATTACAGACCTTTGTGACCACATTCTCCAGAATTTTTTTAAACACATCTACTATTCCATTTGCTTGTGGGTGATACGGGGTACTCTTCTGGTGATTGATCTAAAATTCCTTTGTCAAAGGTTCAATAGTTTCATTAACAAAGTGCGTACCTCTACCACTCATCAATATCTTTGGGAATCCAAATCTGGTCAAAACATGTTCATAAATTAAGTGTGTCACAATCTCTACAGTACAGTCATTAACTCCCTTAGCTTCTGCCCATCTTGTCACATAATTTGTGGGAGTGATGATAAAGAGCTCTCCGGTCTTCTTTCCTGGAGGATTGATAGGTCCAACAAAATATATAGCCCATTTATCAAAGGCCTACAGGGCCATCTATGGCTATAGCGGCATCTCATCTCTACGCAAGGGCTTCCCTATTCTCTGACATGCATCACATACTCGGAAATATGTATGTGCATCGCTATGTAATGTGGGCCACCATAAACCAACAAGCAACACCTTTTGTCCAATAGCCTTCCCTACATAATGGCCTCTTGCCACCCCTCCATGAGCTTCAGCCAAGATATCTTGTCTCTCATGTTCCAAAACATACCTTCGCAATACTTCTTATGCTCCTAATTTTTACAACTACCTACAATCAAGGTAAATTAGTTGCGCATGCAACCAACTATTTTTTCTATTACACCAAATATTCAGGATGCACACATCTAGTTGTTAGAAAGTGAATAATATTAGAAAAGTGCTCATCAAATACCTTGATAGCAAAGAGTTGTGCATTAGGCAACCCTTCCTCTAGACTAGTTGGTTCTTCTCTATTTTTGATGTGTGACAAATGATCAGGTCCAACACTTAATCTCCCAAGTTTCACAATGATTTCAAATTCATATTCCTGAAATAGAAGCAACCATTTGCAAATCTTCCCCCCCAACACAAGCTTATTGACCAGGTACTTCAAAGCAAACTGGTCAGTGAACATTTTGAAGTGTTCTCCTAGTAGATAGTGCCTGTAATTTTGTAGGGCATAGATCATGGCCAATCCTTCTCTTTTTGTGGTTGAGTAATTGTGCTCTACGCTAAAGAGCTTCCGACTAACAAAAGCAACGGGGCGACCGATATCTCTTTCTCCTAGATGTGCTAAAACAACCTCAAGTGCTATACCATATGCATTCACATGTACATGGAAAACCTTATACTAGTCTAGGAACATCAAAATAGGTGTAGTGACCATATTTTCCTTTAGCATCTCAAAACTCTTTTGACATTCTTCATCCCAAAATAATGACACGTCCTTTTTTAGTAATTTCTCCATTGGCACAGTGATCAGAGCATAGCCTTGAATGATTTTCCTGTAATATTCGGTGTGTCCTAATATGGAGCACATTTTTTTTTTCATTAGTGGGAACTTCTAGGTTGATGATAACTACTATCTTGGTCCAATATAGCATAAATCCCTGTTGACAGACTATATGTCCCAAAAAAATTCCAAAAGGAACGTAAAATATATATTTCTTCAAGTTCAGAGAAATCTGGTGCTTCCTACAAGTCTCAAGCATCATGCGCAAGTTTGACACATGTTTCTTTACCAACCCCAACACTGTCCAATCATCAAAATATACCTCCAAGAATTTATGCATGAATTCCTTGAACACAACCACTACTACGTGTGAGAAGATTTCAAGTGCATTATTAAATCCAAAAGGCATGCGAGTGTATTGGAAATATCCCCATTCAGTTACAAGGGTGGTCTTGCTACAGTCTTTAGGCGCAATTCTGATTTGATGATATCCTGACAATCCATTAGTAAAAGAATAAGCCTCTTGTGCTCCCACATTATCCAAGATCTCATCTAAGAATGGAGTAGAGAAGGGGTCATGCACACAAGAATCATTCAGCTTGCATAGATCTACACAAATTCTTATCTCTCTTTTGGTCTTATTTTCTTGAACCACCATTAGGCTCACCCAATCAAACTTATCTATAGGCTCAATGATACCTACGACCACCATATTTTCTAATTCCTACTTTTCTTTCTGCTTATATTTTGGATTTAGTTAGTATGGGTGTTTCTTGACAGGGTGCACATCCGGTTTCAAAGTGATCTTCATAACACCTTGGTCTCCTACAATTACCTTAAGCTCAGAGAAATTTATAGGGAGCAGGTCTTGATACTCTTTCAACAGCTCCACATTCTTCACTATTGTATCATCATCCTAGTAATCCCCAATTTTAGCCAACTTGGGTTGATCTTCCATCCCAATTTTGACTTCCTTTAACTTCAGAGGTTTGGTTACATCCACCATTCCCAATTAGGGTCATGCAACTGTGTTCTCTCCTTCATATTTACGGATTTTGGCATTTGTTGGAGGATCTTCATTTTCCTCTATCGACGGGTTCCTGCAACTAATAATGTCTTGCATCTGCACAACACATTCTTTCTTCGACCTGGAGTTGTCAAAGATAAGAGCATCTATATCCTGCAGAGCTTCATCTAATCCTTCCAATCCTCCAACCAAGCTAAAGGTTGATATAAAATCATCAGTCATTGTATTCCAATGGTGAGTGTCTTGGTGAAGCTCTATTTCTTAATACCAAGTGGTGGGCATCAGTCCCAACGAGTGAATAAACATTTGAACCCATTTGTTCCAAGTCTTTTCCTTCCAAACTTCCATCCACCTAGCCAGGTTCTTGTGCGAGTCTCCCTGACCATATAATATCTCATTTGGTGCGGTAGCAGGTGGCTCAAAGCACAACTTCATCATTTCACTGCATCCCTCCCAGTCCTTAAATACTCCCTTGTGTGTATCCCTCCAATTCCATGTTGGGGTTGCGCACGTAGCCAGATCAAGTGCCTAGAACCTTTGTTCTTTCGGGAAAACCTTTTCCAATTCTTCCAAAAATACCTTGACACTACCAGAACCATTGAAATAGGGTAGCTCCCTTACCTCTGAGGAGATGCACCAGAATTATTTAGTGATATTAAGGTAGCGCAGCGCAGAAACATCATGCAACTGGTTCTTCTAATTCTCCATATCCCCATATGAATTTGAAAATCATGAGCTATCCTTTTCCCAATTCAACATCCCATCAGTTGTGGGGTTGATACAATCCTCATCCCACATAGTTAGCTTATAGATATTATCAACATCATCTCCTTCTCGCACTGTTTCTGTGCATATTTCTCCTTCCACTAGATCTAGTGAGACTATCACCCACGTACCATAATTCTCGAAGATCATGCTTCTATGATTCAGGTTGATGATGCCTCCCATATCAATGGCCCAATCCAATCCTGAAAACGCAAGGTAGGGGTCTACATCATCCACAATTTGTATTACTTCAAAATCCACGCATACCTTCACTCCAACAATGTATACCAGGACCTGTGGAAGTCTTCCAAGTGGAATGATCTTCTGTTGATTAGCCATGTGTAATTGAATGGTGTACCATTCCAGCTTTGGTTCTCCCCTTTTTTTCTAGGTTTTCTTAGGTAGGACATTTTCATCAAACCCCAGATCCAGGATTACTTTATCCATCTCATACTCACCAATCTGCACAGTCATGCGCATCTCCTGACCAGTTATCTTCTTGTTTTTATAAATCTTATTCACAGCCTTAGTCTCTATTCAAGGTACTTCTTTTTCTGTGCAACTATCTATCAGGGCCTGAAGATTATCTACTTCAATATGATTGTGTAGTACCTTAATGTAGGCTTGTAGGAATAGTTTGACTTCATCATCCATCTTAGGTTCCATGATAGACTTTGATGTAGATGCTCCTATAGCAGCAAAATCCTTCCTGGCTTCAATGAAAGTCTATTTTTGCTTTTGTAGATTGAGTCCTTCTTTCTTGTCAGATGCCTTTCTGATCAGTGGCTCTGCATCCACCCTCTCTTCCTCATTTCCTCTAGTGGTAACACCACTGTGTACATAGTTACATTTACACTTGGACCATCATCACGCGATTCAAATTTAACCATGTGTATGCTATGCTTAGGCTTCTGCTCTTAATTTTCCTACATTTTATAAATTAACACAAGACAATCTTCAATTATGTGATCAAATTTCCTACAATACCTGTAGGATTGTCATGCGGGATTAGGGAAGTTGCGCTCAGAGTGTCCAGCATCACCACAGTTATGGTATATTAATTCCCCTCTTCCTCGACCTATGCCTCCACCACTCCCCCTCCCCTTCCTCTTGCTTGAGATTCTCAACATCTAGAGGGAGATGCGGGTGACGAAGGGTCGTCTTGTACTATGTAAAGGTTCACATTGTCTATCATTAGGTCAAACGTTCGGTAGTAGTGCTCATCATGACCAACTGAGGAGAAAAATATGCACCACTATTGTTTTAGCTCTGGCACGTAGGCTCCTAGCCAAGGGAAATGGTTTTTATCATATCATCCAACTACCCTACAATCATCACACCATATGGTAGGGGTACTAGGCCCTATATCATCCCAGGACATATTGGATTTGGTCTCCCCGCTTGCAAGCAATCCGAAAACAGAGGGCACTAATCTTTGGTGTGGCTAGAACCTTTACAGCGTATGCACCAGACATCTGTGCCAACTTCTTTACCTTGATCTCTATGTAGATTCTAAATTTATAATTTCATAGCCTCCAGTTGGCTTTGAATTTGCGTTGTTCTGAACTGAGCATCTTCTCTGGGCACAGCTTCCAATTTCGTAGAAATTTCCAGAGCTTCGACTTGAGAATAATTTTTTTGCTGACCCATAGGCCCGCTGCAGATGTGGAAAAATCATGGCAATAAACTATTCCTTATGCTGCTTAACATCGTAAAAAAATCCTCCTTCATTGATGGTGTGCTTCAGCCATTGATCGGCTTCCCAAATAGATTCGTTTGGCTCCTGTCTCATATCTTTTAATTCTACCACACATTGTGCATAGGAATTTGGCTTCCTGAATTGTTACTTCAAAGCTTTCTTAATATGCACAACCATGGTATCAACATTCTGTGCTAGATATCCCATGAACCAACCTAACACGTGATATTCAAATTCCATAGCCAACTGTGCTCTTTTTTTTTTGTAATTAAGCAATTGAATTATATCAAAATAGTGTACAAAAATTTACAAAATGGCTGACAATACCCGAAGGTAGAGAGGTTGGACAGCCCTGAAGAGTCTATGAGGATAGACATAAACACAGTGCCCTGGACATCAAAAAATAGATACAACAAAGAATAACCGCCATGCCCTTCATCACAATCAAAACCAAGGTCCAAAAGGCCAAAAGTGGCAATCCACGTAGGGATGCCCATAGTAAGGAACCTAAATCCGAACCCGAGATAACAGTTAAACATAGACAGAAAGCTACATCCCGAAAGAGAAAAACCAAAAGGCGAAGACAGAAGCATTAGATTTGAGTCCGCTCCACAGACCCACTCAGCTTTGATGACCAAGGCACGTCAGCATTAGGATGAGTTGCCACCGGACCATCAACACACGGACCTCCGGAACTTGGACTCCCTTTAGCAACACCTAGAGGCATAGTGCGTGGATGGTGCCGATGGATGATAGTAGCTCTGGCACTGTCCGAAGGGAGCTCAATGGATACATTTAACACATGACGGACGTATAGTTCGAACAGTCTGATGAAGCCCTCAAGCCGTTTGGATAACATCTTCATTTCCTCAATCAGTGAGTTGAGAGAAACTTCCATCTTATCCAAGCGGGTAGTGTTTTTCGTTGAGGCCATCGAGTTAGCCTGGAAGGCTTCCTTAACCATCGCACCCTGGCTACTAATGGCTTTCACTAAAAGAGTTTTCATGAACCATGCCATTTCCTGCATGCGCATGAATTGGGTGGCCCTCGTGGTTGGGGTGCTAGGATCAGGCACCCAATCCATCTCTTTCTCAATGTCTTCGTTATTCAAACTGGACCTAGCTTTACTGGTTTCCTGCTTGAGATCTTGGATAATCATCTTGCCTTTGCGAGGGACCGAGTCACAAAAAACATCCTTAGCCTTATGCATATTTTTAGCAGCCTTAGAGCTCCAAAGAACACGCTTAGACATGACTGAAACAACACAGCGAGAATAAGAGAAAATGCAACAAGTTGCAGCACTGGAGCACCAGAGACAAAGAGCAGCCACAAAATGAAAAACCCTGTGAGGAACATAAATAGATTGCATTGTGTAATAAGGTGGATAGGTCCCATTTGAATAATGACTAAGGGATGCGATCATGTCCGGTCTGTTGCCATCCCAAATCCACCATAACAGAGCATCAAATGGCCAATAATGATAAACTATGTCACCATGGATGATCCGCACAAATCTTAAGAGACTTGTGCACGTGTCAATACCACCTTTCATCTTAGTTTGACTTGCGGTACTACCTTGAATATAAAATCTTTCCCAAGGCTCGGCTTGGTACCACCTACTAACTCGCCACCTCTAAGAAATAAAGAGCCTTGCAGTGCCAGTTGTAGAAACCATTATAGAGAAGGAATGTCAGTACTTTGGAGATTATTCCCCTCCGTTGGCATACCGGAAAGTTCTCTTCTTGAAATGCGCAAACAATCATCCCTGAGGTCAGGACAAGTAACCTCATGCCAGCATGTGTCAATGGTGTGAGTCGGATGGTCGACAGCATGGTTGTCCAAGACGTCTGCTAAGGTGATGGCCTGCCTGCAAATTTCATGTAAAACAACACCTGTGAGAGCATTGAGATGCTAGGAAATAAGACCAGAGACCATGGCCAGACGCCAATGTTTAGATACCTTTTCCGCTTTTGTGCCATTCTGAATTTATTTGCAGCTGAGATAGCCAGTAGAGAGTCCCCTTCCACCACCACAGTGCCATTTCCCATCCTTATTAGAATACGCAGACCATGCTCCAGCGTAGAAAATTCATCTTCGTTGTTTGTTTCTTCTCCCAGGGACATAGTGAAGATGTGCACAATATCACCTTTGCCATTACAGATAGCTCCCCCGTAACCTGAAGGACCCGGATTGCCCCTGGAGGCGCCATCGAAATTGAGCTTAAGGATGCCTAGTCGGGGACACATCCAAAGCTACTGAGACAGAAGGGGAAGAGGTCACGGAGAAGGGGAATTAAGGCTTACAGCCGAGCCCAAACCAAAGCAAAGTAAGATGCGCTTGTCTTCTTCCGAAATCTTCTCCATTTGTGTAGAATTGTAATGGATAAGCACGGTTTCTTTCATATTTTTCATGATAGATAACTTTATTTCCGCTTCATTCCTGGCTTCTTTTTGGAAAATTCTTCTGTTACGCTCCTTCCAAGTTGACCAGACAATAAACCCTGGACATAATTTCCAAATTTTTTTGACCAAATCACAGCTAGAGAAGATATTCCTCCAATTGATTATAGTGTTTTGAATTGAAGCTCTGTCCCGATCAGTTTGTTTGAAAATTTCCTGCATCCCCATCCACAAAGAATTCGTCCAGCAACAGGAATTGAGGAGATGGTCCATATTCTCCTCTGCATTAAGGCAAAAAGGGCAATGGGAGGGGCCCTGGAAGCCTTTTTTGAATAGTTTTTCCCAAGCAAGGGTCTTCCTGTGCAGCAGAGTCCATAAGAAATTTTTAACTTTAGGCATAGAATGGCATTCCAGACATTTTGATGCCCTTGCATATTTTCTTCAAGATGTCTCTGTTCTATGTAGATTTTGGCCTTCTTTAGGTTATAGTCGCCTCCCTCCAAATTTCCCCATCGCAGCTGGTCCTCTTCCAAGGAGACTCGTATTTTGTGAGACTCCAAAGTCGAAAATAAGGATATCGAAAGATTGGTAATCTCATTCGAGTCAGAGGAAATGCTGAGGTTCAAAATTCTCCAATGAGGGTTTACCTCATTCATCGCCCAGTAATGACAAACCTTGAGAAAACCCTGTTCCTGGTACTTTCTCTGCAGAGAGATGAGTTCAGGGCATTCCAGCTTGGGTAATTGCTGCCAAGCGTCCTTCCAGAAGAGGGTTGTGTTGCCATTCCTGATTTCCCAGAAACGATGATCAGCAATGACTTGCCTGTTAGCACTTGCCAGGTTCCAGATGGGGGAGCCAGCACTGACATTTTTTAATCTTATAAGATTCTGTTGATTCTCCTCCTCAGCATATTTGGCTTTCTAAAGCTTGGCCCATGGAAGAGTAGGGAATTTTATCCATCTCCACCATAACTTAGCCCCACTGGCTTTATTTACCATTTTTGGGTCACATAGACCAAGGCCACCCAAGATCTTAGGCTTACAAATCTTCTCCCAGACCACAAGAGCCCATTTTTGTTTAACATCTCTACCAGACCAAAGGAAAGTTCTATGAATATTTCTTATTTTTTGCAGGACTCCTTTGGGAGCCGGTAAAATGGACAGCATGAATTGTGGAATGGCTTGCAGAACCACCTTTGTCATTGTTAAACGACCAGCAAATTTTAGGACTATGCTGGTCCAGTTGTTACAACGAGCCTCAAGCTTAGAAAGCAGCGTTTCCCAGTGAATATTTTGCCAAGGTTTATTAGTCAGGGGGATACCAAGGTATTTGGAGGGAAGGCATTTCCTTCTAAACCCCAGAATGTTAGAGAGATGTCTTTGGATGGCCAGAGGGGTGTTGAAAAAGAAGATGGAAGACTTATTAAGATTAAGTTCCATACCCAAGGCTAGACAGAATAGATCACAAATAGCTTTAAACCCTTGAGCCTCCTTGACTGTGGGGATACCATGGAGCATGGTATCATCAACAAATTGTTGGTGGGTAGTTGGAGGGTGATTGGATAAGAGTTGGAGACCTCTAATATCATTTCTGGCTTGGGCCAATTTGATAACTCTGCTTAAGCTTTCCATGATAATGACAAACAAAAAGGGGGAAATGGGATCCCCTTGGCGGATACCACGGTAGGGATTGAAGGGAGAGGAAGGGGCCCCATTGACAAGGATGGAGAAATTAGGAGTTTTGACTAAGGCTAAAACCCATTGGATCCAACAGTGATCAAAACCAAAATCAGTCAGAATATCCTCAATGAAATTCCAACTCACCTTGTCATAGGCCTTGGAAAGATCGAGTTGTATGATCATGCCAGCTTTTTTCTGAGCTTGGAGCGTATGAACCATTTCCTGAGCCAATAACACATTGTCCAGGATTTTCCTTCCCTCGACGTAGCTAGATTGTTCCTCAGAGATGATGCAGGGAAGAATGTGTTTCAATCTATTAGCCATTACTTTCAAAATGATCTTGTATAGCTCATTGCAGAGCGCGATAGGCCTGAATTTAGCTGGTGTGCTAGCTGCTTCTTCCTTGGGGATCAGAGCAATAAAAGTAGCGTTAAGGGATCTTAGGATGGCCTTAGATTTTTGTGAATCCTCCACCACTTCCTAGAAATCATGTTGAACAGTATCCCAACAAGCCTTGAAAAACTCGATGGTGAAACTGTCTGGGCCAGGAGCCTTTCCATTGGGCATATCTTTTACCGCCTCTTCCACTTCAGCCAAGGTGACTGGGCGAGTCAAGGAGGTATTTTGATCCACAGTGATGAGCTTTGGGATGGATTGCATGACCTCTCACCTGGCCATCGATCTATCAATCACAGGTTCAGTAGCAATTTGGCTAAAATGCTCAAGAAGGAGAGAAGAGACGTCCTTATGCGAGACAAAGGTGTTACCAAGCTCATCCTTTAAGCTGGTGATATTTTTCGCACATCTGTAATCCACTGCAAAGCGATGAAAAAATTGAGTGTTCTTTTCCCCTTCCTTTAGCCATTGGTTGTGTGATTTCTGCTTCCATAGTATTTCTTCCTACTGGCAACGTTGATTCCATTTTTGCAGGAGGGCTTGTTCCTAGTTGATGGTATCTTGATGAATGATACCATTAAGCCAATCAGAATGGATTAGGTTTAATTGATCTTTGATGTCCTTCTTATCTTGGAAGATGTTGCCAAAAAATTCTAGGTTCCAGCTTTTAAGACGGGCTTTGATGTGCCTGAGTTTGGCCTGAAGTCTGAACATTTTAGTGCCCCGAGTGCCAATCGGCTCCTGCCACCAGAATTTTATATTCTTCAAGTCAGCATGAGTTAACCAAAATCTTTCGAATCTAAAAGGTCTGTTCTTGGGGGTACCAAGGATAGCAGCGTCCAGAGTAATGGGCCAGTGATCAGAGCCCCCACACGGGAGAATGTTCGATTCCACAGTCACCCCCTCCAGAAGGATAGAGTCAGCAATGAGGAAATGATCAAGCCTGGAGGAAATTTGACGGTCACCCCCGCGCTTGTTGTTCCAGGTGAATAGCCCAGACTTGGGTTGGATGTCCACTAAGCGAGATTCATTAATGAAAATATTGAAAGCCTCAGCATCCCTATGCAAAGCCCTAATGCCTCCTTTCTTCTCAGCTAGAGTACTAATCATGTTGAAATCCCCACCATATATTGATTTGGAAAAAGGATATCTTTGATGTAGCCTGGACAGGGTGTCTAATAGCTTCAGTTTGTCTTCCAATTTTTGGGGACTGTAGACATTAGCACATAAAAATGTGCTGGCTTCCCCTATTATCCGAACTTCCAAGGAAATGTGTGATCTTCTGGATTCAGCACTAAGAAGATGAACAGATTGAGGATTCCAGAAGGAGGCCAGACCTCCCATTGCCCTGATACCATCAACTGCCATGTATTGCATTCTTTTTCCTATGCTTTTGTAGACACCCTCGATCTTTGTACTAGAGCATTTGGTTTCCTGTAAGAATATCATATCTGGGTTTTCCTTCTTAATCTTTTTTTTCAGCAGTCTTTTTTTGCGTTGGTTGTTGAGCCCTCTTGTTCTCCATGAGAGAATCTTCATAATTAACAGATTTTAGGAGGTGAACGGAAAAGTCTCAAGGGTTTTCATCTTACCTCAATTAAGGAGAAGATGACCAAGCTCAAAAAGGGCCTCCTTATTTGTTCTGCATCCTCTTTTTTTCCTATACTATCCATTTTTGCTTGAGAGGTGAAAACTCTGAGCATTGACTCCCAGGCTTTTGGTGGCTTCATGACCCCTTTTTAATCCATGAAGTTCCACATCCTGCCTAGAGAGGAATAGGTAATTTATCCTATTTATTTCTTCTTCCGAGACATGTTCCATTCCTTGTTGCTTCCATTTTTCCACTATGGTGTTCAAATCCATATCTTCCTTCTCAAGTATATCACTTAGCTCCATATCCTCTGTCCCCATTTCACTGGAGACCATTTCTGCGTCTCCTTCTAGGTCCATGGTGGGAATGGTGTTTGGTTCATTTCCCTGATGACCTTCAGTTTGCGGATTTGTGACAGTTTGAGCCGGCTTGGTTAGGATGTGTTGTTGTTGGTTTTCAGCCGGTAGGGCTTCCGAAGCAGCTCTCTCCTTTGTCAGAACCTCAAAGGCATTACTCATGGCCTTGAACGAGGGGCTTCCTTTCTGTAGGGTTTTTCTGTTGGTTCTCTGTTTACCAGTGGGATGAGTGAAGCCGTCCTAATTCTTCATCGGGGCTTCTTTGGGTTTCTCAGCTATCTTGTTTAGAGGGCATTCCCTAAACAGATGGCCATGAGCATGACACTTTTGACAGCGGAAGGGTATTTGTTCATATTCAATAGCTTGAAAAAAAATCTCATCCCTAAATTCTAACCATAAGCCCTCATGTAGCGCTCAAGAAACATCCATTTCAACACATATGCGGGCACAAGAAGTATACCCTTTTTGCAGAGTAGCTTCGGAGGCTTGGATGAAGGTTCCTAAAGTGTTGCCAATCTGTTCCAAGGCCACCGGCCACTAGTAGTCAATAGGAAGAGAGAAGATTCGTATCCACACTGGGACATGCGTGAAGGTTTCTAACTCCGGAGCAAAGTTTGGCTTCCACGGTCTCATATAGAGACCAGCTGAGGCATAAAAATAAGGGTCGCCGTCAAAGACGCGGTCTCTATCTTCCAGGTTAGAAAAAACCACTGTGAAAACCCCTTTCGCGCCCAGATGTAGCTTAATATCTCCTTTTGGCTTCCATTGCTGGTGGATCTAGAGGCATAACGCTTTCTCCGTTGGCCAGAATCCCATGAACTTGCAAATGACAGCATGGATACTCATGTGGTCACGATAGTCCTGTAGCTCTAGGTCAGAGATGATGACTTTGAGATTGTCCTTGGCTTTGGGCTTGCAGTGACCTTGATTTTCCATTTTCTGGCAATTATTTGCAGAACCACCCAATGTGGCTTCCTGGTTGGCTTGTTCTGCATTACCCTCAGAACTCTTGTCATTTCCCCCTGTTTCTTGGGTCTCCTGCTCGAGAGTGGTGTCCCTTTTTTCTTTTCCCTCTGTGATCTTGATTCTTTTTGTCCATTTCTACTGTGGGGTCTCTTTGGAATTCCCAACAGCCTTCTTCTTTCCTTTTGGCTATTCTTTCTCCAGAATGGTAGACCCAAATATCTACACTCCTTCCATAGGTCCCTTCCCTTTTTGCATCCTGATCTGTTTGAAAGATGGGGCCCCCTGGACCCCCATGCGGCACATTTGTTGGGCTAGCACCAACCCACGCTCACAAAGACCTGCAAACAGGGCCCTACCCTCCTCCAGATTGCAGGGGAAGACCTAGCCTGTTGCAGAATCTAAATCCCGCTGATGCCCTCAGAGCTCCAAGGAACATGAAGCTACTTGCTAAAAAAATCAAATATTATTTTCCCAACTGTGCTATCTTGAGAACATCAGTATTAAAATTTTGCGCAGGCCACACCGCATCAACAAAAAACCAAAATCTCTTCATGTCCTCATCTCCCACACCCGTAAAGGTGGGTAGCTTCATATGCACAGCCATATCCTCTACAAGTGGTGGTGGTGGTGGGGTAGGAGATGTCTTACCCTTGCGTGAGTTTTATTGTGGCTATTATCACTCATAATTTTGTGAAACATTACTTGACATTGTCATACAGTTCACTCCTCAAAAGGATAAGGTCTCATTAAGCCTTTTCAAGTTGGTATAGGAAAATTTCAATTTTTTTTTTACATGTTTAAGCTATCCTAAGGATCAAGGCCACCTCCATTTAGGTCATGTCATGTCGCATCAGTCATCATATGCTATCATTTTTTATTCCCCAAGAATTTAAATTCAAAAATGACACTTAAGCCAGTTTTACAACTTTTCGTAGCATTTTATACTACAAAACAACAGTTTTTGCTATGAAACTGCCTAATAATTTCGTAGCGAAACTGTCAGAGAATAAACTAGATACGCTATGAAAAAAAATTTCTTGTTTGTCTTGTCAAACTTGATGTGAAGTGTCAGTTCATGATTGGAGGAGTTAGGGTGGAGGTCATTCGAGTCTGTTAGGGTTAATTCAAGGTAAAAAATAATGTATGAGGTCATCATTACCCCTTTTTAGCATGCATGTGTCATGATTAAGGCATGAGTTGTCATTTAAACCATAAAACATGTAATATCCAAAAATAGGGAAATCTACAACAATAATAATATCTGAAGATATTCTAAAGTCGGAGCTTCAAAAATTCATGAACACAGCAATTTAAATCAGCTCATAAGATGTAAAATATCATCTAACCAACATATGTATGAACAGCAGCAAGAATATGGCCTATACACTCCTTCCAAAGTGGGGAAATGCAGCAATATAGGGCATAAAATAGTTGTCTTCAGAAAATAACGCTATCTCTGTGAGAAATGGGACTTGGATCCCTTAGAATATACAATATATGACTCACATCTAGAACTGGAGAGAAAAAAAATGCTTCTAGCCAAGTTAAATAGGTCTCCCCAAACCAATACAGCTCGAATAAGGCCAAACCCCATGACTTTGCTCAATAGAAATTACTGAAGCATGTAACAACATTATTTTAATAAGGTTTTATGTAGAAAATAATGAGAAATAGCAGATATTGAGTGTACAATCATCCAATGGCTGAGAAAAGTGGAGATCTCTTCCTTTTTATACAAAATAAGGATAATCGGGCAAGGGTTTCATGAAAGTACAATGTATAAAGTGAAAATCTGCAGATCTAGATCTGAAAAATATAGTTATACTGTAGCTCTGTATAAATATAGCTGAAATGTACAAATATCAGAAGAAGAATGAAATATAGAGCTTTCTGGGAGAAGGGTTGGCCCTTCCTCCAAGGAACAAGCTCACAAGAAAGGGTTCAAACCCTGCTATTGAAACTCTGGGAAAAATGACGCAATTTATTTAGAGAAATGCATTGTAGGAGATGGAGTCTACTTTGGCCACATGCCAAGATGTACAAGATGCTCAAATACCTTCTTTACAGATATTGCAAAGAAAGGGAAGCTCCCTCCTCTGAAAGATAAGCTCAGAAAGTGTTGTTGGGGACTTTCCACTACAACACCCAGCAACACAGCACTATACTCTGTAGAAATAACGCTGTGGCTGAAGGAGGATTCTTTGCCTCAAGCCTGAGTGTGGAAAACTGAAGTACAATACTCCTTCTTGAGGCCTCTCAAGAAAGGAGAAGGATTCCTAAATAGGAGATCCTTGTGCTAAACAGCACTGCAACTCTGCTAAACAGCAAGAGGATGCCAAATAGGCTAAAAAGAAAAAATCAATAATGTCCAAGCTAACCCCAAATGGAAGCCATCCTCTTCTTTATAAACTTTTTGAGCCTCCTCACCTTGGTCCCACCCATTAGGGTTTCCAACTCCACAAGAGCAATCTCCCTCCAAAATTACATTGCACCTTCATCAAGTCCACTCCTCCATTCTGCACTATTTGATTTGGTCAAGGTTGACCTCTTCAATCTGCCTCATCCCTTTTCACACTCAAGTGCCTCCAATCCAACTCTCAAATGTATGTCTATGCTGATCCTTGTTCACACTGAACTAGATATATTTTTGATATCTTCTTCTTCATGCATGCATGTTGACTTAGTCAAAATTGACTTTGTCCTCATCCATTTGCCCCTGTTCACACACACAAGTGTAAAATCCAGCTACTGAGATGATCTCCTTTCACATTATGATGATTTTTATTCATGCTTTTACTATGCATGGGCCTCCTTACCCATTTATCCAACTACAAAGTGCAAAAATAAAAAATTAATATTCCCCTTAGCTTCTTGCTAAAGTAGGAATATTACAATCCTCCCCTCCCAAATGTTACTTGTCCTCAAGCAAGTGCAAGGATAGAACTGAAAGGCTCCCTCCCAAGGCATGGAGTCCAAAATGTGTTTGGGAACTATCATTCCCATGTAAAACCTCCACCCCCAAGCTATCATCCATACAATATGAGTCACCCTCCAACATGGCAACTCATGAAAGATCTCCTCCACCTTAGTCTCCTGCAAAAAAGGTGGGATGAATAGATGAACATGATAGGCAAGATGGCCTACCCCACATTGTCTTCCTCTCCACTCATGGCAAGTGTAGAGTACATACTGATCTTGGGTTGCAAATAGGTTGCCCTCAAGTGGCAAGAAGAATAATAGATCTCCAAAGATCCTATCTCCCATGTCATGAATCATGCTGGCCCAATTCATCCCATCCAAAATGAATGGCACCTCATCACCATCTTGTATCCAAATCAGAAAAATTCTGATGGTTTCATGATACCAATGGTCTATCCAGGGGATACAACATATTTTTCCCAACTGTTGCCTAAAAATATCGTGTGGTAAGTTATCCTCCAACAAAGTACTAGCTGTGCATGAGTGCTTATCTACTATGTGGTAGTAAACAACAATATATATCTGTTGTACATGATCAAAATAACAATAAAATGTGCCACACATTCCTCCTAAAACATCATGATGAGTATGGAGAAATTTCAGCCCATACTCTCTCAATAATAGCCATAGCAACAAGGACTCTTGTTGCCTCCTTGCATTATCAAAATGCAGATCATGGAGCAATAATACATTGATGGACATGTGAGTTGTCTCATCAACAAAGTACAAACCAGCTCTCTCATACATCATAGGGAGTTTATCCTCCCTCCCTAAACATTTTACATACATGAAATACATCTCAAGCATAAATACATGTGAGCCCATGAGATATATCTCAAACAAAGGAAAATATATGGACATAAGATTTGACACATGATGTCCAAACTCTCTTCTTAACAGCCACAACAACCATGCCTTCCTCTTATTCATCCTATCAATGAGACTCAAGGCATGAGATAAAGAAATAGAAATTTTGGGTAGTGACCAAACTCACCCAAAAACAACCAGCGCAGCCATGCTTCTTGCTGGCTTGTATCATAGATCTACAAGGGGTTTGGAAACCTCTTGATCTATACTGCCATCCACTCATCCCAATGTTGGTGATGGATCTCATTCTGCCGTTGCTTGGTATCCTCCCAAGGTAGGACACCATGCTCCTCCAACCTTTGAAGAATTTTTCACCTCATGAAATGTTGAAGTGCACCTCCAATGGGATCTCTTGATGAGACCTCCTCCTCATGCATGATCTTCCAAAACCAAAGAGGCCTTAGATCTGCTGCAAGTAGAAGTCTCTCTTTCAGTTGTGGCATGCTCATTGAGAGAGTGTCATCTAGAGAGGAGAAAGAGTTTCTCATCTCAAGATGTATACCCTTTGACATCTCTTCCTCCATGGCTTCCTGAATGAAGCTGGCATATGAATGTTCCCATGAGGAATGGGTCCTTATCTCTTCACTGTTGCTCTTGGACAACGCAATGCAACCTTGCTACTCTCGATTAGTAGTAAGTGATGATCTTGGGTCATACAATAGCATATTTCCACAATATTCTGAAAGATTTTCTGCAATAATAGAAAGTGAAAATGCAATCATACCTTGCTAGACATTGGGAACACCTTGCATGGCTGCAAGAGTTCTTTCCTTCACTGTAATGGCTCCCTCAACCGCTAATGTTGAAGGTTGCTCCTCCATGGTTGTGACAGCGCTGATATAAGTCTCCTCAAGAGATTTTAAGGGCTCCTCCCTCTCTGATTGTTCTTCATCAAATATCTTGATCACTCTCTGACTGAAATCTATAAGAGTAGATACTCTTGCATGACTTATCTGGCTGAACCACGAAGTGCTTTCTTTGCCCTTCATGTGCAGCGCTGAAACCTATACTGCTTATCTTTCTATCACTGGATGTAGTAGGAAGAATGCTACAAGTCTTCTTGTCCAAGTCCTTGCTGAAGATGATCCATCAAAAGTAGACAATAGAAACCTATTGCCTTTCATCCTTCTTGTGCTGCAAGGTCTCCTTTCTTCCTCCAGTTGAATGAACTGTGGGAAGCCTAGAGTCTCCTTGAAGGCTCTAGGTTGAGTCTTGTACTCAACAAGGTATTCACTTAGAATCTAATGTTCCAAGTGTCTTCCATGCCCTTTGTCTTCTTCTTCATGAGAATAGGAATTTCATGGTTCTTACTCTTCTCCTTCTTCTATCTGCTTAACCTCCTTGGAGAGGTTCTTTCTAGATTTGAAAAGTGATGAGAGTAATCTCATTCTCCCCATAATTCTGATCTCACTCCTGATGGCTGGATATCATAGGCTGAGCCAAAAGATCATCCTCTGATACCACTGTAGTATCGCAAAATAGGGAAAATCTACAACAATAAGAATATCTGAAGATATTCTAAAGTTGGAGCTTCAGAGAATCATGAAAATAGCAATTTAAATCAGCTCATAAGATGTAAAATAACATCTAACCAGTAGATGTATGAACAACAGCAAGAATATGGCCTATACACCCCTTCCAAAGTGGGGAAATGCAACAATATAGGGCATAAAATAGCTGTCTTCAGAAAATAACGCTATCTCTATGAGAAATGGGACTTGGATCCCTTAGAATATACAATATATGACTCACATCCAGAACTAGAGAAAAAACAAATGCTTCTAGCCAAGTTAAACAGGTCTCCCCAAACCAATACAGCGTAAATAAGCCCAAACCCCATGACTTTGCTCAACAAAAATTACTAAAGCATGTAATAGCATTATTTTAATGAGGTTTTACATAGAAAATAATGATAAATAACAAACCTAGAGTGTACAATCATCCAATGGCTGAGAAAAGTGGAGATCTCTTCCTTTCTATACAAAATAAGGATAACCCGACAAGGGTTTCATGAAAGTACAATGTATAAAGTGAAAATCTACAGATCTAGATCTGAAAAACATAGTTCTATATAAATATATCTTAAATGTACAAATATCAGAAGAAGAATGAAATACAAAGCTTTCCGGGAGAAGGGTTGGCCCTTCCTCCAAGGAACAAGCTCACAAGCAAGGGTTCAAAACCTGCTACTGCAACTCTGGGAGAAATGACGCAGTTTCTTCAGAGAAATACGCTGTAGGAGATGGATTATGCTTTGGCCACATTCCAAGATGTACAAGATGCTTAGAAACCTTCTTTATAGATCTTGCAAATAAAGGGAAGCTCCCTCCTCTGAAAGATAAGCTCAGAAAGTGGTGTTAGGGACTTTCCACTGCAACACCCTGCAACACAGCACTATTCTCTACAAAAATAATGTTTTGGCTGAAGGAGGATGCTTGGCCTCAATCTTGAGTGTGGAAAACTGAAGTACAATACTTCTTCTTGAGGCCTCTCAAGAAAGGAGAAGGATTCCTAAACAGGAGATCCTTGTGATAAACAACACTACAGCTCTGTTAAACAGTAAGAGGCTGCCAAATATAGGGTTTCCAACTCCACAAGAGAAATCTCCCTCCAAAATTATGTTGTACCTTCATCAAGGCCACTCCTCCATACTGCGTTGTTTGATTTGGTCAAGGTTGACCTCTTCAATCTGCCTCATCCCTTTTCACACTCAAGTGCCTTCAATCCATCTCTCAAATGTCTCTCTATGCTGATACTTGTTCACACTAAACTAGATATATTGTTTATATCTTCTTCTTCATGCATGCATGTTGACTTAGTCAAACTTGACTTTTTCCTCATCCATTTGCCCCTATTCACACACACAAGTGTAAGATCCAGCTATTGAGATGATCTCCTTTCACATTATGATGCGTTTTATTCATGTTTTTATTATTTATGGGCCTCCTTACCCATTTATCCAACTACAAAGTGAAAAAATCAAAAATTAATATTCCCCTTAGCTGCTTGCTAAAGTAGGAATATTACAAAACATTACCCAATTATCATTTTTGTCATACTCTGCTTTATCTTTTAATGTTATTGGATTTCTGGAGAGTTGCTTCATTGAGCCAAGTAGGTTGCTGGAAAATTCAAAGGTTGCAGGTGTCATCAAGCAAGCAAGGCTGAGAAGATATAAATCACCCATGGCTGCAAGGAAGAAAACAAACAAAGGTGGTCACTGCCATAGGTATGAGCCCATGGACATGAATTTTCTCAATGAAGACCCTATGAACATGGATATTTTCAGAAGAACAGGTTGCTTTCAATTCTGTCAAAAGTTGCAGGGATGTCATCTATAGGTTTCCAAGGATTTTGCTAACAGTTTCACTGGAACAACTTCAAAAGTGGGCATGTTGAACCTTACAGTAACACCATACAACATTTCAACAACAACAGGAATCCCTACATGAGGGAAACAATGGTTTAAAGGCATCAAGTTCACCATGAAGGATTGCAAAGAGTTCATCAAACCAGAGCATAATGAAATTGATTTTACAAATACCATCCTTAGGAGTTTCATGAAGGACAACTATTCAAAATTGTTGATGATCATTCAGAAGTATTTTACCTATGAAGGAAGGTTTCACATGGTCTACTCCTACCACCTTAGGCTTTTTTTGCATTTTGTGGGTAAGAGGTTACTTGACTTGCCCTTTTATTTATACAGAAGTCTACGTAAAATTTCAAATAAGGTTCAAGTTAAAACAGAAGGCAATGAAACTTCTCTCTTTCACCATGGTTTGATTAAGTTGTTGGTGTTAGAGCAGTTGAAGAGACTAGAAAGAGATTGGACATCCTTTCTGTTCATGAGCGGTTTTGAAGTTGATGTTGTCACTCCTAAAAGAGTTTCCAAACACAAAATTATTTCATCACCAACAGTGGCAGAAGAAGTTGAAGAAGGGAATAGATCATCCCCACTAGAACCAGTGAGCATGGAGACAGAGCCTTTGCAAAAGATTCATACACCTAAAACAACACCTGCAAAACAGAAGCCAACCGTTAGCAAAAAAAGGGGAAAGAGAGTTAGTAGACGTTAAACAGTGGTTAAGGGTAACTTAGAGAACATCTTTCATGCAATTGATATTGAAGAAATTCCCATTGTACAAGCTGAAGATATTGAAGATGGAGGAAGAGAGCTAAAGAAAGGAAAGACAGATACGAAGTTAGAATTTGCAGGTGATGATGTTGGTTATTTGTTTCAACCTAGAGATCAAATGACTAGACATTCAAGGAAGGTTATGGAAAGTAGCAAAGAGACTGAAAAGATCATTGAAACTACCCAGCCACCAAGCATCATAGATCTCTCTTCACCTGCAAAAGAGGAGATGGTTATCAAACAAAATAAGGGTAAAGAGAAAATCACTGAAAAATAAAAAATTGAAACCCTTAAGGAGCATTTGAAAGAGGCGGGCAAAGAGATATCAGTTTTAAAGCAAGAAGAAAAGAAGCATAAGGCTGAAAAGGTTTAGTTTGAACAAATGAGGAAAATCTGGGAAGATAAAGTCACAAGTGTCTCAAAGACATTGGGCAATACAGAAAAGCTGATAAAGTGGACTCAGCCACTAAGAGGAGAGGTCAAGCACATCAAAAGGGTAAACTTGCACTTGCAATCCAAGAACATGGCATTAAAAGAAAGAAAAAGTGCAAGACCTTGAAGAGAAATTGGAGGTGACTCATGAGGAGTTGGAAAAGAAAGGGTTGAAAATGATTGTGGTAGAAGAGCCTATAAGTAAATTGATTTTAAATGAAGAGGGAACGTAATAGGAGTAATAATTTAAGATGGAACATGACTTAGGAGGTTCATAACATGCAGAGAATCAAAATTTTACAACTGGAAGTTAGTTTTTGAAGACAATTTTGAAAGAGGAAATTTTTTGTTTTTTACACAGTTTCGTAGCGTACCTCAGGCTTCATTTGGAGAATTTTTATGTCTAAAATGGGCCTCCTAAGGAAAATGTACAATAAAAATTCACTTGATGAGAACCAATCACTTTTTAGGGGATGACATCATCCCTAATGGTTGAGATGACATTGCTTGAGTTAAAGGTATTTACTTGTCACATTCTCAATGGTGGATAAAAACTCATGGTTAACCATGGTAGTACTCTAAGTACTTTTAAAGTCAAAGTAAAATACTCATAATAAATGTCATTTCACACTTTTTGAATAAAAATATATTATTGTCATTTCATATTTCTTGAAAGAAACAATGCATATCCCTATACATTTATTATATTATATTATATTGTTTTTATATAGTATATTAATTACATGTTATTATACAATTTAAATAATATGAATTTTAATTAATAGCATATAATATAATTAAGAATTTATGTATTTATATTTTATTTTATTGTAAGCAATTTAAGTACTAAGGACAAATGCATTATTTTTGCAATGATAATGGCTTTTTCTTGAAAAGCTCATTCTTATTTATAGTCACATTAATACAATTTTTTTATTAATTTTATTTTGCTACAACTTTTGAATTGAATTTAACTATGGTTACATGGATTGTGGTGAAAAAAGTGAATTGCAAATTCATAAATATTATTTTATTGGTTTAACTATTATTTTATTATTTCCTTAGGAGGCCCATTTTAGACCTCAAAATTCCCCTAATGGAAGCTAGAAATACGCTATGAAAAAACCTATAGGTGTAGTTTTGCTTTTAAAGTAAATTTTTGCATGATTCAAGGAGGGGGATCCATGGTGGTAAGGTTATCTAACATGATTGACATGATGGAACAACAAAGAATTGAAGAAGATAGATGGAGAAGCCACTTTTCCCACGCTACCAAAACTCGCTACGAAACTATCTTGTTTTTGTAGCAAGCAATTGTTGAAGGTTTTGACAATCTTAATAGCATTTTTTTCCAGCTAGAGACCTCCAACATGTCAGAGGACCTCAGAAGCCGATATTTATGACTCAAAGGGAGTGTCATGCAACCAGGTCATCAGTCAAAACAACGTTGAAGATAAGGGTCATCTATTCCTAAAAAACAAGGTTATGCTCCACAAATCTAGGGATGTTTTAAATATGTAAAGTCGAGGTGAATTTGGTCATGTGTCTCTCAAGCATGTGATATTTATTTTGTAACCATCATGTAATTGTTTCACAGATAGGATAGAGCAATGTAATAAATAGTAGATAGAGTCCTATTAGGAGATGGTTTCTCTAAACGGTAGCTATCAGTTTCCTATTAGAAGTGATGTATTTCAGTTATGAAAGGTGTCATAAGAGAATTCAAAGATCTAGCCACTAGGTAGATCATCCTTGTTGTAAAGAATTTCTATTTAAAGACAAAATATTGAAGTAGTAAAGGGTTGGAGAATATTTGCAAAAAATTGTTGCTTGTATGTTTTTGACCAATATCAGTAATACAAAGTGACATTTTCTTTACAGACCTGAGATTCTCATGAGGTTTTTTTGATATCTTATTGATATTTATCTTATATTTTATCACTTGCGGTAGATTTCATCCCTAATTACTCATAATTCATAATATTATGCTCTGACTTCCTTTCATGATGGATTTATTGTGTTTTCCTATGTTGTATGTGTGAATTATCTCTGTTGAAAACCCTATCTACCTCAGCTTCCATGTGAAGAACCACTGTCACTGAGAATACTGATTGTTGAATCCATAAGCCCAATGGTAGCATGCATGCATTTTTCAACCTGCAATCATACAAAACAAGTTACAGTTCCATAGAGTTAGCCATGTAGTACTATCATTATTCAAAATCATAAAACCCCCTTGAGAGATCCCTCTCAAATTGAAGAGGCTAATCTTCAATTAGAAGTGGTTTGAAATAGTTACATTGAGTTGTTTGATGAGCAGCCAATCAAGTTCAATTTGGTGATAATAGTGGCATAGCCAAAGGGTTACCTTGAGCATGCATAACATTGCTACTCTCTCTATTCAGTGAATCTCTCAGAGGGTTATATACAGATCTCTCCCCTCTCTGACTGACCCAATAATATTTTTCATTGCGCGTAGTGCTTTCGATATTATCGAGGGTCATTCAATAAGTGTGGCTTCACAAACCACATTTTTCACACAATATCATCTTAATCAGCAGAGGTAGGGTTCATAAGATTTTACCTCTCAATCCCTTGAAAAACCTTCTTTCAGCTTCAGAATATGACACAAACTGATCTACTACAAATTCTGTCACAATCCCACCCAATATGTTGTCAACCTAGTGATCTATAGTTCGGGTGATGGAATTATTAGTCTTTTCAAACAGTTTCATCAATTCAGGCGTCCACTGTGTGACCTTGTCGTCCTTCCAACAGGTTTGGAACTCTACTAATATTGAAAACCTCTCTTGTAATTCATGCACAAAGGTCACGAAGAATATCTCGTGAACCTCTATGAAAATATACTTGTTCTTCCAATATTTCGTAGACAACTTCTTACTTCTATTTTAATTTAGGGAAAATTCCTGAATCTGTTTCTCAAACCAGTCCTCTAGTTCAGGTTTTAAGGTTTGCCACAGCATCTAATGTCTCTTTCAAAATTATCCCAGTCCCGACAACAGAACCATTTTTTGGATTGAGGGGTCCTGACCAAGCTTCGAAGTTAAGGTTAACCAATAAAATCCTCTTTCCACTGGCCTTTTTAGCAGTGACCTAATTTCACAGGTCAAAGTCTCACCTGAAGCAGTATGGGGGGGGGGTGTTGGAACTAGGTTTCAACACACTGAGAGAGAATTAAATGATGTGGGTGAATTTAGATCTAAAACAAATCTATATTGATCTTCACAACAGAAGTCCCAACCCGAAACTCTACTCAGACAGATTTAAGGCCTACTGACTTGTGCGTCGCTAATAGTTTCTTAAGGCCCTTAACACATATCATTAAAGCTTAATAATAACATATTCATTTATCTAGTATTCATATAAAATAAGAAACAGATTCGTAATGGACTTATAACACAGTAAACATAAAAGCGAATCATAAAGTACACATTTGATGCATTTGAGACTCATATTTCATCTAGAACAGTTCTTCATTCATTAATAGTTCAGATCTTCCTTAAAAAACATTCATTTCACATGCGCACACAGCTAGCAAGGTCCAGACACAGCAGGACTAAGGTTTTTGCGCACATATCCAACATGAACCTTCTAACCCAGACGATTCACACAAAATATCAAAACATAGCCAGATCCCTTACATCAAAATTATTAGATATCCTATCGACTTGATCTAGGCTCCTATTTATACTTTTAGCCCGTGCTTATCTAAGGTCTGCAAACTATGGTTTGTGGCCCCTAGTTCTACCCTTTTGGCCCATTAAAACTCATGAGGGGATTTTCTTTGCCCCAAAACCCCTTGACTTGTGCTGCGCATGACTAAAATTACAAAAATATATCAAAAATGTATTAAATTTCAGTCCTAAGGGATCCCGCTCCAACAACAATTTATGAAATGAAATCCTAATTTAACTAAATTATAAACATTACAATAAAAATCTAACTAGTTTGTTAGTAGTCAATGGTTGATTGAGAAAAACTAAAGTTCTAGGGACAAGAAGGAACTCTAATATTTTTGTATATTTTTGGAAACTTTTATATGAATGATACTTGAAACAAGAAATCACTAAAGAGTATTCACACTTAAAAAGGAATTTAATGATTGAAAAATAAAACTTGCAAGAAGGAAGAAAAGGAGATGTTTTGTTTTTAAGAAGGAAAATTAATCTATGACAAACTACTATTGCATGAAAAGAAACTAATCTAATCTTTGATAAACTAATCGATAATCTATGCTAAATCAATCGATGCCAACTACTCTGATAAGTTATGTCTGCATTTTTTATCCATTTAGGAAATAAATCTACTCAACATGAGAGGAACAAAGAATTTATTCTTACATAATGATATTATGGAAATGATGATAACAAGCAATGAAATGATAAATTAGACATCTACACTATCGAAATCTTGAAATGATTGCAATGGAAATAAAATCATGTATCAAAACTATGAAATATAATGAAAACATAGCATGTATCTATGAATAAAACACAACAAAATGTATCTATGCTATAGAATCAAAATGAAAACAGACCATGAATAAAACATAGTGAAATAATAAAAGGTTGATCTATGAAATAATAAAAACATAAACAAACTAAACCTCTTCTGTTGCAGGGGCCATCCACAACACATGGTTGAAATCTATCTTACTAAAAATTAGCTGCGCATCAAGTCTTCAAGGTACTTCTTTATTAAAAATGAATGAAAAAAAGAACGTTAAAACTTCACAATATGCTTCCGAAAATTAACCCCTTCTCTTTGTTTCAATGGAGTGTTTATATAGGGATTGCAATGTAACTTCATCGAGATTCATATGGCTAAAGATTAGAATTGAATGAACACCTATTTTCCATGAATTTGATGAAGCAGAGTCCATTCCAACCTATCTTTTCTTGACTGGGCATTTATTGACACATGGGCGCAATGTTTTCTCATGCAACTACAACATAAAGCTCCAAAGAAACTCCAATATCTCCTAAATGTTAACAGATTAAAGAAAATTGCACACTTAGAACATAATTGGGCTCGTGCTGAACAAAACCCATGTTTTTGTTTGTGAAATTCACTTTTTTGTCTCAGAAAACGTGTTTTAAGTTGACTGGTCAAAACTGTTGTGATTTTCCCTTAATCTTTGCCTCAAGGTCCACATGTGCAAGATGGGTGGAATTTGACCAACAACAATCCATATTGGAGCTTCTAGAAACAATTTCCATGTTTCATATTTCATTCTAGAGTCGTGCTACTACCTCAACCATGGAGACAGTTGCGGAAATTGTAGAAACTTGAACTGTCAAACTATCATAAGTAAAACCATGCATAATTCTCTTTAATTCATTAAAAATAATAGAAATAATAATAATAAACCATGTACACATGTATGCGGGAATTTGGTGTGCTTATGAAGAAATACGTTTAAAAATATGACAATGGGTGAATGGAATGATGTGAAAATGGATGGTTTCATCAACAAACTTATGACAAATTACAGGCTCAACATTCCCCCACATGATATATTTTGCATGTCCTTATGCAAACAAAGCATTGCAAAGTTTCATAATCCAACTGGTTCCTTGTGTTCCTTTATTCTGTCATTTCAACTAAATCCTTGACTAAAGCTCCAAGAGAGAGATATTGACCCTTTATCTCAATAATATGCACTTTTCTCCAACCCTTCATTATTTATTATATGCAACTTGTGTGAAAAGAAAGGATGCCCACATAGTAGCATATCCAAGTACTGGTCACTATTTTAATTATGCTCAAATTGTTCAAGCCTTCGTAGAATACCATATCGTGAAGAACACATCAAGAATTTTACTCCATCTACAAAATGTGATTTCCATCCTTGTGAAGTTCATCCCTTTAGTATGGCTGGAAATGGTCATAGATTGCAGCCCATAATGATTGTCTTCTTATCTTCCATGCATAACAACCAATCATATTTCAACAATGTTATCAAATAGTTTCTTGAAGAACTCACAAACTAATGAATGAAGAAGACTTCCCAATGTGAAGCTTTTGACAAGATGAGTTGCACATAACACAAAATGAGAGATTTTTTTGAGGGTTATACAAATTATCAAAGCCTAAAATATGCTTCGAAGTGATTTCAAGAGTGTGTGAACAAATCCTTGTTGCAATCTTCTTCTTGTGGATTTTTACTCATCATTTCTTGACTTCCATTAAAATATGAAGATGATCAATATGACACATAATTTAAGTGCTCCATGTACTTTTTGATTGTGTGTTACAAACATGTACCATGAAGTGAAGTTTTTCTAGTTGTAAAATAGTTATTTTTCTCAAGAACATCATGTTGATGGACCATTAAGGAAAGCCTGGATTAACAAGAAGAGAAATTTTAAACAAGAGAGTGATGAAAGCATAGAAGAACATCATTATGACCATGGAAAAAAATGAGATGATTGCATGGGTGGTAGGACTTTGTTGATAAAGAATCAATCATAGCTTGTGGGATTGGTTGTTAAAAGGTATAACAAAACATAATGGGAGAAAAATTGGAACTACATGTTTACAATAGCATTTCATCACAATTTCTATATTTTTTTAACAAATTAAACAGTTTAAGGCTAGTTTTACCTCAAGTTTACTTTTTGGAATTGGAGAATAGAGAGGAATCTAATGGTTGATTTGGTGTTGATTTTGCAAAGTTACTCTGCTCCATGATGCATTAACCTCCACTTTTACCTTGCTCCACAAAATGTATCATTTTCATGTAGCAGATTTCTTTTTACAATTTGTCTCAAATGTTAAATCAGATTCTCCTGTAATTTTCTGAGGTTGTTACTATTAATATTATTCATATTCCCACAAAGCATCACGGCCAATGGGTGCATAGATCTCAAGAAAAATGAGAAATGGCTGTAGGTGAAAGTGGCCGATTTCTTGAAAAATACACACTAGAATTTTCTAAAATTTTCTATGTTCATTTAACCTACCTTAGTGCATTTACCATAAAACGTTTGGGCCCAACGAATGAATGGTTTTCATGTTATGATCAAATCAATTTCTTCCATGTTTCACCCTTCACGTTGCCAAATGTTGCAACAAAAACATATGCCACGAACTCATTTTAAGGCCACATTGAGTGATTCAAAAGGGAAACCATGTATTTTTACCTTTTCTACAACCACATGCCTTTAGAATCCAATTTTGATGAAGAACATACATTTTTGTGAAAAAATACCAAATTATGTCATAATTTGTGCACAATGATAAAAAATGAAAATCTTCCTTAAAAACCCACTTGAAATGCCCTTCAAAACTTCTCTTTTTTTAATTATGTTCACGCCTTACTCAATTTATCATATTATGAGAAAACCCAGAAGCTTAGATTTTTTTATTTTTGCTCCAATCTCTTGCAATATTTGTGCCAAAACTGCCTTTGGAAAAAGTTGCTACAGCAAAAACAGGCTGCTACAACATCGCTGCAGAAACTGCAACTTTCCGCAGTTATTGTAAAAAATGTCAATTTTTGCAGAAAATTATTTTCTCTCATTTTGAACTGTTGATTTGAATTGTGTACTGCATGTTCAAGTAGAAACGATGAAACATACTGCATATTGACTGAAATAGGTCCAAATTTATTGTTTTTCTTGAAAATGAAAATTAATGAAAAAGTGTTGTAATGGCGCCATCATGCTACTGTTGAATAAAAAAAAGATGAACATGCTGCTACAAGAAACCAATAAAATGTGTTGTTGCAGTTATTGTGATTCCATAAAACCATTAGTCTTCATCGAAGCCAAAATTCATGGTACAATTATTACCATTGGAATGAGTGTGTCGAAGTCGAGCATGGGAAGAAATCATTTCAATATCGTTCAATGACGAAAGTCGTTAACCAATGCAAGACAACTCACTGATAATTTAAATGAGTGTCAAGGTACCTGAGTGCATCTTTACAGGAACAAATGAATGTGTTGAAGTCATGTCACCTGTAACATCTGAAAATCAAGAGACATTGTTGTCTTACCATTCTTGTCAACAAGGAGGCTTATCATTGATGTATGAAATTTCAAAGGCACTCCAAATAATCTCTAATATTGATCCCAGATAAGGTGTTGACGTCAATGGAACAAGATCTGTTGAAAGGTGGGCCTTAAGGAATCCCACATCAACTAACTTGAGCATAAAACCAAAATAATTTGAAGAACCATAATAAGAGATTGAAACCATCATGAAATTGCAGAACTTATTGTGAAATTTTCTCGCCAGTTTCCTGGTTTTCAAGAAAGGCTCGTGTCCAATTGCGCCAGTAAGTTGGTTTTCACAATAGGATTTATTTTTCTCTTTAATTTTTTGTTCTTTTATTTATTATATATGTTCTACTCTACTTGAAAAATAAATATTTTTCAAGTATATGAATACTTCGAATGGAACCATGTCTGTAACAAGATGATAGATAAACTCATATGCATGTTTGAAAGATACTCTTTGATATGTACCAATATATGAGAGAAAAATTGCCTTGATTGAGATGATGTCAGAAGATATTGAAAAATTGAGCGGTGGGATCTTATGACTATCTTGAACCAAGATTCAATGTAATATTGTCTTCCTTGTCTTCCTGCTATACTGTCATGCAAGTTTTCATAGATCTGATATTTATTCATAGAATCTGCTGATAGGCATGCAAGAAAAATTTCAATCTCAGGTTCCAACAACTACTCTTTACCAACAGGCATCCATGATTCTTGGACCCTATTTAAATCTTCTTCTTCTAGTTGTTGTTCTTCAATGGCATCTAGTGAATCTGTTTGGAATACCTCAAAATTATAAGTGGATTGAGGCGTTTTATTGTTGGGTATTCAAAATGGTTGTGCAGGTAGTGAAGTGGGAATGTATCTTTGGGGTAGTTCTGTGGTTTCTAATGAGAAATTTTGAATTGAGGTCGATTGATGGTGGAATTGATGTTGTGGTGGAGGTTAATGGTATGGATAACATTGATATTGGTATTGAGGATAGAAAGGGAAAGATTGAGGATATGGTGGATTTACTTTGTAGGGACTTTGGAAACTTTGTTGCCAAGATTGGTTTTGAGCTTGGGATTGAGATGGCCAAGGTTTCTAAGCCAAGGGTGTTTTCCAATTACCTTGAGATTGTTGTGCATATCCTTGAAACTATGCATAAGGATATTGCATCATATTGGGTTGATGAGGATGTTGTAGTCCTCTTGGAGCTACATAAAAGACTTTATCATTTGCTTGATTCGCTCCATTATTCTTCTGGTAAACTGCCTTCAGCCCTGGTAATGATGGACAATATTTAGTAGTATGTGATCCTACACATATGTCACAAATTTTAATGTTATCAAGTGAACATTCATGAAAATCATGTTTATTTATACATTTAGGGAAAAATATAAATGAAGTAGCATTCTCAACTTTTTTCTTGTTTTTTATTCTTAACATGTCAATTTGTTCATTTAAATTACCAAGAATTTTTAGAAAATTGTTAAGTTCAGTTTCACTCTCCAATCCTGATGCTAACTTACTTACTCTTGTCATAAATGGATCTTTAGGGGATCTTACATACTTTTCTTTTCCTCTTGATATGTTCTTGCACGGTTCACAAATCTCTGGAAATGACAATTGATAGACATATCCTTTTCCCACCAAATTAATAATATCAATCCATTCATCCTTTATAGCATTTAGTAGGAGATTTTTTAATGTGTTTGATCCTAAATTATGCAATTTAGATCTTTTGATATTATCAGTAAATCTCTCCACTGAATATTCTAGGCTTTCATCGCCTTTCTGGTTAATCTTCAAGGATTCATTTCTAAGTTCATGTTGTATGCAATAATATTTATATTTTTCCAAAAATACTCTTTTCATATCATCCCATGTCCTTATACAATTTGTTCCTAAAGTCATGAACCATCTAAGAGCTCTATCCTTCAATGTTACCGAAAACAAATTCAATTTTTGAATGTGTAATGAGTATCCATAAGTTCTACAAATTATTTCAAATTCAAAAATAAATATTTCCGGGTCTTCTGATGTCATGCCTTTGAAATTATGAAGTACAGATGGAGAGATGCTCTTCTTATGACCATTGACATCAATTTCTTGAATGGGAATTCCAAAAGGATCTTCCTCATTTTCATCATTTTCGTCAATTTCTTCAACCTCCTTTGTCACATCTTCTTCTACCTGCAAAAATAAGAATTCATGTTGTGGATATGTGGCTATTACTGCACCACGTGATATAGTGGGTGTGGTAGGTGATTGAAGTTTTGATTTGTTTGTTTGTTTGTTTGTTTTTTAATGAAATGAAAAAGGCTCCTATTTAAACTTTCCCAGCAACGATGCCAAAATGTTTAGTCAATTTAATGTATTAAATTTCTATCATAAATTATCGACCTGAGTTGGTAATCTTGTGAAGTGCAAGTGCACTATATATGCTAGAAGCCTTTATTACTTAGTTTATTTTGGTGATTTTATGTGTGAAGGGTGTTTTGAGAATGTGTTGATTTTGAATGTCTAATTTCATTGAGAAACTGAACTATAATTTATGAAATGAAATCCTAATTTAACTAAATTCTAAAAATTACAATGAACATCTTAACTAATTTTTTAGTAGTCAATGATTGATTGAGAAAAACTAAAGTTATAGAGACAAGAAGGAACTCTAATATTTTTGTATATTTTTGGAAACTTTTATATGAATGATACTTGCAAAATGAAATCACTAAATATTATTCACACTTAAAAATGAATTTAATGATTGAAAAATAAAACTTGCAAGAAAGAAGAAAATGAGATGGCTTTTTAAGAAGGAAAAGTAATCTATGATAAACTATTATTGAATGAAAAGAAACTAATCTAATATTTGATAAACTAATGGATGATACACTAATCTATGCTAAATCAATAAATGCCAACTATTATGATAAATTATCTCTGCATTTTTTATCCATCTAGGAAATAAATCTACTCAGCATGATAGGAATAAAGCATCTATTATAACATAATGATATTCTGAAAATGATGATAACAAGCAATGAAATGATAAATTGAACGTCTACACTATAGAGATCTTGAAATGATTGCAATGGAAATAAAATCATGTATCAAAACTATGAAATATAATCAAAATAGAGCATGTATCTATGAATAAAACACAACAAAATGTATCTATGCTATAGAAATAAAATGAAAACAGAACATGAACAAAACAAAGTGAAAGCATAAAAGGATGATCTATGATATAACAAAAACATAAACAAACTAAACCTCTTTTGTTGAAGGGGCCCTCTGCAACAGATGGTTCAAAGATATCTTACTAACAATTATTTATGCATCAAGTCTTTAAGGTATTTCTTCATTTAAAAGGAATGAAAGATAGTTTTTTAAAACTTCACAATATGCTTCTAAAAATTAACCCCTTCTCTTTGTTTCAATGAAGTGTTTATATAGGGGTTGCAATGTAACTTTATGGAGATTCATATGGCTAAAGATCATAACTTAATGCACACCTATTTTCCACGAATTTGATGAAGCATAGTCCATTCCAACCTTTGTATGCTTGACTAGGCATTTATTGAAACATGGGCGCAATGTTTTCTCATGAAGCTGCAAAATAAGGCTACAAAAAACCTGCTATATCTCCCTAATGGTAATGAATTCAGGAAAATTTCTCCTTCAAAACTTAATTGGGCCCATGATGAACAAAACCCATGTTTTGTTTTTTTCAATATTCCCTTTCGTTTGCCCAAAACTACATCATGGGCCCAATTAAGTTTTGAAGTTTCAACGTCAAAACTACTGTGATTTTCCCTTGATCTTTGCCTCGAATTCCACATGTGCGAGCTAGGTGGAATTTGATGAACAACAATCCATATTGGAGCTTCTAGAAAAAATTTCATGTGTCAGATTTCATTCTAGCGTGGTGCTACTACATCAACCATGGAGACAGCCGTGAAAACTATAGAATCTTGATGTTAGGTCCCTATATTACTAGTATAGTCCCTTATTGTTGTTAGTGTAACCCCCTTATTGTTATTATTGTACCCTTGTAACCCCCATATTGTTATTATTGTGCCCATAAATTATTATTGTTAGGTCGGCTAGGATTACATTGTGGCCCTACTAGGATTACATTATGGCCCCATGGACTCCTAATATAGAAAGGAGGTTTTGTAATTTGAATCATCCAAGAATTGTTCATTCATGTAATGTATTGGAGGTTGCCCCTGTTAGCCCCCTATAAATTTTTGACAAGCAAACAGGGGGCTAAAATATTTTTGAGCCTTCAAGGAATGCATTTCCTCTAAAAACACATCATCCTTGAAGCCTCCTTGTGCCTTTTTTTCTTTGATAAAATCCCCTCTGTTGATTCCCATTATAAAGCCTCTCTAATTGCAAAAAATTGTGCTCCAAAAGGCCTACATTTATCCCTTGTATCCCTGCAAAATGTCCCTTTCAACCCTTTTTCCCCTTTGTTAAATTTCCTCGTTTTACCTTCTAAATCCTCCCAAAATCCCCTTTAAATCCTACACATACGCCTTGTTTGTTTTAATTCCCCTCTTTTACAAGATCGTTACCCTTCCCTGGCCTTGAATTCATTAAAAACGGGCCAAATGACCATATTCCTCATGTCTGTGGGTTTAGCACCTTTCGGCCCTAGCCCCAGAACCCTTTTCCCCACGTGACCCGAGCGCCGAAACCTGGCACTAGCCCTAAGAGTGCTCATCGCAAATGTGTATTGGGGGCAAGGTCCGTCGTCGATCTACACAGATCCGACGATCTTCGCAATCCCATCGCGCCCATGGTCCCCACCCCTTTCACCGCCTCGATCACATCACAACCGTCCATTTTACCCGCTGAATCAATGGTTAGAAGTTCACCCGTCTTGGCAGTCCCCACGCCAAAGCACTGTTTAAACCCGTCGATTTCCATCGCATCGCCCTCTGAGGGCTGGCGGTATTTTTCATTTCGGAGCGATTCCACTCATCGCATGATGCGTGGCTCCGCGCACTATTCATAAACAGACCTCCATCACGCATTAACATTCATCCACATATCCGGCGTGATATTGTTGTACATCGTCCGATCTGGGGCAGGCCATCCGACGGTAGTCGCACCACGAAGTTGCGCGGGAGTTAATCCAAGGCAAATAGACCCCTGGCCCACCATCTGTCGCCCTCCGACACATCCTCAACCGTCGATCTCTTCCTAAGATCGGATGGCCCAAATTTACTGCATGTCCCGCCATTGACCGGTCCCGCCATGTCACCATTCCATGTGTTTTTTTCGCATTGTCGTCGACTCCCCTTTATATTTCGTTCAAAGGCTAAAGTGTCAAATTTCCGCATTCCGCCAACTTTCGCCATGACCAATTTCCACTGTTCACTGCGTTTTTCGCCACCACCCTGCACTGTTCCACCACTTCACCAGGATATACTGCCATTATCATCATCCCCGCTGCATCCTCCCTCACCATGCATGGTTTTCTTAACATGTTTACGTGTTTTTCAGGGTTACAGGCAGGCGAAAATCCGCCATGGTTCACAGTCACTATTACCGTGACTGAGGACACAGGGAAGAGCATGCGCAGAGATCGTATTTATGAAGAAAGCCTAGGAAGGAGCCATGATAGGATGTGCATTGAAAGAATGGAGCTAAACTCTGTCAAACCTTCCAGAACCATTTAAAGCGCAGACTTTGCAGATAGAGAGTATTAGTGGAAAGCAGAGAGTTTAAGGCATATAATTGAATATTGTAAGCCTTAACTAAAAAATTAGAGGAAAAATACCAGATCAAAGACCCCATGGATCTCCAGAAGGTCCAATGCACAGAAAACCATATCATCAGGGTGTTTAAATTAGCAGAATGTTTCCTCCTAAGAAAGGACATAGTACACATACGATTTTAACCTACATTGTGTCCATGAGAAGTTTCCTCCCTGACAACAGTCCTATGTTATCAGAAGCATTGGTTACACAGTATGGTAGACCTAAAATCCCTTATCTGCATTTTGTTCAGCTCACCAGATTATTGCAGGGGTATTATAGCAGGTACATCAAAGACATACCTAGAGTAAATGGAAGCTTGACAAAGACCACTCTTTCATTCAAAGATTACTAGAGATAAATGCCTAGAATTTCAAACAAAACGATGTTAGAAAATTAAATATTACAGAGCAATGAAACACATAAAATATGCGGAAAATACAAGCACACAAAACACATAAAACCAGAGAGACACAGATATACGTGGTTCACCCAGTTTGGGCTACGTCCACCCCGAACAGCCAGTCCTTCCTTTCTATTATCAAGCAAAAATGAAGAGACAAAACCTACAGCAGATCCGCTGTAATATCCTCTGTTCTCTCTCACAGTCTCCCTCTCTGTTTCTCGCTCCGAGAATACACACATCATACACAGCCGCAATACAATGCCCCCATATATACAAGGGGGTTGCCTTCTAGGGCAAAAAACCCTAATCTAAACATAACTTCTACCGTCAGATCATTCGCCTAATGAACGGCCCAGATTGACTAGAAATTACTATACTTTTACAAGGCACTTTTACATCTATTTCGGCGCCGCTTCGAACCCCCGCCAAAGGGCTCCGGTGTTACCGCGCCGGACCCCCTAGGGCAGCGATTAAATTTTAAGGGTGGTTGCCACCCCTTTTAAGGTACAGGGGTCCAATGTCGTGATACAAAGTAAACAAGATAACGCCCACACCCAACAACTTCCCCACTTGGAGACTGATTGTAGCAACTCCATCGCTGCTTCATTTGCTGGACAATGACTCCTCTTGGGACCTGGCTGTTTCTCATCTTCATCGTCATCCTTGAAGACCAATTGAAACTGAGCATGTTCTCAGTTTCTCCCTGGTTACAACTTTTGTTAGCATATCTGCAGGATTCTGGCTAGTGTGTATCTTTTCCAGCTTCAACTCTCCATCTTCCAATACCGACCGTATGAAATGGTACTTGAGATGTATGTGTTTAGTCCTAGAATGAAATGCTGAGTTCTTTGCAAGATGAATAGCACTTTGGCTATCACTGTATAGTGTGCCCATATCATGCTTCTTACCCAATTCATCCATAAACCTTTGTAACCAAATCATTTCTTTACTAGTCTCTGTAGCAGCAACATACTCGGCTTCTGTTGTTGAAAGTGCAACAACACTTTGGATTTTTGAAACCCAACTGACAGTTGTTCCACCTACAGTAAATACATATCCTGTAGTGCTCCTCCTGTTATCTCTGTCACCTGCCATATCTGCATCAACATATCCCCGTAGAGCAATGTTTGAACCACCAAAGCATAATGCTTGATTTGTGGTACCTCTCAAATATCTGAGAATCCATTTTACTGCCATCCAATGTTCTTTTCTTGGATTGTTCATGTACTTGCTTACAACTCCCACTGCATGTGCAATATCAGGCCTTGTGCAGACCATTGCATACATTAAGCTTCCAACTGCTGATGCATATGTAACTTTAGACATATAATCCATGTCTTCTTGGGTCTTTGGGAACATCTCCTTACTAAGTTTGAAATGGCTAGCAAAAGGTGTACTAACTGGTTTTGCATTCTGCATATTAAATCTTTTCAACACCTTTTCTATGTACTCATTCTGAGACAGTGTTAATTTGCGATTTTTCCTGTCTCTAGTTATCCTCATAACAAGGATTTGTTTTGCAGCTCCCAAATCCTTCATTGCAAATGAATTTGCCAATTTTCTTTTGAGCACATTTATTTCCTGCATGTTAGACCCTGCAACAAGCATGTCATCTACATACAATAACAGTATAATATAGCCGCCATCATTTTTCCTTTTCAGATAAACACAATGATCAGAGTGACATCTAGTATAACCTTGTTCAGACATAAACTTGTCAAATTTTAGATACCACTGCCTTGGGGCCTGTTTTAAGCCATACAAGCTCTTCTTTAACCTGCACACCAATTTTTCTTTCCTTTTTACCTCATATCCTTCTGGTTGCTGCATGTATATCTCTTCCTCCAAATCTCCATGGAGAAATGTTGTCTTTACATCTAACTGTTCAAGATGTAAATCTTCCGCTGCTACAAGACTTAAAATAGTTTTGATTGAATTCATCTTAACAACAGGAGAAAATATTTCATCAAAATCAATACCTTTCTTCTCTGCAAACCCCTTCACCACAAGTCTAGATTTGTACCTCTGTTTTCCTCCATCTTCTTCCTTCAGCCTGTAAACCCATTTATTCTGCAATGTAGTTTTACCTGCAGGCAACCTGACTAAGTCCCAAGTCTGGCTATGCATTAAGGAGTCCATCTCTTCTTCCATGGCTAGCTCCCACTTCTTCCTACTTTCAACCTGCATTGCTTCTTCATAACATTCAGGTTCACCAGAATCAGTCAACAATAAATAATATAATGAAGGAGAGTATCGTTCAGGGGGTCTACTTATCCCGGTAGATCTTCTAACACCACTTTCAGGTGTTTGAGGTGCCTGTTGCTGTTGTGGTGGTTGCTGCTGCTGTGGTTGTTGATTATTATTATTTTCAGGCACCTTTACTTTTTCAGTTATCTCATCAAGAACCGTGTATTCCTTGCTTTCTTTTTCCTATTTCTTTTCCTACAACTGATTCTTATACAAGACCTTTTCATTGAATATTACATCTCTGCTCCTAATGATTTTGTGATTTTCATAATCATATAAGCGATAACCAAATTCATTAGCACCATATCCAATAAAGGTACATTTCTTTGATTTTGCCTCAAGCTTTGTTCTGTTTTATTTATTAATATGGACAAAGGCCTCACAACCAAAAGGCTTTAAAAAAGAGTAGTTTACCTTTTTACCTGTCCATGCTTCCTCTGGAATACCACCATCCAAGGAACTTGAAGGCCCTCTGCTTATTAGATAAACAACAGTATCTACAGCATCTACCCAAAATTGTAAAGGCAATCTTGCATGCAATCTCATGCACCTTGCACGCTCCATGATTGTTCTGTTCATCCTTTCTGACACACCATTTTCTTGTGGTGTTCTTGGAACTGTCTTCTCTCTGCGAATTCCATGCTCTGAACAGTACCTATAAAAATATTTGTGCAATATTCACCTCCACTGTCTGATATGAAACGCTTCAACTTCTTTCCCGTCTCAATCTCAACCAAAGCTTTCCATTTCTTGAAAGTATCAAATACATCAGATTTATTCTGAATACAATAAATCCATGTTTTTCTAGTTGCATCATCAATAAAAGTAACATAATAACGAGAGCCACCGAGAGATGATACCTGAGCAGGTCCCCATACATCCGTATGCACAAGCTCTAATTTTTCACTCTTCTTTTCTTTCCCAACTCTGAGAAATCTGACTCTCTTTTGTTTTCCATAAATGCAATTTTCACAGAAATCCAAATCAACATTCTTCAATCCTGGAAACAAATTTCTTGAGTGAAGAATCTTCATTCCCTTCTCACTCATGTGTCCGAGCCTATGATGCCATAATGCTGCATCTGCTCCTTTGGAAGTTAAAGCATTAACATAGTTAGAAATACCATTGCATAAATACAATGTACCAACCTTTTCTCCTTTTTCTATTACCAGGGCTCCTTTGGTGACCTTCCAAGTTTTATCTGTGAAAGTTGTCACACAACCTTCACCGCCTAACTGCCCTGTTGAAATCAGATTTTTCTTCAGATCTGGAACATGCCTTACCTCCTTTAGTAGCCATTGATTTCCATTCTGTTTTTTTACAAGAACTTTACCCATTCCAAAAATTTTACAGGTTTATCATCACCCAAACGAACTTGTCCAAAATCTCCTCAACATAGTCATGAAATATTTATTGGTGTGGTATGAATAATCTAAACTGCAACCAAGAGCCCAAATACTCGAAGAGAAATCAGAAGATCTGTAGACGACCTGACCTGTTCTGCTGATTGTTTTCTGCTGTGTCTCTATCCCTTCCCGAGATCTACAAATTTCTCTTTAGGTGTAGTTTTTCTTTAGGTGTCCTTTCTTTCTGCAATTCCAGCACACTATCCTTGATCTAGACTTGGATCTGCCCTTCCTTGATTTACTGCGATGTCCTGAGCTCTTTCCTCTTTCCATTCTTCTTCCCCTAGACTCTGCACTCAAAGCATTACCTGATGTCTCACTGGAGCTTTTCCGTCGCATTTCCTCGCTAAGGATAGCACCAACAACATCATCAAACTTTAAAGTACTAGATCCAGAGACATAGTTACTAATGGCCATTACTAAACCATTCCAACTCTCTGGAAATGAGCACAAGAATAACAGAGCTCTAAATTCATCATCAAAGTTTACCCCTACAGAACTTAGCTGACTGGTAACTGTATTAAATTCATTTAAATGGTCCGCAACAGATCCACCTTCTGACATCTTCATATTAAATAGTCGTTTCATAAGAAATACCTTGTTTGAGGCCGAGGGATTTTCATACAGTTTCTCCAACGTCCGCATCAAACCCTCTGTTGTTGTTTCCTTCGAAATATTGAAGTCGACTGACGCCACAAGACACAACTATATTGTTCTGAGTGCCTTTCTATCGAGAATGTTCCATTCCCGCGTCATTATGGTCGTCGGTTTCTTTGTTTTTCCGCTCAATGGTAGGTACAGATCTTTCTGATACAGATAATCTTCCATCTGCATCTTCCACAAAGTGTACTCTGTCAATAATTTCTTTGACTTTAATCTCATTTATCGACCGCTATTGAGCCCACCAACTGTGAACCTCCTTTTTTTCTCAATGAATATTCACCCAAATATACCTTCGTCTGATACCAAATATTAGAAAATTAAATATTATGTAGCAATGAAACACATAAAATATGTGCGGAAAATACAAGCACACAAAACACATAAAACCAGAGAGACATGCATATACGTGGTCTACCTGGGCTGGGCTACGTCCACGACGTATCACCAAATTCTTCCTATCTATTATCCACAAAATGAAGAGACAAAACCTACGTAATATCCTCTGTTCTCTCTCTCACTCTCCCTCTCTGTTTCTCGCTCCGAGAATACACTCATCATACACAGCCGCAATACAATGCCCTCATATATACAAGGGGGTTGCCTTCTAGGGCAAAAAACCCTAATATAAACATAACTTCTACCGTCATATCATTTGCCTAATGAACGGCCCAGATTGACTAGAAATTACTATACTTTTACAAGGCAATTTTACATCTGTTTTTAGCTTCGGGGGCGCTGCCCCCAAACCCTCGCCAGGGGGGAGCTCCGAAAAGCGCTGTCGCCCCCCCTGGACCCCCCACGGCAACGATTCAATTTCGGGTGGCGTTGCCGCCCCTTTTAAGGTACAGGGGTCCAATGCTGTGATACAAAGTAAACAAGATAATCAGGCTCCACACCCAACAAACGAGACCTCGGCCCTCTTCCTCTTCTAAGTCTTAATGCAACATTTAGTTTTCCATCTACCCCCTCAGTCTCTCATTCAGCTATAAAATTCATGAAGGAACTCATTGTAAATTTGTTGTAGGGTTGTTGTTGTTGCTGTTAGAGGGATTCATTTTTACTGTTAGAATAGTCTTGGGAGGGAATAGAAGAGTAGTTTGTAATGTAGTAGGCTGGGAGGAGAAATTTTGGACTATATTAGCCATTGAGCTCAGTGTATGTGACTGGTTTTGCACATCAATTGAACAAGCACATTTCTTTAGATCTGGTCTATTACTACGGGTGATGTTTTCTTATCGCATTGTTTATTACATTTTTCATGTTGTTCATTTCTTCTGGCTCGCATCAGAAATATGGCATAGAATTTACCCTTGTTAGGTACCCTATGTCTCTGCTCTCCTTGCCTTCAATGTTTTCTGCTGTATGTGTTATCTGAGGATTTATTTCAAACTAATTTAACCAGTGTAGTACTTCCATATGCTGCTAGATGATGTATGAATTAATGAAATCTGTCTTTAGTTGTTCTTGTTGGGTTTAAGCTGGAATATTTGGGATAAAAGGGATTAGAGTTAGCCCTGTCCACTAGGATCCTTGTGCAACCAGCTAGCCTTTCTAAGATCTCTTGATGGTGTCAAAGCATTGAAGGTTCAAATTCCTTCTCTGATCTATAGACCCTGGCTCTGTTAAACTTATCTCTGTTTTCCCTTGAAGCATGCTAAAACAGACCTGGAGTTAAATGACCTCTGGTCCGATCTATAAGCTGCCCCTTTGTTCCCCCATTGAGAGTTGCCTATGAGTATGTCCAAGCAGGTCTGGAGTTAAATGACCTCTGACCTGATCTATAGACAGAAATTGGGTTGCTTTCCTTCTCTCACTTTCAATCCTTAATGTTCCATCCCACTATCTATCTAAAAGATCCTTTAGTATAGATGACTTTCCCTCTGAAAGCCTTGGCTAGTGGTTTGCAAGTAATTCCATTTCATGACTCCATATCCCAATGGATGGCACTTTCTTGACCTATCCTCTTTTACCAAAACGTCCTACTGCTTTGCTCCTTTCCTTCCATTACCTTCTCAGTCTATGATCTCATGACCAACCCAGCAACCAACCAACCAAATTATGTTAAAACCCCCTTTGTGCTTCATACCTAGCCTAATATCTCATTTTGAGCTTCAAAGAGATATATCATTCTTTGTTTTATTGGAGATATCCCTCTCTGGGTCCAGGAGGGCTAGATCCTAGGGCCCCAAAGTGGTTATGATGTTGTCTCGTCTTTTGGTCTTGCCAATCTGGCCAAAACATGGGAACCCCAACATAATGGCGACTCCACTGGGGAATTGAGTGCATTTATCTTACATACTCTTACGCACTCAAAAGACCCATAATCTTTGGTTAGATTGGCATTCAATTGCTGATGGTGGACAGCATCCTGCTTCAAACATTCATATACATCCACCTGGTGACTCCACACTCCATAACTCCTAAAAGACCTAATGAATCCACTAGTGGAGGACTCTGAACTGGTTGAGAAGATGCAGTAGCCTTCTTTGCAGAAACATGGATCCAAACATGGACAAAGATACAAAGCTAGATGCTTTGTATGATCAATTAAATGGAATAGCAGAAATGTTTGGTAAAGTGTTGGAGATGTATATGGCTAATATGAATGCAAATGATGATTATTTACAACAACCCTTGACTCTTCCAGAACAAGAAAAAACTCAAGACCAAGAAGATGAGCAAGACATGTATGATTCTCAAGAATCTATAGAATACGAAGAGGAAAGTGATCAGGAACTACCTGAGTGCTTACCTATGTCTTGTGTTACACTAACTAGAGAATATCAGGACCTAATATCAAAAGCTAATAGGGAACGTTTCCTTGAGGAAACAAGAGACCACATAGAATATGCAGAATCTGATGTGGAGGAAGAAACCACTCATGAGCCTTGTAGTCTAACCGAGTATCATCCGGTTCATGAGTATGGGTTTGAATCAGAGAGAGATCAAGAAACATCAGAAGATCCTCAAGATTTCCCTGCAAGAACAACTGAAAATATTCTAGAAGAGGTTCAAGAAGACATCCTACCTCCAAATCAACTAATACAAGAAACAGAGAGTTGCTACACTTCTGCTCAAAGAACCAAAAGAAAATCTTCCCCTTTGACAGAAGAAGAGATTGATCAGATATTAAATTGGCAGTCCACCTCTGAAGTCTTTTATAGAACTCACACTCCTTCTCATTCATCTCCTGAGTTTGATTGTACAGATCCAGAAAGCTCCTCTGAGAATCAAAATGAAGAAAGATCAGCTGATAATCCAGTATGTCTGATTGGTAGCATTACTTACATCCATGATTCTCCTATTTTTTATCTATCTGATGATGATGTTCTCCAAATAGAATATGATCTTGCAGGGTCATCGTTAGTAAATTTATGGGAGCAGAATCGGTTCCCTTTACTTCCAGAGAGTAATGAGCCAATGCAGGCTATTTATGATCCTGATGAAGAAAGCTTTAAAAGTGTAGAAGAGGTTGAAGGATCTCTAGATCTTTGCTTCACTCCATTACAACTCATCAGTAATGGTTTTCACATGATTGGAAGTCAGCAGCCTTTCATCTCAGAAGATGAAGAGGAAAACAAGGAAGAGATCTTTGAGTAGTTTGAAAGCAAGGAGTTTTCTCTTGAAGAAGAGGAAGCAAAGGAACATACCCCTGCTCAAGAATACATTGATCTTTTCACAAAGCTCAGCCCACCAGATCAAAATATATCAGAGCTCCAAGAGGATAGCCCTGCCATATATGATGAGTCCTCTGGTTCAGAAAATGAAGAAGATGAGGGAGATTCTCTTTCTCAAGAGAGTCTTGTTCTCGATCCAGTGGAAGAAGAGGAAATCCTGGTTGAAGCCTACCAGCCAGATATTCATAACCAGGTATCATTTCATGATCCTTATGTTCATTTCCTGCACACATTTGAAGAAGGATCAAGGGTATTTTTTAGCAGCATGTTGCAGACAGCAAGAAAATTTTTTGTAGATGTTGTTGTGGAACAAAAAGAGTGGGAGCAGCCCTGCCTATCCAGCCTGCTCAAGGATTTGAGCAAGAAAGACCATTCATGGGATCACTTGATGGACTGGTTGCATTATAAGACAATGTTTGTAAGATAGACTTGTAAATAGTCCAGTTAGAGTAGGGTAGGTAGGAAAAGCTCAATAAAGCTCAGTCTCTGAACATGTAGTTAGTTGTTTTTAATTTCTGCAAAGTCCATAGTTGCATAGCTTAATCAAGCTTGGATATTTTTCAATTTATGTCTTAGAATGTAAAGAATAAATCTGCTAGACAGTTTAATCCTAGCAGATAGTAGTTTAGGTAGAGAAACTATGAAGCCAACAGTCTAATCTGGTCTCATGGAGTAATAAGGGTAGAAATAGAATAGGTTTATTTTCTGTTTATAAAAATAAATGATGTAAAGGGTCTGCTAGTCCAAATGCACCCTGGAAGAGAAAATGGTAGGATTGTAGGATGGGTAGGTAGATTGTTTGGGTAATGTTTCTGCTAATTGATGTCTTCACAATTGTGGCAGCTGAAAATCAAAGAAGAAAGGAGGCTCAAGTAGCAGGCATCTGGCCTACACCAAAGATCATTTTCTGAATTCTTGACTCCTTCAAGAAGAAGCCATCCCCATGTGGAGCCACTGGTAGCCACCTATAAATTTTTGACAAGCAAACAGGGGGCTAAAATATTTTTGAGCCTTCAAGGAATGCATTTCCTCTAAAAACACATCATCCTTGAAGCCTCCTTGTGCCTTTTGTCCTTTGATAAAATCCCCTCTACTGACTCCCATTATAAAGCCTCTCTAATTGCAAAATATTATGCTCCAAAAGGCCTACATTTATCCCTTGTATCCCTGCAAAATTTCCCTTTCAACCCTTTTTCCCCTTTGTTAAAGTTCACCTTTTTACCTTCTAAATCCTCCCAAAATCCCCTTTAAATCCTACACATACCCCTTGTTTGGTTTAATTCCCCTCTTTTCCTCTATCGTTACCCTTCCCTGGCCTTGAATTCATTTAAAACAAGCCAAATGACCATATTCCTCATGTATGTGGGTTTAGCACCTTTCGGCCCTAGCCCCAGAACCTTTTTCCCCACGTGACCCGAGCGCCGAAACCTGGCACTAGCCCGAAGAGCACTCATCGCAAATGTGTATCGGGGGCAAGGTCCTTTGTCGATCTACACAAATCTAACGGTGTTCACAATCCCATCGCACCCATGGTCCCCACCCCTTTCACCGCCCTGATCGCATCACAACCGTCCATTTTACCCGCCAAATCAACGGTCAGAAGTTCACCCATCTTGGTGGTCCCCATGCCAAAGCACTATTTAAACCCGCTAGTTTCCATCGCACCGCCTTCCAAGGGCTGGAGGTATTTTTCATTTCAGAGCGATTCCACTCATCGCATGACGCGTGGCTCCATGCACTATTCATAAACCGCCCTCCATCGCTCATTAATGTTCGTCCATAGATCCAGCGCGATATTTTTGTACACCGTTTGATCTGGGGCGGGCCATCCGACGGTAGTCGCACCACGAAGTTGCACGGGAGTTAATCCAAGGAAAATAGACCCCTGACCCACCATCTGTCGCCCTCCGACGTGTCCTCAACCATCGATCTCTTCCTGAGATCGGATGGCCCAAATTTACTGCATGTCCCGCCGTTGACTGGTCCCACCATGTCACCATTCCACGTGTTTTTGTCGTATTTTCGTCGAATCCCCTATATATTTCATTCAAAGGCTAAAGTGTCAAATTTCCGCATTCCAACAACTTTCGCCATGACCAATTTTCACTGTTCACTACGTTTTTCGCCACCACCCTGCACTGTTCCACCACTTCACCAGGATATACTGCCATTCTCATCATCCCCGCTGCATCCTCCCTCACCATGCATGGTTTTCTTAACATGTTTACGTGTTTTTCAGGGTTACAGGCAGGCGGAAATCCGCCATGGTTCACAGTCACTATTACCGTGACTGAGGACACAGGGAAGAGCATGTGCAGAGATCGTATTTATGAAGAAATCCTAGGAAGGAGCCATGATAGGGTGTGCATTCAAAGAACGGAGCTAAACTCTGTCAAACCTTCCAAAACCATTTAAAGCGCAGACTTTGCAGATAGAGAGTATCAGTGGAAAGCAGAGAGTTTAAGGCATAGAATTGAATATTGTAAGCCTTAACTAAACAATTAGAGGAAAAATACCAGATCAAAGACCCCATGGATCTCCAGAAGGTCCAATGCATAGAAAACCATATCATCAGGGCGTTTAAATCAGCAGAATGTTTCCTCCTGAGAAAGGACATAGTACACATACGATTTTAACCTACATTGTGTCCATGAGAGGTTTCCTCCCTGAAAACAGTCCCATGTTATCAGAAGCATTGGTTACACAGTATGGCAGACCCGAAATCCCTGATCTACATTTTTTTCGGCTCACTAGAGTATTGCAGGGGTATTACAGTAGGTACATCAAAGACATACCTGGAGTAAATGGAAGCCTGACGAAGACCACTCTTTCATTCAAAGAGTACCAGAGATAAATGCCTAGAATTTAAAACAGAACGAGGCCTCGGCCCTCTTCCTCTTCTGAGTTTTAATGCTACATTTAGTTTTCCATCTAACCCCTCAGTCTCTCATTCAGCTATAAAATTCATGCAGGAACTCATTGTAAAGTTGTTGTAGGGTTGTTGTTGTTGCTGTTAGAGGGATTCATTTTGACTGTTAGAACATTCTTGGGAGGGAATAGCAGAGTAGTTTGTAATGTAGTAGGATGGGAGGAGAAAGTTTGGACTATATTAGCCAATGAGCTCAGTGTACGTGATTGGTTTTGCACATCAATTGAACAAGCACATTTCTTTGGATCCTGGTCTATTACTATGGGTGATGTTTTCTTATCGCATTGTTTATTACATTTTTCATGTTGTTCATTTCTTCTGGCTCGCATCAGAAATCTGGCATAGGATTTACCTTTGTTAGGTACCCTATGTCTCTGCTCTCCTTGCCTTCAATGTTTTCTATTGTATGTGTTATCTGAGGATTGATTTCAAACTAATTTAACCAGTGTAGTAGTTCCATATGATGCTAGCTGATGTATGAATTAATGAAATATGTCTTTATTTTTTCTTGTTGGGTTTAAGTTGGAAGATTTGGGATAGTATGGATTAGAGTTAGCCCCGTCCACTAGGATCCTTGTGCGACCAGCTGGCCTTTCTAAGATCTTTTGCTGGTGTCAAAGCATTGAAGGTTCAAAGTCCTTCTCTGATCTATAGACCCTGGCTCTGTTAAACTTATCTCTGTTTTCCCTTGGAGCATGCTAAAGCAGACCTGGAGTTAAATGACCTCTGGTCTGATCAATAAGCTGCCCCTTTGTTCCCCCATTGAGAGTTGCCTATGAGTATGTCCAAGCAAGTCTGGAGTTAAATGACCTCTGACCTGATCTATAGACAGAAAGTAGGTTGCTTTCCTTCTCTCACTTTCAATCCTTAATGTTCCATCCCACTATCTATCGAAAAGATCCTTTAGTATAGATGACTTTCCCTCTGAAAGCCTTGGCTAGTGGTTTGCAAGTAATTCCCTCTCATGAATCCATAGCCCAATGGATGGCACTTTCTTGACCTATCCTCTTTTACCAAAACGTCCTACTGCTTTGCTCCTTTCCTTCCATTACCTTCTCTGTCTATGATCTCATGACCAACCCAGCAACCAACCAACCAAATTATGTTAAAACCCCCTTTGTGCTTCATACCTAGCCTAATATCTCATTTTGAGCTTCAAAGAGATATATCATTCTTTGTTTTATTGGAGAGATCCCTCTCCGGGTCCAGGAGGGCTAGATCCTAGGGCCCCAAAGTGGTTATGATGTTGTCTCATCTTTTGGTCTTGCCAATCTGGCCAAAACATGGGAACCCCAATAGCCCCCTCGAAGTGGCTTATTTCTAAGGCACTGATATCTCTTTTCTTCTCTTTTTGGAGCTGGTTTCACAACATTTGGTATCAGAGCTTTTAGATTCTAGGGTTTTGCTGCTCCAAATAGGTCAGCCTGGAATTTTCGCTATAAAGTTTTTTCTATGAAGGTTAAGAATCTGAAATTTGTAGAGTACGAAGAAAAATTCCTGAAGAACATCTTCACAAAACTTCAGAGCTTGGTTCACAATATTTTCGGAGATATGATCTATGCAAGTTAGGTCATTTTGCAGGCTCCTGAATTTAACCTAAACAGGTCATCGTGGTATTTTCATAATAACCTTTTTTCTACGAAGGTTCAGAAGCTAACATGCTTATATTTTGAAGCTACAATCATGAGGAACATTTTCAAAAAAATTTAGATATTGGTTCGCAATAATTTCGGAGATATGATCTGTGGAAGTTATGGCTTTTTGAGGCTTCTGAATTTCATCTCAAAGAGGTGGTCATGGGAAAATATTCATAGCTCTCTCTCTCTGAGCATCGGATTGGAATGCTGTAAAAAGTGGCCACAAGTGCATGGACTTTAGTTTTTGGTCTATAAATTTTAGAGACAAAGGAGGAAATAGTGACACGTGGCACTTTGTACAAGTTCACTCTACTTAACCAGTCCAAAATTGGGTCATTGTGGGAGATTGGACATAACTTTTCCTTGAAGAATCCAAATTAGATCAGACCTGTGGCATTTGAAAGAAGCTTCAGAGGGCTACTGTAGGGCTGAATTTCAAATATTGAGGGTCCACAATTATGGAGATAATTCAATTTCAATATCGAGCTCCTAAAAAGAAAGTAAAAGGTGTGTATTTTTTTTTCCGAATTGCATAAGTCTTGTTTGAAGAATCACGTTGAATTGATTAAAAGGGAATATTGTAGAATATATATCAGTATTGGATTCTAAAATGGCCCCTAAAAATAATTCAACACCCATTAAGCCTTTAGAAATCTCTACTATGATTCATGAAGACGAAGAATGGCAACATGAAATATCAAAATTACAAGAGCAAGTGCAACAAATTTCGCTCTTGCAAAGAGCAACAAAAAATGACATGGAAGTTTTGAAGAAAGACATGGAAACTAAGATAGATGGTTTGAAGAAAGGCGTGGAATCTAAGATGGATGGTTTGAAGAATGGCATGGAATCTAAGATAGATGGCATGGAAGCTGGCATGGAATCTAAAATGGAAAACATGAAGAATGATCTAAAAGCAGACATCGAAGTTTTGACAAAGTTGATACAAGAAATGTTTCCTAATGGTGAAAAGATAGTAGAGGAAAATCATGCTGAGAACAAAATAAATGTTAATCATGATTTCATAAAATCTAATGTTGGCAGGAAGAACAACCATATTCCAAAAATGGATATGAGGAAGTTTGATGGAAAGGATCCTATAACATGGATACTACATATGGAGCAATATTTTGATCTCCATAATGTGCAAAACACACAAAAGGTACACATTGCAACTTTACATTTAGAACAAAATACATTTGTATGGTATCGTATTTAGTCTTTTAAAAAAATTGTCACTTGGTCAATTTTTATGGGAGGAAATGGAGTAGCACATTATGAGGATACAAAGAGAAACACCTTCTTTAGCCAATTGATAAATCTCAAACAAAAGGGTTCAATGGTGGAGCACATTGAGGACTTCCAAAAATTGAATATAAGGGTAAATGATATTCCAAAGGAACACATGATTGATTTCTTCATAGGGACTTTAAAGGATAACATCCAACATGAGGTTCGCCTTTGGGAACTTGATTAATTGGAGAATGCATTCAGGTTGGAAAGAAAAATTGAAAGTAAAATTATGGCGACAAGGAAGCCTAACATTTACATCTATAAAGATGGAAGTGTTGCTACTCCTAGACTTCCACAACCTACAAGGTTGACACCACAAAAAATGGAAGAAAAAAGAGCAAAAGGGCTTTGCTACAGTTGTGATAGAAAATACACTAAAGGTCATAAGTGTGCTGAGAAGAAATTGTTTTACATAGATTGTGAAGAGGAAGAAGAAAATGAATGAAGAGGATATACACCAGAACCAACTCTAGAAGAGGAAGAAATGAGTCTGACCATATCATGTAATGCATTACAGTGAATTACCACTCCTCAAACTCTCAAGATAGAAGGACATATCAAGAAGAAAAAGGTAATAGTGTTGATTGATTGGGTAGTACCCATACCTTATTCATTTATTCCCATTGTGTTGTGTAAAGTGTGCCAAGGAATTGAACTGTTTCCTATACCCAGCACCAGAATGTCAAGTGATGGTTGCAAATGGAGGAACTAGAAATTTCTCTAGAAAATACCATAATATCAAGCTCACCAAGGGGGAATATGTATTGAATAGTCCAATTCTTTCCATTCCAATGGGAGGTGTTGATGTTGTACAAGGAGTACAATGGTTACAATCTTTGGGGATGGTACCTTTTAATTTTCAAGAAATTTTCTTGAAATTTTTTTTTAGAAGGAAAGGAAGTCGAATTGCTGTGGCATTTCCTGCAAGGAAGTCGTGGAATGATAATGTTTCCATTACTGAAAATCTTCTGAAGAAATAACAACGAGGTGTAATTGCACAATTACGCTCACTAGAAGTTCCAACATCAAAATCATCTATTTCTGCAGATCTACAAAAAGTATTGGACAATCATTCCAAGGTGTTTGAAACTCCCAAAGGACTCCCACCTATTCGTGATGATGATCATGTTATTCATTTGATTCCGTGAAGTTTTCCTCCAAACATCGTGGATTATAGGGAGCTCAATAAGCTCACCATTAAAGATAACTTTCCCATTCCTGTGATTGATGAATTATTGGATGAATTACATGGAGCAATTTATTTTACCAAGTTGGATCTTCGTTCAGGATATCATCAAATTAGAATGAAGACTGAAGATATTCCAAAAACAGCATTTCGAACTCATGAGGGTCATTATGAATTTTTGGTCATGCCTTTTGGCCTTACCAATGCACCTTCTACATTTCAAGGGTCGATGAATTCCATTTTCAAACCCTTCCTTAGAAAAATTGTGCTAGTATTTTTGATGATATACTAATCTACAACAGGTCTTGGAAGGATCATGTTCAACATGTTGACAGGGTGCTCAAACTATTGGAGGAGAAACAATTATATGAAAAAACATCCAAATGTTTCTTTGGAGTACAAGAGGTGGAATATCTGGGTCATATTGTATCTCACGAGGGTGTTAAGGTAGACCCTAACAAAATTAAAGCTATTAAGGAATGGAAAGTCCCCACAACCATAAAGCAGTTGTGAGGATTTCTCGGGTTAACAGGGTATTATCGCAAGTTTGTTAAGAATTATGGGAGAATAGCAGCACCTCTAACAACATTATTGAAGAAATATTCATTTTCATGGACTCCTGAAGCAACTAAGGCCTTTGAACATCTTAAAGAGGCAATGTGCCTAGCACCGGTCTTAGCTACGCCAGACTTCACAAAAACCTTTATCGTGGAATGTGATGCCTCAGGAAATGGAATTGGTGCTGTTTTAATGCAGGAAGGAAGACCCATTGCTTTTGAAAGTCGTCCAATCAAAGGAAAGTATTTACAAAAACCTATTTATGAGAAGGAAATGTTAGCAATACTACATGCACTAAAGAAATGGTGAACTTACCTAATGGGAAGACACTTCAAGGTAAAAACTGATCATGATAGTCTTAAGCACTTTTTGGAACAAATACTATCTTCAGAAGAGCAGCAAAAATGGGTCACAAAGATGTTGGGTTATGACTTTGAAATAATCTACAAAAAAGGAAAGCTTAATGTTGTTGCAGATGCACTCTCAAGAAAGAATGAAGAGGTGGAAGCATCGCTTTGTGCCATTTCTATTATCCAACCAGATTGGATAACTGAAGCAAGAGATGAATGGAAGAAGGACAAAGATGTATGGACACTCATTCAAAAGTTGCAGCAAGATCCTAGTACATCTGATACATTTAGTTGGAAAAATGATTCCTTATGGTACAAAGATCGCTTATATATTTTTAAGAATTCCCAACTAAAACAAAAGATTCTTTTGGAATTGCACACTTCTCCTTTAGGAGGACACTCAGGATTTTTAAAAACTTACCACAGGGTGAAGAAAGATTTTTTTGGGATGGCCTTAAATCTGATATTCAAAAGTTTGTGGCAGAATGTTTGGTTTTCCAGCAAAATAAAGTTGAGACAATTAAGACCCCGGGTCTTCTACAACCTTTATCCATTCCAAGTCAACGTTGGGAGGAGATTTCAATGGATTTTATCACAGGTTTACCTAATTCCAAAGGAAAGAGTGTCATCATGGTGGTAGTTGATAGACTTACCAAGTATGCACACTTTTGTGCATTATCTCATCCATTTAAAGCAAGTACACTTGCTACTACATTTATGGACAGAATTCAAAAGCTACATGGAAGCCCAAGGGTTATTGTGAGCGACAGAGATCCCATTTTTACTGGAAATTTTTGGACGGAGTTATTTTCTTGTTTGGGTACTCAATTAGCTCATAGCTCATCTTATCATCCCCAATCCGATGGTCAAACTGAGAAAGTAAATAAATGTTTGGAAGGATATCTTCGTTGTTTTGTATTTGATAAACAAACACAATGGGTCAAGTGGTCACCTCTCGCTGAATGGTGGTATAACACTTCCTTCCATACTGCAGCAAAAATGACCCCATTTATGGCACTTTATGGATATCATCCACCATCTATCACATCATCTTTAAGAGAAAATTCGAAGGTTCAAGCAGTGGAAGATCACATCGAGCATCAACAAGAAGTTCTCCAACTCTTAAAGGATAACCTGAATTTGGCACAAAATCGAATGAAACAATAGGCAGATCAACATCGCAGTGAGAGAAGTTTTGATGTAGGAGATTGGGTATTTTTACGGCTACA